>SNQJ01S0005132.1:58527-136744 GCA_010110895.2 Picea sitchensis | reverse complement strand
AGGAAGAAGTATATATGGAGCAACCTGAAGAATTCTCATTGACAAATAATCCTGATTATGTTTGCAAGCTGAAGAAGGCCTTATATGGACTGAAACAAGCACCAGGAGCTTGGTATTATAGACTGGACAAATTTTTACAAGACAAAGGGTTCAAGAAAGGTACTGTTGACAACAATCTCTACATTAAGTCTGAAGGTGATAATTTACTAGTTGTTTTGGTTAATGTAGATGATATTATTTTTGGCTGTACTAATGAATCCTTTGTCCAGTGGTTTGCTAACTCTATGCAAGCAGAGTTTGAGATGTCCATGATAGGAGAACTGTCATACTTTCTGGGTTTACAAGTAAATCAGCGTTCTGTAGGAATATTTATCTCTCAAGAAAAATATTTGAAAGAGATGTTGAAGAAATTTCAAATGGAGGATTCCTCTCCTGTAAGTACACCTATGGTGGTTGGTTGCAAGCTCAGTAAAGATGACATTTCACCTGATGTTGATCAAAGGACATATCACTCTATGATAGGCAGTCTTATGTACATCACAACATCCTGTCCTGATATAATGCAAGCTGTTGGAATGGTAGGTCGTTATCAGTCTGCTCCTAAAAAAAGTCACTTGGTAGCTGTCACAAGGATATTCAAATACTTGAAGGGAACAATGAATTATTGTCGGTGGTATCCCAGAAATCAGAATTTTCAGTTAACTGCTTATTCATATGCAAATTGGGCAAATTGTGTGGATGAGAGAAAGAGCACCATTGGAGGTGCCTTCTTCCTGGGTGACTCATTGGTAGCATGGATTAGTAAGAAGCAGGGATCTATTTCCTTATCAACTATAGAAGTACAGTACATTGCTGCTACTACTTGCTACACTCAGATTTTACGGATGATTCAAACTCTTGCAGATTTGAAGGTAAACTATACTGTTCCGATTACAATTCACTGTGATAACACCAGTGCCATTAGTGTCTCCAAGAACCCTGTTCTTCACTCCAAGACTAAGCATATCCCAATAAAATACAATTTTCTCAGAGAACAAGTTACAAACAGAGTGGTCCAGCTGAATTATATTCCTTCCACAGAACATATAGCTAATATCTTTACTAAACCGTTAGCAGCGACCCCTTTTGGATATCTTCGTCAAAAGTTGGGGGTTATAACTTCCTTCGTCTAATCTATTCACCTGGTCAGGGGGAGTACTTATTGAATATATGTTGTATTTCTAAGCTGCTCATAGTTGACAGGGGGAGTATGTACCGCAAAATCTCAGGGGAGTGTGTTTCTTCTTTGACATTGATGTCAAAGGGGGAGAAAGTGTGGTAATTTCAAGGATTCTACAGTGGTAGTAATTTCAAGGATGCTATAGTGGTATAGTTGCATGTTTTTCAAGGGGTTTCCATCAATGCCAAAGGGGGAGATTGTTGGCATGTTTTCAGACAGAGGCAGAGTATGTGTGTTTGTCATTGATGGCGATGTCATTGATGGTGAAGATTAGCACGATCAGTAGTGCAACGATAATGGCATGGAAATGGCAAGATCAACAGTGAAGAGCAACAGTGATCGTTGGATCCCATTCATAATTCCCGATGACCGTCAAATCTATTAGATCTGAATTCTGATAGGAAGAGCGCCCAGTAGAAGAGAATAGATCTCAGGCATCAGATCTGAGCTCGAAGACTGACCTTCATTGGATCCATAAGAAGGAGCACGATCTTTACATGAAATATGAAGCGGGCCTACAAAACCCTGAAAGTGGGAGGACTGTCCATCTTCAAGAAGGACACGTGGCAAGCGACTAGAATTTCACTGACCTGCACATTAGAGGAGTCAATGGAACATGGTGTGGGAACTTGCGATATGCAAAATCCCAAGAATTGATCTGGACCTTTGGATCGAGGTATGTTGTGGAACATTGGATGCAGAGGACACATGGCGAGCGATTGGCATTTCGCTGACTGGAAAGTCAAAGAAAGGAGGTGCTCTATCCTATGAAATCATGAAATGTGAAACCACGACTTAATCTAAGTCGTTGATCAAAGGGATATCATGGACCATTGATCAGGCATGACGAAGGCCCATGAAGTTGTGAAATCATGATAAGATCTTGACCATTGATCCAAGAGGGACATGTGGCGAGGGATTAACATTTTGTTGATTGGAAAGTCAAAGGAAGGAAATTCTCTAACCTTGCAACTCGCGATATGAGAAATCGCGATAAGTTTTGGCCCGTGGTCATAGGCAAGGTCACATTGTCGAAGGCTTAAGGGAAGGAGCTAATTGCTAAGCTCCATTTCGGGGATCACAACTTGGAGTGTTGAGACTCTTCATCACAAGAATCCCGAAATGCGAGATCGCGATGAGATCTGGACCATTGAATCATTGGAGATCTCGACCGTTGATTAGGCTCGATGAAGTTCATAAGTTCACGAAATGCGAAACACATTTTGGTGTAGGCTCTGGTCACCACCGATGGTTATATGAGAGGGAAGAGCTAGCATGAAGCTAAGATCCATTTCGGGGATCGTAACTTGGAGTGTCGAGACCCTTTGACACAGGATTGTCGAAATGCAAAATACGAAACACATTTTGATTAGGCCCATGGTCACAGCCAGTGGGCATATGGGATAAATGCAAGACCTTGCAGATTTAATCCAATGATGTTTGTTAAATGGAAATTTGATCGAAGGGCTACTGTTGATCTTTACGATTAACTGTTCAGTTATGATTCAGTTAGCACGAATCATGGTTTTTGGATGGTTGGCGATTTAGTGGCTGAAGCGTTGTTGTCCTAGGAATTTGAGGTGTACTTGAAGTCATGAGAAGTGCATAAAAGAAATATGTAGCGACTGTGTATGGTTGGTTGTTCTGAATGAAAAATGAGTTGAACTATAAGAAAGGGAAAATTATGGTACGCACAGTGTGAGACCGACAGTATGCGCAGTGTGAGATAAAAATCAGAGATGAGTAACAGATGCTGAATAGATAGAAGCAAGAGCAGAATAGTAGAATAGCATGAAGAAAAATCAGAATAGCATGAAGCAGAGAAGAACTGCAGAATAGTTTTTGAACCAGAGAATAATTTCAAAACAGTGAATAAGGGGTAAGAATTGAAATACCTGTATTGTTTGTTTGTCAATCATTTATTCATAATCAGGGAGGAAGGGTGGTGCTAGGGAGGACGTTGGTCCTCTAATATTCAAGTTGATGCTTGAATATTAGGAGTTGTAGATTCCATCTAGTTGTGGCTAGAAAATGGAGTGGCAGGGTGGTGCTTGGGAAAACATAGAGTTTTCTGTATGCAAGTTGGTGCTTGTATAAGTGGAAGTAGGTGCTTCCATCCAGTCGGTGCTGGAACACTCATGGAGTTGGTGCTTCCTTCTAGTGGGTGATAGAGAAACCAGAGAGTTGGTGCTCTCAAAAAGTTGGAGCTTGTGAAACAGAGGTAGTAGCCTCACTTTGAGTTGGTGCTCAAACATAGATGATGTACAGAACTTAAAACGCTGCCTATCATTTCGAAGAAGAAGAGGTTTTCTCCCTTTATGGGTTTCCTCGTGAAATTTGTCTCTGTATATATCTCATGTGTGACTGATGCTCATTATTTATGTTGTCCATATGTTGTATAATATTGATGGTCACTTGGAGAAAGATTAAAAATGGTTGAATAGACTTAAAATTATTTAAGCACAGTAACAACTGATTCACCCCCCCTCTCAGTTGTATTAGTAATTTCAACAGAGAATTGGCAGAGGAATTCATCCCATGTCTTGACCTGTTTTGTCAATTCAGATATGAAAAGAAATTTGATGAGGCCATGGTGGAATAGATTTTTGTGAGGGTTGGCCAAGTTTTTACAAACTTGAGAAAACATTTTCTCAAGACTTTTCAAGAAGTAGAAAGGAAAACCCAGGGGTTTATTAAATTGGAAATGGGCTAACAAATGAAAATGACAAGCTTTGAAAGCATAGTACCTACCTTCACAAGTGATAATCCTGGTAATTACGATCAGGGGGTTAATTAATTCATCCTTGATCCATTCTTTTGAGTACCCTTTGGCTCCATAAACATTTTGAAATTCAGGCTTGAATAATCTGTTGTAGCTTGGACGTGGCAATTGATGGTGTTTGAACCATCGATCCCCAACCCATGGAAATTTTGTGGCGGAGGCAATAGTCTCTTCAGATACCAAGAAGGCCAGAGACCCTACACGAGCCAGCCTCCCATTGAAACCAAGAGATAATTGTAGTGAGATTCCATCGTCGTGGCCTTGCAGACTAGCCAAGAATGGTCCCCACCCTGCGTGAAAGAAAATCTCTCTACACTCTGTGAATTCGGGAATGGCCAGAAGCTCGGCGTAGGAGGAAGTTTCATGGAATTTAGGCATGGGTACAATGCAAAGGATGAGTAGAAGAAAGGAATCAGGAAGAGGTTGATAATGACGCAACAAGCAGGGGATGAGTGGAATGGAAATTGGGGCAGAATCCCCGATTTTTAATGCAATAATGGTGGAAACAGTTGAATTTGTGAACGAATTCATCACACATGATGACCATGTGTGACTATGATTTCACATCATTTGAATTTCGAATAGTGGTGTACTTTGGAGACAAATGAAATTATGTGAGAATTAGATCAATGTCCAAGTCTTCGACTTGGACATTTGATCATAAAAATTCATTAAATTTTTTAAATTCAATTATTAATATGAATTTTGAACAACATACAATTCAATCCATCTTAACTTACCATTTCAACAAGTGTATCAATTCGAATGATCTTTTCTGCATGCAATCATGGTCATTTACAGTATATGCATACCTCATCCAATCCTCCATATGACACTTCATCTGGTCGTCTAGATGGCAATCCATCTGGTATTCCAAATGGCACTCCATATGGCACTTCATATGGTACTCCTGTGCAAGTGGAAATTATCCCTATTATAATGGACGTTCACGCATAACACTCAGCTTGGGAAATTTCTGACAGTCATGGTGAACAAGAGCATGGGCAGGATAAGTGTGAATAGGATGATCCATTGTTAATTTCCTTGTCATCATTCTTGTAACAATATAAAACAACTTGCTCCTAGGTTCATAGGCGTGTAACAAAGATCTGTAGTGAGTTTTAACAGTGTGTTATTGATCTGTAACTGTCACAAAGAACCAGTTAAGTAGTTTTCTATTATATAAACATACAATAAATAAAAAAATGCACAACGGGCTTATAACACACAGTGATGTCAGCAGTATAAAATTTAGCATTTAAAAAAAAAAATGATGATATAATAGCCCAGAATATCATAAAACAATATGATAGCATTTTTAATAGAGATTCTACTTCCTCTTCTCATGGATTATAATATAGATGGGAATGTTTTATCATTTTTCAGCTCAAGAAACCCCTCCCCCACTCCTAAGTATGGTGACACCTCACAATCAAAGATATAGGGAACCAGTCAATTCTCCCAATAGCTTGAGATTTACAGTTATCCAAGTGTAGAGATAAATTTCACACAGTAGTCTGACGAGATGGTTAAAATATGCCCCCACATGTAGGAAAAAACATCCTACATATAGTTAAGAAGAGGTAGGCGAGAGAGTCTTAGGATAGTCTTAAAGCTAATTCCCAATGTCAGATTTATGGAGTTCATTGACCTTTGCTTAATCATGCATACTTCTTTTCATCTTTGTCTACAAGTAATGTCGTACATCAGGACAAGTTTTAAGATTTAGGAATTTTATATATTGTTTGTCAGATTATCACCCTCGCTAGGTAGAATGCCCTGCTGCCAACAAGCATGTTCAATACTCCAACGGGTTTACGTAGTCATACCATAGGCCGGTACCCACTACCAACAGACCTGTTCAGTATCCTGACATGTTAGCCTCTTACGCCCTTTTACAACAGATATTGGTCCACCATATTTTAATATTTTTATATAGAGATTTCTTATTTGCAAGAAGATGGGGAGGCAGCTCTGATTTTTTTTATTTAAGACTGGGATGGTATTTATGTTAGAGTATGACTCTTCTTTATGTATTCCTTATAGATTGTCTTGATGTAAGGGTACTTAAGTGGATGTAGCCTATCTAAATATATGGTTTAATCAAACATTTTTAGTGTGTAGTGGATGGTACCATTGGAAAAGAACAAAAAGGTATCTTCAAGCCCTACTCACTTTCTTTTTTTGTTTTTTCTTTTAAGTTATAGTGATGTTTCCATGGCTAACTGCTAATTAGACCTTCTTACTACTCTTTCATAAAGATACTTTACTAACCTACTCAGGGTTCTTGGGGAAACTGTATGAGTAACCTCTAGGTTTGATAAGACAAGGTGTCACTTATTTATATCCTCTAGTGGTGGAGGTTAAGAGAAACTACCATTAAAGATGCCTTGAGAGAAAGGAAGATAGAAATCTTGCAAAAAAATATGGCTAATTCATAGCAAGCAATTTCTAAACATAATAAAAAGTCAGTATTCAATTGATGCTTAAGAAGACAACAAGGTTCAAATATAGCAATATATTTTTCGAAGGAAAATACTTCTCTTTTTTTTGTCTCCTTGAAATTTTCCACTGTGGTGAAATAAATACCTACAGAAATCTCTAAAATTGTTTAACAACAAAAACACACTTTAAATTATTTACATATGTACAATCAGAATGCGAAAAAATTTCAAGAATAGGGGGAGGGAGAAGAAACTTCCCCATCCACTAAGGCCAATTCCTTGTCAGTTGACATGACCTGTAGAAAATATTCTTTGGAAATGGGTCCGTGGTAAAGTTTAAGTCGGTGTCCATTCACTACGAAAGATATTTGTCCATCATCAATTTTTTTAATCTTAAAAACCCCATTATCATACACAGTAACTACCTCATAAGGACCCAACCACGGAGTGGTAAGTTTTCCTTTAAAAGTTTTGAATCAGGAATCAAACAACAAAGCCCAATCACTCGGTTGAAATTGTTTCTTCTTAATAAATTTGTCATGCCATTTGCTCC
The DNA here is from genome assembly GCA_010110895.2 of Picea sitchensis. Lineage (NCBI taxonomy): Eukaryota > Viridiplantae > Streptophyta > Pinopsida > Pinales > Pinaceae > Picea > Picea sitchensis. The sequence continues at coordinate 129,746 of SNQJ01S0005132.1, read as the reverse complement.
TCTGGTTTTGAACTAACATTGTCCGTTGGATAACATCTTGTCTAATCTCATCCAACTCATTCAATTGTAGGGATCGTTGTTTCTATGCCTCGTCTAGGTCTAATCCCAATTGTGCAACAATAATGAAAGTCCTTACTTGGAATTCAATTGGTAGTAGTGCTTGTTTTCCATACACTAGTTCGTAGGGGGTATGCCCAATGGTGTTTCTCCAGGTGGTACAATATGCCCACAAAGCCTCTGGAAGTCTATCAGCCTAATCCCTATGGTGCAATTGAATAGTTTTGGTTAAGATAGTTTCCAAAACTTTTTTTTTGGACTCTACTTGACCATTAGCTTGCGGGTGATATGTAGAAGAATTGCAATGATTGATCCTGTATTTCTCCATTAATTCCTTCATCAACTTAGAAGTGAATTGGGTTCCCTAGTCTGTAACAATTTCATGAGGAACACCAAAGAGGGTAAATATGTCTTCATAAATGAATTCAACAACAGATTTTTCGGTAGCCCTAAATAAGGCTTTTCCTCTACCCACTTGCTAACATAATCTGTACAAACCAAAATATAATTCTTCTTACGAGAAATGGGTGAAATTGGTCCTACAAAATCAAGGGCCCATTTCTCGAAAGGTTCTATCATAACTTGGGCACGTAAGGGAATTTCATCAGCTGATGTGGGTCTTCCTATCCTTTGACAACTATCGCAACTCCTCACATATTTGGAAGCATCCCTAAAAATGCTAGGCCAATAATAACATGAATGTAACAGCTTATATGTTGTACGTTTGTCAAAAAAATGGCCACCACATGGTCCATCATGACAACTTCGTAGGATTTCTGGTATCTCATATTCTTGGACACATATACGAATAATCAAGTCTGGTACAATATGAAAAAGGTCATGGCCAACCCAAGAGTAGTTAACACTTTGCATGATAATTCGACGCTTTTCATGAGGTGACAAATGAGATGGTATCTTTCTAGTAGCCAAATAATTTTCCATGTCTGCAAACCATGGGGTATTTATAGAGAGGGAAAAAAGATGCTCATTTGGAAAACTATCATCAACAAGAATATCAACACCCTCATGATTAATGCATGAAAGAAAATCATCTACTAAGTTCTCTTTTCTAGGTCGTTCAAGGATGGTGATATTGAACTCTTGTAATAACATGAGCCACCTAGTCACTCGGCCATTGGTAATGGGTTTATTCATGAGAAATATAATGGTAGAGTGATATGTATGTACAAATACCTCGTATCCTGTGATATAATGGAGAAATTTATTGATGGCATGGACAACTGCCAAGAATTCTTTTTTGGTAACTGTATAGTTTAACTCGACAGAGGACAAATTCTTACTCACAAAATAAATGGCATAGGATTGATGGTCTTCTTTATGCCCTAATAATACTCCTATTGAAGTATCAGAGGCATCAATGGATATGTGAAATGGAAGGGACCAATTGGGTCCCCTAAGAACTGGTGCCACAAATAATTTAGCTTTTAGAGTTTCAAAGGTGGTTTGACATTGGTCAATCTAAAGAAAATCAACATCTTTTATCAACAATCCAAACATGGGTGCAACAATCTTTGTAAAATTCTCAATGAATCGTTGGTAGCATCTGGCAGGTCCAAGAAAGCTTCTTACCTCTTTTTGAGTCTTGGGGAGTGAAAGTTTGACGATTACCTCAATCTTAGTAGGATCCACTTTAATCCCTTCAGATGAAACATGATATCCTAAGACTACTCCTTCAGTCAACAACATTTTACATTTTTCATGACTTAAGGATAGATTCATTTCTTGACATCTGATAAGGAATTTCTTTAGATTATCTAGGGTTTCCTGGTAAGTATTTCCATATACTGTAAAGTCGTCCATATACACTTCCACACAATCATGAATATAGTTAGCAATTATCCATGGTACTGCTCGTTGAAATGTGGCAGGAGCATTACACAAACCAAATGGTAAGACCATATAGGCATAGGTGCCCCAAGGATAAGTGAAATTAGTCTTGTCCTAATCCTCGGGTGCTATGAGAATTTGGTTGTATCCGCTATATCCATCCAAGAAGGAAAAGTATTTCTTCCCTGACAAGGTATCCAAGACTTGGTCAATGAAGGGAAGGGGAAAATAATCCTTTAGAGTGGCCTTATTAAGTTCCTAGAAATCGACACAAATTCTCCATTTTCCAGTTACTTTCTTTGGAACTACTACAAGCGGGGATACCCATTTACTGTCAGAGATTGGATAAATAAATATGACATTCAATAGCTTTTGTATTTCTTCTTTTACTATATCCTTGAGTGTCAGATTCATCCTTCTTTGGGATTTCCTAATAGGTGTTACTTCTTCCTGGGTATATATGTGATGAATGCATGTGTCAGGGTGTATACCCTTCATATCCGTGTATTCCCAGGCGAATGCCCCTGATTTTTCTTTAAGGACATTTACTAACTGTTTTTGTTGGTCTGCATCTAGTCCATAATTTATATGTAGGAATTTCCCTAGACTAATCTCATAGGGCATGGTATAAGATGTGGCAAACTCATCTATATAAAAAATAAAATATGTCGAAGACAAAGTTGATGGGTCCAACTGTTCCTGAAATTCTTCACCAAACATGTACTCAAATTGGGAAAAATATTGTGGAAAATCAACACACATGATAGAAGAAATAAACTGATTTAGCACATTTTTCGTTGTTTGATCCTGAAGTGCCCAGGAATGATCGCTTGGAAACACAGGTTCTTTCGAGTTCTCATTCTCATATGGACATTCAAGCCACCATAGATTCTCCATAATAGGTTGAGTTGGTGGGTATATGGTAAGCTTTTGTGTAGAAAGTCCATTAGAGATGGTCATTTCACCTTCTCTACAGCCAATAAATGCATTGGTTGTGGCCAACCAAGACCTTCCCAAGATAACAGGATGCCCTTTAGTAGGATCCTTTGAATGAATGACAATAAAGTCTACTGGGTATTCCCATGAGGCTAATGTAACTATGATATCATACAAGATTCCTTCAGGTATAAACTTTGTCTTATCTGCTAAGTCCAAAATAGTCAGGGTAGGTCTAAGAAGAGGTTTTAACTGTAATTCCTCCATGGTGGTAACCATCATAACATTAATGGATACCCCTAGGTCTATGATAGTGTTTCCAATGGGAACCTTATTAATGGTTATTGTTGCTACGGGGTTCCCTGGGTTCCCATACTTTGTGACCCTAGGCTGCTCTGATATGTATTCAGATAATTCTCCTATCAAATGTACTATTGGGTGATCCTTCTGTTTCCTACCTGGTTTCTTAATACACAATTCTATGACCACCTTACTGTAATTTGGAATGTCCTTTATGGCTTGTAACAAGGGAATTTTGACACAGATATTCCTCAATTCATTTAAAATGTCAAATTCTGGTCGAGTCGTAGGTTTCTCAATTGCTAATCTTTCTGGATAAGGAGGGGCTTTTGTAATCCGTGAAGATTCATTTTGGGGAGGCTTTGGTTCCTAGTTTTTAGGAATAATAATATCTTCCCAATTAGTGTCATTCATGGGTTGTTCAAGAGTTTCATCATCTTCTTCTTCCTGGATGACTACTGAAGGCCTTTGTATATCCAAAACTTTTTCCGACCTTGCTTGAATCTCATGTAATGGAACAAGAGAAATAACATATGTCGGGAAGGTTTGCAACTCAACATTGTGAAGAGGTTGAGTTGGTTTGTTATTCAGGTTGGGCACTGGTTGTGCCGGTAATAATGTTGGTCTTGGGGAGCTTGTATTCTGGTATTGTTGGGGTTGTTGTGGAATAGGAGGTAAAGGTGGGGGAACAAAACCTGGCAAAAGTTGTTGGATGTTCGGCAAAAACTGTGGGTAAGGATGAGTGGGCATAGGTACAGGTGTAGCCTTAGTGTTTCCTTGGGTATGCCCTCCTCTCCATCCTTGTAGCCAAGGATGGTGATATTGTGGAGACCCACTTTTCCAATTCGGTGAGTTCAACTGTTGTGGTTGTTGATAATAGGGTGGAACTTGAGGTGGTAGATCCTGGTATGTAGGATGACTCCTAGGTTGCCATGGCCTCCTAGGTGCATAAGACGATTCCCTAGGATCCCCACTTCTGTAAATGGCTAATAAACCAGGCAATGATGGGAATTTTTCAGTTGGGTGGTCCTTAGTGCAGAAGCCACAAACTAAAATGTTGTCTAATAGGTACTCTCTTGAGGAATGCTTCCTCCTACATCTTGGAGAAAATATGCACATTGTTGCATTCTCCTCCTCCTGTTTCTTTTTAATCTTTAGGGTGTCCAAATGGGAACCTATTGTACTTAAGATACCAGTTTTGAAGTTCTCCAATATGTTTCTTATCTCTACCCTTGTGATACCACCTGAACTAAATGTTTTTAGGTTTCTACTATAAGGATCTTGAACACTCTTCCCAGTTTTGGCTCTGCTCCTCGAGTAATTTCTACACATTTCACAGATGTCAGTAAATGGTTTATTGGAGATGTCACCTAATGCCATTAGGTTAAGTGTCTCTAGGTATTCTTCTGTAATTCCTTTAAGGAAAAGAGTCCTGACTGCATCATCTGGGAGGTCATGGTATTTCGATTTCTGTGTGGTATAAGAAAACTGTTCCATGTAATCCTCGAGACTCTCGTCCTCTAACTGTTGGATTTTAAAAATATCATTACAAGAATCCTTGGACTTGTAGTAGTCTTGATATTTTTTAAGAAATATAGCTTTCATGTCTTCCCAAGACCTAATACTGGACTCTCCTAACCCCATGAACCATCTTAGTGCAAAATCCTTGAGGGTGGCAGGAAAAAGTTTTAATTTCTAGGCATCTTGCAAGTAGTTGTAGCTCCTACAAAAGATGTCAAACTCAAATAGGAAGGTATCCGAGTCTTCACTACTTTTACCATAAAAGGTAGGCAGTGCAAAGAGTGGAATGTTCTTCATGTTGACATTCTGTGTGGTATCCAAAATTGGAAACCTGAAGATGGTTTTTGTTTAGTTTCCAACTTCTTCTCCCTCATTGTGTCTTACATGGTTTTGATCCTCCTAGTCATCCATACTTATTTGGTTTCTAAAGAGAGAGTACGTGAATGGTTTTATCCTTGAAGATAACAAAGTATCCCAAGGTTCCTTTCCAAGAAGGGTATCCCTTCGATGGGAAGATTTATGTATTGTTTGGATGTCCGAGACTTTACTCGAGCCGGTTGAAACTATTGGTGCCAAAGTTTCTGTTTCAACTTGGGAAACAATTATATTGGCTGAACTGCCAAAGAGATCATTCACCTATTTAGGGTCAATGATATCTACAAAGTTAGAGTCCCCTGATGGCAGTGAAAAGGAAAAGGTTGTGTTGGCTGGTTCTGATGAAGGCTCGAGTGTTCTAGCCTCTTGTCCCACTATTGTTGATGTTTCAATTTTCTTCTCTATAATGTCCCCAGTTTTGGTCTCTTCAGAGACTTATTTATCTCTTTGGGTTGAGTTATCCCCTATTTTCCGGTATCGATTTGCGGATTTTATGGGTGGAGTGTTCCTTTCTCCAAAAAGGTTAGAAGGAACCTTGATCGAAATTTTTGGTTTGGTTTTGATGTATCTTCCCTTTGGGTCCCTAGGTTTGTTCATGAAAGCAATAAAAAATAAAAACTACCATTGGGTTTGGGGGAACCTACAATAACAGATGCGCATGTTCTTACCTCTCGTCTTAAAGTCCCCCGACCACCAAACTAATGCTAATGTTAAAAAATGATCAACATCCTAACTATTTTCTACCTTAAGAAAACTCCCCAACAACGACGCCAAAAATGATGGGTATTCTATATGTACTAATTCCCTCAATTAAATTGTCAACCCGAGGTAAGTAAACTTAGAGTTGTGGCACTGTATGAGCCAAGGAAGAAAATCTAATGGGAAGGATTGTCTAGCTAAGGAGATGGTCTACCATATGGATCAACACTCTATCCAATTTACAATTCTACTTTCTAAAGAGATGACTTTTCAAATCTAGTTAATTAGCAAATTCTAAGTAAAACAACCTCTAGTTAATGAGCTTCAAGCAATTCTAGAATTATGAACTATCTCTAAATAAGAAAATAAAAAGAAATCTATTTCAAAGCTATTTAATCTATTCAATCTCTGAGTGAACAAGTAAGCAAGCAATAAATTACTCTATCAAAACTATTTTGACAAGTGAACTCTATTCTTAAAAAGATCTCGTAACTATTTCTATGTTGCAATGAATAAACATTAATCTACTTAACCAAAAGTAAGAGTGTTATGACTGTATTTAGATTCTAATTTATCAAAACTATTTCTATTTTGCAGTAAAAAGAAGGAAAGTATTCAAATGTGATGATTGTGTCTTCGGTGTCTAATAACATTGTTGTGTTGCTTATATGTTTAGTATAATGCACTCATTAATTATCAATCCGGGATTCGTAATCAACAGAGTTACAAGACACCAGTAAGAAAGGTAATTTCTAATGTCACAAGTATAGAACTAGCTAGATTATGCATGCTGGAAACAAATCAAAATAGCAAATTTCAATGCACTTTGGTTGTCTTTCACAGAGAGGCTATCTACTCCATTATGGCACATGCAAGTATGATATGGATTTGGTTTGACAAATCAACTCTACTATCTGACCCAGAAAACTAACTATGCAATCCACACTTCTGAAAGGGAAATCACACATCAATCATCAAGACATAGCATGGGTAGTTCAATAGTCAATATACTGAGTATGTTGTGGTTCACAATGTGTTGTTGTGGACTTCTCTAGTTCTCCTTCAAATATGTCTAACCACTATTGCCAAAATTCATGTCTAAAAACCAAATTCATAAAAACAGAGCATATGCAAAAATAGATCAAGTAAAGATCTCTAAGCAATTATATAATGGAAATCCTAGTCTAAGTTGTACTACTATCATCTAACAGAGTTAAAGCTTAAGCTAATTTAACATTTACACTACTAAAAACAAATGCTAATGCTAATCTAGGAAGATGCTGGCCTTTGTTGGGCGATGGGCCCTTGCTGCTTCAACGGGTCAGCTACTGAAGTCTACAGTAAGATTGTCTTCAACCCACACATTATTCTCACTCAAATCTCAAAACATAACATCAAACTTTTGTTAACAACTCAACTCATATTCAATCATAGACAATCAAGACATGGAGATAAATGAAGTTCTTCTATTAGTCTTCACTCAGAATATGTTATGCAATATCACACGCTGCTTCACATGTTGGTAATATGCTAACTCGCTCTTTTCCACCATCCTTGCTACGGCTATTTAACAGTCTTAGTCGTGAAACACAAGGAGGTGACATGATTTGCAAATCAGTCAAATGTTTAAATTTAATTATTTGGTTACATCTTTTAGCTTCATCCTCATGACACGAAGTGCATGAGGATGAGGAAATCAACAAACTATTCTAACATAGCCTTGCTAAAGCAAATAAACATCCACTAATTGTCTTGGGCGATCTGGAGCTAAACTTGGTACATTCGGCTCTCTATATTGGTACCAGATCGTGACAAGTAGATGGTACTGGATCACAACAATGCACAAATGGTGGTACCAGACCATGACAGTCCACGACCGTTGGTACCGGATCACAACAGATGGGATTTTAGTACCGTATTCAAACAATGGCAGTCTTGGTGCGCAAGTACCGGATAGTTGAGCTGGTATAGGAAGGCTAGATTTATCTAGAGGTCAAAGATTATACATGGAAAATTGAAGCATTAGTACATGAAATATTTAATTCCCTAACTCAATAAACCACAAAATGCATGAATTAACCATACTTTACCTTATGACCTTATCACTCGCTAATGGTAGCGTTCTTGTCATTCACCCAAGCTTAGGTAGGCCAAAAAGGTATAGATGAAGAGTATAATAGGGTAATGGGGATGTCAATTTTGGGTCTCAACAAACATCATGATGGCATGTGACTATTAATGACAGTTGAAGTGAAATTAATTCAATGCTAAATTCTACATAGAAATGTAAAGTATGGATAAGGAAATATAGAGAGAGTTTTTCCATCATTGAAGCAACAATAAGTGTTCTTGGAATCCATGTTATCTCTAAACATTGTACATCAATCATTCACTTTATCATACAACTGCTGGAAAGTACTCTATTCAAAATCACTAACTTAAGCAAAGCTATAAATTCATAAACTCATAATTTAACTCTTAATTAAAAATCTTAATTCAAATTCACACTTAAAATGACAATAAAAACATTCTGTGCAGACCTAAAACTCTTGATTAATGCCAACTAGAAATTACAAATCAAATTCATAACTGAGATTTCATTAAAATTCATAATCTAAAATGAAATAAACTATCATTAAGAATCGTATCCAAAATCAACCAAAATGTTATTAAAAATCATAACTCAAAATCTATTTCTATCCTATCATGTTGAGACAAAATCAATAAACAAAATAGGCCTACATAGAGTAATTGAAATTGAAATTAAACCTATCTAAATTAGTACTCTGTCAAAACTATCAAAACTAAAGTAATTAATCTATCAAGACTTCAAATAAACCTATCTAAATTAGTACCCCGCAGAGTAACTTATAACTAGGAAGAAAAATACATAACATTGTAATTAACCAGCTTCTACAACCTTCAAACAAGATATAATCATTAACACACAACCATGGACGTCCCTCTATGATATACACAGTTCAACAAGCAATCTGCAATTAACGAAAATGAATTAGATAAGCAATCTGTAATTAACATGTACACACAACAACAATTGGAATTGAGAAATTCATACATTAAAGAGACAATTTCGAAATCTAAGTAGGGCAACAAGATGAATGTAAATATGTACTGATATACACAATCACCCAGACCACTGGTGGCCCCCCCCAGCAGGTTGTGGCAACACTCCAAAGGAAAACACAGATGCTAAATTAACGCAACACTGTCATTACGCATAAAAACAGAGTATAGATTAAAATTGGTGATAATGCATGTATCAAAAAATAAAATATGTCTCCTGGTTGTGTCACAGTCAGTGGTATTTATAGGTGATTACAGAGCTGGAGAGGTCGACCATTGGAAGGGTCGACCTTCTCTAAAAACAATAAATTCATTAAATGCATTCTAACATCATCATCTTCTAACAATTTTGTGTGCTACTCAACGGTCGCTGCAACTGCCCAATATGAGGTGTGTTGAGCTTTGTAGCCGGAGGGCACGAGGGGGCATAAAACCTAGATCCCTGATTCGTGCATCAAAGGCCACCAATGTACCAACCACCAGCTCTAGTGCGCTCTAAGTGTCGGATCGCGTGCCATATGGAGTGTCAGATCAAGTATTGAACGAAGTGACGAATGAGGTACCAGATGGAGGATCCGATTGCTATTCCTCCCTGTTGTAAAGAAACCATATGTTAGATATTCATAAACATTTAACTGAGATGAATTGATCACAAAATCATTGCAAAAATGAAAATTATACATACCTAGTGCGAATTCATGGTGAATTGATATATAAATCTTTGAGAATCCTTCAAAATGGCTAAATGAGAGCATAGCATATGTAATATCGCATGCAAAAAGGATTTCTCCATCGAAATAAAATAATCAAAACACAAACCCAATAGCAAGGTTGACAAAGTGACCTATTGGGTGAATCATCTCCTAAGTCAAGGAGTGTTCCACACCCCCCTCTAATCCATGTGTAGAAGATGAAGTGTATGGGGGGAAAAAATTTGGGCATGGGGTTCATGACATACAAGGGATCATAGTGTCTCATTTATGGTTGCCTTTGTAGAGGGTGTGTTGCACCTTCGTTTTCAATGCATCCTTTTTCCAAGGCCATTTATTACCTTTTGTTCTTTTAATATGTTTCCAGGTTGAAGCCAAGGGGGGGATTCTACCTAAGCATGAAAAACAATGCCCACCTTGACTCTACCCTGGTCACATTATGCTTCCCCAAGTTGAAGACAATGTGTGGGACTTCTATCTAAGCATGAAAAATATTTCCCACACATGATTTACCTTGGTTGGTATTTTTGCATTGTTATTTTTCACGAGTCCTATCAGATTTGGGATCCCTGGGAGAGAATATATAAGGTTCATGATTGGATTTTATCTTTTTCCAACTACAAGCCTCTAGACCTTCAACCCCCTTTTCCCATGAAATGAGGTACAATCCCTTCTTGGTTCAGTACACCCGAAAATCCCAAAAGATAAGGAGGTGAGGGGGTGAAGTGTGGAAAGTGATAAACATGATCGGGGATGGCACGATGACTTGTCAATGGGACCTCCCAATAGAAAAACCATCCCTATGGGTGACCACTTACTAGGGCGCAATGTCGACCACCAACGTGAAACAAGGCAAAGATCATAACTTCCAAGCATATGTTACATAATCAAAAACAACTTTTAAATGCAACAGACTCAAATTCCTCAAACATTGAAATGCCACTCACCATAATACCTGGCTTGTACCTCATGGAGCAATACCCAATATCTTTCAGAAGCTGGCTGGTGTGGCGGATACCATTGTGATGAATCTGAGATAGGTGTTGGTGAGGCAGGCCTCTATCTGTGCAAGTGGACGTTGTCATCCATCTGTCTCTCGGTACTCCATATATGCAACTTGAGGGCCTCGAGAGATCATCTCCTTAGTTATCCCTAAGAAATGGGGATAATAGGGAGTATTCTTGCTTACTCTATTTTGAGGTGATGGCGAACAATGGGAAATGACCTAGAGGAATCCCAAGAGGTTGAAGAAAGAAACATTAACAATTGTAGAGTGGGGAACAATACACTAAATTCTTGGCTCAACATGGTATCCCCATACCTAGACATGATGTAAACTCTACATGTTGAAGAATCCTATTCTTGACAGAAACATTGATGAGAAGATTGGTTGCACATGTTGGATTCAAAGAGTGGTTCAAAGCCAAGGATGAACTTCATGCTCACTAAAGGGTTGAATTTGGGAAAATAAAAATATTTATACTTGAGAAACTCTACTTTGCAATTGTCAAGTTAGAAAATGAATAAGATAAATATAATGCTTCCAAGAATAGGATGTTATATTGCATGTATATTATTATCAAAGAAGCTTTCAATTGGTAATTCCCCACCCTCATTAAGGAAGAGTTGATGCAAGAGCATCATTGGCACTGTAGCTATCCTGCACATTTTCTTACATTTTTAATTTTGGTTTTATCTGTGATTTAACACAAAAACAAAAAAAAGTGTAAATGTAGTGAAATATTTATTGTCCCTAGTGAAATTTTGTCAACCATTGGCATATGAAGCATTGTATTTGGAATTTGAATAGTTAGAGTAGTTGTAAGGCATAAATTCAAGGAGTGCAACTATATGAAGTTTGTGAGTGAACAAAGGGCCTTTTGCTTTCCTTTCATTTGGTTTGGGTATTGTGGATGGTTGTGAATTTCAGAGACTTGTGAATAGGCTCTATGAATGTAATGGAGGCCTAAGAGATTAGCCAATATGTTTAATAAATAGTGCAGATTTTTGTTTTGGCAAAGCATGAGAGGAGGCAAAAAAAGGAGAAAGAAAAGGAAATTCTTTTGAATCTTTTTGTAGAGAGTGTTGATTTTGAAAGTGCGGTGTGTTACACCTCATATTGTATGAGGTTCAACAATGTGATTTTCATCACATTGATGAGATTTAATGTTGGTTCCTTGAATATTTTGGACCAACTTTGGGGGATTCATGCTTATGGATCCCTCTCTGTTCATGACATCATATCATTTGATTCAGATCTTTGGTTGGGAGAGTTTCACTTCTCCTTGGTTGGATGGTGATTGTGCTTGCTATTTGGTTCTATTTTCATGGTTGCGTATATTTGGTTGATGAATATTTGGGGTTAGGAGTTTATGGCTCCACTCTATGCCTTGATTGATAATTTCCACTCGATGTTTTGATTGATAGTTTCCACTCGATGCCTTGATTGATAGTTATCACTTGATTCTTTTATTGATATTTGTGGGATGCTCTTTGGTTCTATGGTATATCATTGGATTCATGATTATGTTGTTCATCCTAACACTCACCCATATGATTTTGGCTTATGGTGGGGTTTACTAGAAGATACCATTTCTATTTTCATGGTACAAAACCTTTATGTGGTATACTCTTTGATGGAACATAGGTTGAGTAAAATCAAGTATTATTTTAATCATGGGCCTATTATAGTGAAATTTTTAGGTTGGGAAAAACCTGAACCAACCACAAAGAAAGTGCTACAACTTGGGAATCCTACACCCAATGTCACCTCGATGTAGGTCCCACACTTCAAGGGTGACTAGGTCACTCTAGGGAGGCGATCCTAGTGACCCTAGGGGTATTGAGATGGATATGGATATGAAAGGAAGTGAATCCCCTAGAGGTCAATTCTAAGTGGGATGAAAGGTGGGAAAATATGCCTTGTGAGTCAAGTAATGTTTCCCGCACAGGTATAGTACTTCTCGAGATGATTGTGCCTACTTGAGACACAAGAAAAGACACTTTGCAATGATGTATGTTAGTTGGATCATAAATTTAATATTGTCGTTCCTAATTTGCAGAAATAGATAAAAATATATATCAGCAATAATATGGTACTATAAGCTTCTCAATAAATTCTAGAGATCAAGTAGAAAGTGCAAGAGAAAGACTAGTAAATGACTAGCTAAACTCAAGATGAAGAACCAATAACCTAACAATAAAAGATAAGGCTTTTGTAAACAATTTTATGGAGAATTATATCAGTCTTATGGATGTAACATTCAATGTATTATAGCAAGAAAATCATCCACTTAAATCCCCTCAAACTTTTCCAAAAAGTGCTCTGGACCAAGGAGAAAAGGTGTGCAAACTTTGAGCAAAATCTAATGGTTGATAAGTGAGTTATTCAAGCAAATGGGTTAGGGTTTTTGCAGCCCTAATGGCTGAAGATGTAATTTTGTAACAAAAGAAATAATTAGTGGGAGAAAGGGGACACCCTATTAGGGGAAGACTCCTCTCAATGAGGCCAACCAACTTCAAGCAAGAAACCTTTCAAAGGATAAAAAATTGTGTTTCCCAAGGAAATGATTTTATATCTCCAATGCAAAAAAGTATGACTAGTTCCTTTAATATTGGGTTAATGGAGTCAAATAAAAAAAGAGCTAGAGAAGCTACCTCCTTGGGGGTGTAAGCCCTTTTACTTCCCAAGGCAAGTTTCTCTAGCTAGGGTTTAAACTAAGAGGATGTATGCCCTTATACTTCTCTTAGCAAACCCTTGTATAATCAATGAGATGAAGCATAAAATTATGAAGGCTATGGTGGGTGTGTATTCCCTTATACTTCGCACATATCTCCTAGCATAACAATACTTGAATTGAGAAAATGATACAATAATAGTAAAAGAACATACTGAGATAAAGAGAAATTCCAAGATAATCCACTATAAGAGATAGAAAAATATCATCCAAGGCTAGCGCCTCACTTCTCCATCAACCATTCATCAATATAGCCATAAAAATATGCACAAGAGATAAAAAGAGCCAAGTGTAGAAAAAATGTCAGACCAAGTCCTCTCACAATGAGGGAGAGTTATGCTAAAAATGAGATCTTATGATCTCTATACAAAATGTAGCTAACATAGTTTGTCCACATATTTTAGGGTAAAACAAAATATTAGGGGTTAAAAACCCTAATCTTGCCCCTTTTACAAAATAATATTAAACAATTCCTTTAAAATTTCACTTTTTCAAAAATAAAACCCTAATTTAGAAGGACGTCACCCCTTTAGGGGACATTTTGCCACTTTAAGGAAGTCGTTGGTGTTGGAGATGCATGGGTACGACTCAAAACGCCGCATGTCAAGCATCTAAGCACTATCATCATGGTGAAGACCCTCTTCTCCTCAAAACGTCCATGTGTCAAAAGAGTGGAACCTCACGACCATGCCCTAGCCCCAAAAGTATGATGTCAATGTTGGATTACTGAGAGGGGGGCTGAATCAGTAATAACGTAATTTTAATCCTTTTTCTTCAAATGTTATATCAATGTAGAATTATTATCCAATAATGAGAAGTAATAAATAAACAATCACACACATGCACGGTACACACGGAGTCTTTTACTTGGAAACCCAAATGGAGGAAAATACGAGAATACTTTCTTATATGTGTAAATTACATTCATTGGAAGCACCAACTGCTTCACCATTTGCAAGCGGAAGGAGGCTCCAACCCCCTAGTTTCTCGGGCTGGCTTACGGGGAAGCTCCAACTCCCCAAATCTGGATACAACCCGATTGGAAGGAGGCTACAACCCCAATGTTCTCCGACACAACGGAAGGTGGCTACAACCACCTTTCCCTTGCCGATCACGCCACCACAGAGTAGAAGTAGAGAATGATGGAACCCAGCTGTCACACTATCAGCATGAGATATCTGGTTGTAAACACAGTACCCGATAAATGCAGACCATGCATCAACCATGCATCAACACGTAATCAGCACGTACCATAAACAAGTGCATCAACCGGCACCAACCTTTACCAAACAACATGTAACCAACATGTACCATAAACAAGTCCTCAACCATGCACCAACACGTAACTCAACCTGTACCATGAGAGATTACATCAATACATGCCTTGTACAATCAACTGTACCATAAACAAGTTCATCAACCATGCACCAACTGTAATCAGCATGCCATAAGCGAGTGCATCAACCATGCACCAGCACAATCAACTTTGTACCATAAACAAGTTACGTCAACCAATGTACCAGGTATGTACCAATCGTAGTGTCAGCTTCTCATCAACTATGACTCAATACGTATGTACCAACATCATCAACTATACACTTCATGTATGTTGCCAACTCATCAACCTCTTGTCTCAACCATGTACTCAACATGTACCTAAACCAAAATCCTCATCAATTTCATCATCAAAATGATTTTTAGCTCTGTAATAGACACGGTGTATAAGATCATATTTACGCAAACCTTCGTTAACTTTAACATCAAGAAACTGGCATTTTCTTCAAACGTTTACGTCTCCACATGCCTAGTTTTGGATTGGGAATCAACAACCCTAGCGAAGTAATCATAACTTTGAACTGTAATGTATAAAGATATGGCCCGATACACTAGTAATTTCTTCGATTGTGTTTCTGAATTCCTCAAGTACTTGGAACCTCTCAAAAGAGGTTATAGCAAAAATGGCATACTTTGAATTACGGCTTATTCTAGAGGCGACCTTGTAGAGAGTGCCGCACAAAAAATATTTGATGAAATAATATAAAATGTTGCAAAAGGAATACTAGATACTTTACCATAACCAACACATTTTGTCTCACTAAATTTGGATCTGTTATGAAGAAGTTATGGCGTTTTTACGAAACACCGATTTTGACTAGTTTCGGAATGGCCCTGAAGCCCTATTTCCCGCAGTGTAACTAAAGAAATAAAACGACCCACAATATTATTTTTAACCAAAGATATGGATATTTTCTCACTTGCATAGAAATTTCCGGGTCTGAATCATTCTCTGAAATAACATACAACCAAGCTTTCTTCAAAGGGTATCCTTCCTTGCATTTTGACCTTCTTTTCTTCACTTTCCTCGGAATTTCGGCTAAGATATCATTTGTAAATCTCGAGGAAGCCTATAGATGTCAATATTCTCCAAGTGTTTCAAATGAGAGGGCCTTACCTCTTATTTGCTTCTCAAATTAGCTTCCTTAAAACATATTCTAGGTCACTTGGCTACACTTTCCTTATTTTAGGGTTGGGTCCTTCTAATTTCTCCATCAAAATTTATTATTGAAATAATTTATTTTGTAATCAACTGAATTATAATGCACTCATCACTTCACTTTATTATTTACCTTTTAAAATCTCTTAAACCACTTTTGATTAATTTGACCTTTTGGGGCTTCTAGATGACCTATGAGGGGCCTCCAACCCGTGAACCATAACTCTCAAACCGTGAGGAGTTATGTGACGTTTGCCCTTTCCTAGAAATGGCATGACATGTAGTATAGCGCGAATAGTATTATTTGAAAATATATCCTAACTCATGCCGTTGTCATCGATGACTTTGGGTCCATTACCCAAACGGGGTCTCCAGCTTCTCATGGCCATAACTTTCTCTAACCCGTGAGGAATTATGTGACGTTCGCTGCAAGAATGGCATGACAAGCACTATCCATCTAGGATGATTTCACCAACAATTTCCTTGAATTTCATGCAAAGATTTCCTCAGCACAAGCATAGGTTACTCCAGCAAATTAGCTTCTGGGATAACTCCAATCCGTGCGTCTTCCCGTGAGGACTTCACTATAAGGGGACCACTTTGGGTTTATCCATTTTGTACACCTTATCAATCATGATAAGACAATAATGAGTCATCTATACATTTTCCAACAATGCATCATATACCAATGGAACCACATTGATCCATCTTCGTAATATTATCATATTTCATTGATCCATCTTCATCCTATGCATTCTCATCGGGACAATACGTATTATATTACATCAATCATCAATCAATCAATCCCTTTGACATCAATCAAATTAATGACATCGAAATCGGCATCAATCAATCAAACCAGTGGCATCAATGACAGCATGATCAACAATCTCCCCTTTGGCGTTGATGGAATGCAGCAAAATACGATATGCGGCTTTTAATTCAATTATTGATGTCAGCATGTAGATACAACATGTTCTAAATCAATGCTCCGTGTGACTAACAATCCCACATCGTCTTTCCATCAATAGACATCAATCACATCAATGTGATTATCTCTCTATGACATCAATAATGAAGACCATTCTCCTCTTAGAGCAACCTACCTTGCTTGAACTCTCGCAGAACGCTTCCCCTATCTAATTCCTTTGATCTTCCTCTCCCCTTTTGAACAAGGGATATCACTCACGATGTAACAACTGAAAATCATATGATCCATGCTCCCCGAAATATGCCTCGTCCTCGCATCGATGTCGATCCACGGAACCATGCCTTTGTCCTCGCATCTAATAAATCTCTCCCCTTGTCATCAATGGAAAAGGCATCTTTCCACACTCCCCACGAAGACTATCCTCTTATGGTGCTTCCCCTGCGTGTACATCCTAAGACATATAAGATAAACACATTCAAAGAATTCATTTTGGAGTAGAAATAACTCAAGTCTTTGGCGAAGATATTCAAAGGCTCCCATTGGAAGTGGTTTTGTAAAGATGTTTGCCACTTGTTCTTTGTGCCCACATACTCAGCTTGGATGTTCTTTTGCAGCTTGTTCACGTAGAAAGTGATACTTGATTGGAATGTGCTTAGTCTTGGAGTGCATCATCGGGTTTTGTGAGATATTGATGCTGCTTGTATTATCACAATATATTGGAATGGGCTCATCATACTCAACTGTATATCTGTCAAATTTTTGTTTCATCCAAAGAACTTGTGTACAACATGTTGCTCTTTGCAATATACTCTACCTCGGTAGTAGAGGATACAGATGATTGTTTCTTGCTAGCCATGATACCAAACACTCACCAGTAGAGCAGCTCCACTTGGTGTAAAATTCGGTCATCAATACCTACACTTAATTTGCATCTATTTAGATACATAGAGTGATAGATCTTTTCCTTTTGGATACCATAATCCAAACTCTTGTTCCTTTGAGATATCGAAGATCCTCTTTCTTGCTAATACATGTGATTCCTTTGGTCTTGCCTCAAATCGTGCCACACAGTCAATTGCACGTATTACATGCAGTGGATCTTTGTCACATATAGTAGGATGCCAATCATTGACCTATAATGCCTCGTCTGTAGACTTTGAATCATCATCTTTGCTCAACTTACAGGTTTGCATGAGAGTGATAAGCTAGTTTGCAATCTTCCATTCGAACCTCTTTAGCATTTCTACGATATACTTGGTTTGAAATAAAAATTCATAGCACGGTAACATAGGGGTCAGAAGGATAGTTCTCCATTTAATGACATTTCAAATTCACTCACGCATGTCTTTGCAAATTTACATTAGCTGTCATCATCACTACCAAAATAATATAATCAACATAAACTTCAGTGTAAAATATTACCTTGACTTGCAGCGGTGTAGAGGTTCTTTATGCGCACTTCCCTTTAAAGTCACACTGCTTTGCGGAGATACTTATCCGGTCACGGTACCATCGCCTGCGTCCACTATCATATATCTATTAAAACACGATAGAGATCTTCTTACAAATCCATCTCTTGTCCATCTTGTCCAAGACTCTGCTTGTGGCTTGTCCATAATGCTAACCCATTTATATTTATACTATCAAACTATACTTATGCTAATTGATTGCTCTGAATATGTTTTCTCAAACTCTGTAAGGCGCTAGAAGGATGGTTCTTTGGTCGTCACAACTATCGCATAGACTCCCCACAATGCGATATTCATATTACTTGGGAGTCCTAAGCCAGAGATAACGAGAACAATTCTGCTTTCGATGTGTATTCATCATCATCTTCATTGGTAGATTCATCATCATCTTCATTGGTAGATTTATTATCTCTCGATCTAACTTCTTTCTTTCTATCTATGGATTCATCTTTCACTTCCGATCTGCGAAGGAGTACAATCTCTTGAACTTTTCCTTATTTTGTTCTTTCCTTTCTTTTAGTTATTTTCATTTTCTCTGTGGAATTTTCTTCCTCTCTACGTTTTATTTGTCAATCTTGCGTCTCACGGTGCACGGTCTTTGTTCCGCGATTTAACGTTTTCTTATCCATACTTTCTTATATCGATATTAGTATTGTCTTTCATGGAGTATCGATCGTAAGCTACCACAATCGGCTATGTGTCCATGGTTATGACATTTGTAACGCTCAATGTTATGTGCAACCACATGGGTATGGTGCCTTGAACATTTCTTTTATAATCCACAATCTGCAACCTTATGTCAAAGTTAGTACAATAAAAGCAATGACCATAAAATAGAGATTTTCCTTTTGGGGTGAATGATCTTCTTTGTGGCATAGTCCTTCGAAATTTTTAAGTTGGTAGAGTCATGATCATGATTGAAGCTTTTGTGGCTTGAACATGGATGGTATTCTTGAAGATGTATCTTCAATAGTTTTCTTAGATTACAGTTGACCATGATTCCTTCCTTTGAGTATTCTGGCATAACTCTTTCTATTTTTCTTCCTCATTTCTTCTTTTCACAACTAGCAGTAGAGTGCTTCTCTTCATTCTCTACAAGCGATATGGATGTTTCACCGTTTCTTCAACTCTTGTTGGGCTTGCAATGGAATTTTGACTCTTAGTGTGACTTCTTCTTCTTCAAGATTCTCAACCTCTTCTTCTTTCTTCATTGTCGAGACTTCATGACCTCTTCTGTTCTCTTTGCTTCTTCAAGTTGGATTTTTCAATGCAATTATTTCTTCTTCCATTCTTCTCTCTTCTTGACCAAACTCTTTCTCAGGTTGGTTTAAATCATTGGTTCTTTCCTTGAGATGATCCATCAATATGCTGTCAACTGCATCTTCCTTTTTGTCTTTGCTATGTTGGCTTCTAAACATTTCTTTTGATATTCTAGGTTTCTTCAATTCTTACGGCCTCTTCTAGTTGAGCTCTTAAATTCTTGATGACCTGTGATCCTTTTCAGGGCTTGTTCACTTTGCTTTTGCTTCATCAATTCTTTCTTGGATGACTTGTTTTCTTCTCTTTATTTCCTTAGATATTTAATTACTTGATCAATTTTTCTTGTAATCAACTTATGCTTCATCATACTCATATATACGAATCATGGAGCATGATGAGCATCTTTCTTCTTGTTACGTATGCGCATCTTCTTTGGCATTTTGAATCTGCGATGGGTGAAGGAGATATGTCATGTAACTTATCCCAAAGTTCTTTGGGCGATGAAGACATTTAACAACCTTTTTCTCTTACCGGTTTAGGTAATCCCTTCCCAGATGAAATCCATTGCTGTTTGTTATTCTTCTTCAATTCCTTCTTGGTTGCAGTCTTTGCCTTTTTGAACTATCATATCACGTAACAAATGATACCCAAATATAATGTCCACATTGCAATAATAAAAACCTTCGTCCTTAACCATATTTCATGCCAAAACCATTGACCATTAAACATTGGTACTCCATTCGGGGAATAATCCATGATCTCCTTCACAATTGGTTAAACTATTTCTGAAGGAACCTTCTCATTAATCCAACAATTGGATTAATGTGAGAAGGGGGTGAATCAGTAATAACGAAATTTTAATCCTTTTTCTTCAAATGTTATATCAATGTAAATTATTATCCAATAGCCAGGTAATAAATAAACAATCACACGCATACCCAGTACACCAATGTTTTAAGTGGAAACCAAATCGGGAGAAAATACGGAATGCTTTTCCTTTATATATGTCTTGAAGAATTACACACATTCATTGGAAGCACCAACTTCTTTGTTTTCCTAGATGCAATGGAAGGAAGCCAACCCTAGTTTCTGGGGCTACAACTTCGGGGAAGCAACTCCCCAAATCTCGGCTACAACCAGAAGGAGGCCTCCTGACGATGTTCTCGGCTACAACCCGGAAGGTGCTACAACCACTGTCCTTGCCCGATCTTGCCATACGGTAGAAGTAGAATGATGGAACCAACTGTCACTATCGCTTTGTGAGATAACCACCGTTGTAAACTGTACCAATAAATCGAACCATGCATCAACCATGCATCAACACGTAATCAACTTTATTACCATAAACAAGTGCATCAACCATTACCAACCCGTAATCAACACGTACCATAAACAAGTGCATCAACCATGCACCAACCCGTAATCAACACGTACCATAAACAAGTGCATCAACCATGCACCAGCTTGTAATCAACACAGTACCATAAACAAGTGCATCAACCATGCACCAACTTTAGTAATCAACTTGTTACCATAAACAAGATTCATCAACCGTACCAATACGTAATCTTTATTACCAAAACAAGATTGCATCAACCAGCATGTACAGGGTATCACTCCAGGAAACCCTCTGTGGTTGCGGACTAGAGGTGCTTGGTAACTTCAGAAATTATAAATAATGAAAGGATGGATCAATGGGATGATAGCAGTAACTAATGAGAACCAACTCCAATGTAATCCGTGAAGCGATTGCTCTCAAGATTGGTTCATGGTAAAATGGCTTTCGATTGGGTGAAGAAAAGATTGTTCATAAACCGGTACAAAGTAGGGTCTAATAAACAACTAAGAAACCGATTATCATGTCATGAGCCAAACAATGGGATAACATCCATTCAAGACTTGACAACAAGATAACAATGCAGAAGAAATGTGGAAAACTGACACCAAAATGAAAAGGAACCTGTGATGCAGTATTAGAAAATGAGAGTCTTAGTACAATGGCCTAATGTGTATCCGAGGTGAACCCTTTCTTCTTCAAATGTTCATGGATTTATAGCCTTTACATCTGAGTTCTAGATCCTAAGCTGGATGCGCTATACTAAAATAGAGGATCAAATTCTGGATTACAAAGATGGGATAAAACCAAAGGAGGATAATCTCTTATGAGCTAGCCCTAAAAATGTGTTGACTGTTTATGACGTGAAGATTAGCCTTCCGAGGCTTCTTCAACCTGTTCTTCTAAAGATAAATTCGAGTTGATGATGTGTGGCTAAAAATCCATGAAATTCTGCCATTAAAAAGATGCCAAATATGATTAAAACTCTTCCTCTTACCTTATGCCTTATAAATAATCTTTAAATCTGACGATAATTCAATGTCGACTATTGAAGAAGTTTCATCTCATTGATTGAAAACCTTGATCGTGCAAAATTTCAAGCATTCTGATTATCACAGACTTTCGTTGGTTAAGATTATTGAGTTCTGAAAATCTTATCCACCGAAAAGGCCCCACTTCAGTGGTTAATGAGCGCTCCAGGGCTCGCCTAAACCACTGAAAATCAAATTACTGTCAAAAATCAAAATCTCAGAACTTTATTTACCTGCATGATTTCATTTAGTTCCGAGGATTTTTAGAGGAAATTCCCTTCTTTCTATCATCAATAGTTGTTCATCCAATCTCCTGCTCCTCTATTGTTTTTCTGCTTGTTTGCAGAGAATGCAGTTTTGTTCTATGCATTTTGTAACCCTTATTCCTATTAGATGTATCACCATATCTGCCATATCACTACAACAATCAATAGCATATTGAAACTCAGGTGCATTAATGCACACGTGCAATACTTGTCGAAGCCGAACTTTTAGATACGTGGAGAAGATCATGGAAGCTTTCTAAACAATTGGGTTTTAACTTGAATCACCAGACCTCGGGTGTCCGTCAGATCCATTCCATTCGTGTCCATTCCATTCCTCCTTCCTCCGTCCATCCATCCATTCGTCATCTGTCCGGTCCATTCCATTCCGTGTCCATTTCCTTCTTTGGCCATTCCATCCATTCCATCCATTCCATCCATTCCATTCCTTCCAGCCATTTATCCATGGCTCCTCCATTCAGTCCGGCCAATCCATTCCATCCTCTCCTTCCCTCCTTCCTCCATCCATCCGTCCCCTCCCCATCCATTTCCATCCATTCATCCATCCACTCTTCCTCCTTTCCATTCCAGTCCATTTCCATCCATCCTCATTCCATTCCTTCCTCCATTCCATCCATCTCCATGGTCTTTCGGTCTCCTGTCCTTTCCGATCCTCTCAAGATCCATTCCATTCCGGTCCATCCATTTCCATTCCTTCCTTTCCTTCCTTCCTCTCTCTCTTTCCCTTTTTCCTTGTTCCCTTGGCGTTGTTTCCTTGTTCGTTGTTCCCTTGTTCGCAGTTCCCTTGTCTATTCCGATCTTCCATCGGTCCTCCATTCCATCCATCGGTCCTCCATTTCGTCCTTCATTCCATTCCATCCATCCATCCATTCCTCCTCCATTCCATTCCATTCCTCCATTCCTTTCCGTCCATCCATTCTCCATTCCTCCGGTCCATTTCCATTCCATTCGGCTCCGCTGTGGGCTCCCAGGCCAGATGTTTTCTCCTCTCTTTCCCTTCCATTCCATTGTCATTCCGTTCCATTCCATTCCTCCTTTCTCCATTCCTTCAGTCCATTCCATCCATTCCATTCCATTCCTCAGATCCTCCATCGTCCTCCATCGATCTTCCGGTCCATCCTTCCGGGTCCTTCCTTCCATTCCACTCCTTTCCTCGATCTATCCTCCTTCCATCCATCCGCTATCCATCCATCATCCATCATCCGTCCTCCCCTTTCATCCCTTCTCCAGTGATCCATCCTTTATCAATGACAACTCATTGATCCATCTTCATCTATGCATTCTCATCGGACAATACACATCTTCATCTATGCATTCTCATCAAGGACAATACATATTATATTACATCAATCATCAATCAATCAATCCTTTGACATCAATCAATCACTTGACATCAATCAATGACATCAATCAATCAAACCATTGGCATCAATGACAACATCATCCAACAGTCAAGCTAAAAAATAGGATGTTTTCCCGTCTTGGGAAAATCGTTTGGCAAGTGAGGGCTGGGCTATGTCGTTCAAGTCATCATCAATGTGTTTCAAGTATGATATCTCTAATATGAAATGCGGGCCCCTAGCATCCAGCCTGTGTTCTTATAGCCCCATGGAAGCCTAAGCTAGTCTTGTTCTCCCAAAACTGTCCACCAATTAGGCCCTGCAAAGAAAAATGAGCACGACCTCCAAGGATCTCAAGTCATACCATCATGATAAGTGGATCCAATTAATAAATAATCCAGCCAATCATGTGCATCAAAGATCACTATATCAAACAATTAACAACTCAAAGACACTATGCGACTTTTCAAGCTTGAATATGGGAGGGTTGACAAGGTGTCCTATTGGGTAGATCTTGCCCTAGGTCAAGGAGAGATTCCAAGAGATCCCTCTCTAAGCCATGTAAAATGAATGAATTGTTTGGGGTCAAGACTCAATGGGAATAGGGATCATGACATACAAGGGGTCGTAGTGTCTCATTCATGGGTGCCTTTGTAGAGGGTGTGTGGTACCTTTGTCCACAATGAACTTTTTCCAATCCCATCAATTTCCTTTTATATTTCTTTCTTTATTTTATTTCAATATAATATAAGGAGAGATTGAAGGTCACTGCCCTAGCATGGTGAAAAAATGATGGCAATCTCACCCATAAACACCTAATGGAAATGAAAAGATTGGCTCATGATGAGACCCCCTTTCTCTCAGCCATGCAACTGATAGCCATTACCCTGGCTTGGTGACCAGATGATGGTAATGTCATACCACTAGATATTCATGGATATGATAGGTTGAGTCATGATGAGACCTCTTATTCTTCAACTAACCTTTTAATCATTTTTTATTATATTGTGGGTCCCCTTTATTCAAAGACAAGCATTTCATTGCTTTCTTGGGCGATCCCTAAGCGAAGCATCTGGAAGGATTTTACAAGGCTTTTATCTTTTACCCAATATCAACCCCTTTGGGCCTTTAGTCTTGTTATCACACAATCTGTACTTGCCCAAATCCCAAGGCAAGTGAGACAATATTGGCATAAGAAGGGGGTGACCTATCACTGTCACCTTAATAGGAAACCCCTTTCTGTTTAGGATTATGTCCAAGGGAGGTGCCCCTAGTCACCTAAAGGGATGATGAAACTAAATCAAGGATGCAAAAATACCCCCCTTCTCATTGGTCAAAAAGGTATTTATGTCTTAAGAGATGAAGAAAATGTAATAGATGAAGTGTACCTACCCAGAACAAGACAACAAGCTAAAATATGGCAGTTTCAAGTACAAAATGAGTTAGTGCTTCAACAAGACATTAAGTTCATAGAAATAAATGTTGGCAATCAATGTATGCAACAAATGACAAGTAGATAATAACAATAAGTAAATGATAAAAAACTGCATTATATTCCAAAAAGTGCACTTGTATAGACAATAAAATAAGATATTTGAAGTTTCAAATGATAACTCTTGGTCACATACAAGTTCTAGAAATGTTTGACCAACAATAAACTTTAATAAGTTGCTAAGGATGGCTGTAACAGTGATAATAACAACAACAAGTTAATATTAGTAATTCTAAACTAGATTAGTAAGTTAAGTTAGGTTAGTAGGGTACCAAGTAGAAGTTGAGTTTAAAGGTTGATGATTTCTCAAAGAGGAAATAGGTGAAGACTAGTGCCTTTGTGGGGGAAATGGAGTCAATAGGTGGCGGCTTTCACTTGGAAGTAGCAACATCAATGATTATATTTGTCTAAGTGAAGAATGGATCTTAGAAGAGTAGCACCTTAAGTCTTCTAGGATATAAACTTTAGGGAGGTGAGCTACTACAGAGTAGGCACTTCTAGGCCCTAGTGCCTTCCTCCTCCTTAGACTATTGAAAGATATTAAGAGCAACAACAACAAGACAATTGCTTCTAAAGTGCTAACATTTTAGGGATTTAGAAGTTTGTCTAGGTCAAATCACTTTAGTAAAGTCTAACAAATGAAGAGAAAATAAGTAATACCTTAAGTCCTTTACTCCTAGGGTTTGTCAAGAAAGCAATTTCATAATATTTAACATGAATAAGAAAATATGCCATAACCATTCAAAATGAAATGACAATTGCAGATTTACTTACTTCACCAAGAATAATCAAGCAACAAAACCCTAGATTTCCAAGTAACTTCACCACAA
Organism: Picea sitchensis; assembly: GCA_010110895.2. Lineage (NCBI taxonomy): Eukaryota > Viridiplantae > Streptophyta > Pinopsida > Pinales > Pinaceae > Picea > Picea sitchensis. Next base: position 104,012 of record SNQJ01S0005132.1, on the reverse strand, counting down.
AATGATCCAAGTTGCAAAATTTAGCCTCCAAAACAAGTGCGCCTCACTATTTCAGCCAAGAACTCCCAAATAGGGCGCAAATTTCAGACCACTTCCTCTTGTGTGAGTATTTTTTCTATTAAAATGAGAGTACTTTATCTCTATTTATACAAAACTTTGACCCTTAATTAATTTTAGGTCAAATAAAAGACCGACCTGGCCAATTCACATTAAAATCCAATTTTTACATAAATAAAATTAATTAGCATCTAAAAACATCTCCAAGGGTGACATCATGCCCTTCTAGGGGGATGTTGAGGCCCTAAGGTGGAACATTGGTCCTAGAATGTAGAACGCTTGGCCTCCAAAGGCACCAGATGATGCCCACATGTGCCACCTGGCTCATAGATACCTCCAAATGAAAACCCTAGCTCTAGATGGCATCCAGGGTCATGATGGTGACATCATGGGCCTTTTAGGGACAATGTCCATGTGGAAGAGAAAGATCCCCCTGGGTCTAGGTCTTCCAAGGTTCCGCCAAAGGCAACATCCTTCTTTCTTCTTGATGCAAATCTTCAATGTTTTCCTACCCCTGGCTAGGGTTACAACATCCATATGTGGGATTTAATCCCCCATGAAGGTCCGAGCTAATCATTCCCTCATGTGTACCTGTCCACCGGGAAAATTCTTGCATCAACAACAAGTACGCCCTCGAGGGGTTCATAAGTCACAAGGATCATAGCATGTAAATCAAATTCAATAATTAAATTACCCAAACATGTGCATCAAACCCCCTTTAACCTAGACGAATGCTCAAAGACATTATGCAATTTGACAAGTTAGGTTTGGAGAAGGTCTCAGGGTGTCCTATTGGGATAACTTCCTTTAAGTTTGGGGTGTTTCCCAGGTGGGATCCAATCCAAGTCATGTAAGTGTATGAGGTGGCATGGGGCAGGTGTTTGGGCATGGAGTGCAATAATAACAGGGAAATGTAAGTCTTAGCTATGGGTGCCTTTGTAGAGGGTGAGTTGCACATTGTCAGAAATGAAATTGTTTCCTATCCCATTGATTTCATTTTACTCTTAGCTTTAGTTCTTTTGATCTTTTTCTTTTGTGATTCAAGGGAAAAGTTGAGGGACACTGTCCTCGCTTGATGACCAGAGGTGACAGTGTTATCCACAAACATTTCATGGATATTAGAAGGCTGGCTCATGATGAGACCCCCTTTCTCTTGGTTATGCCACCAAGAACCACTACCCTGGTTTGGTGACCAGATAGGTGGTAGTGTCATACTGCTAAATGCCCATGGTCATAATAGGCCGGATCATGATGAAACCTCCTATCCACCAACAAGTACCTTGAGTGTTTATGTATCTTATGGGTCCCCTTTCTTACTAAGAATATTTTTACTGCTTTCCCAGGAATCCCTGGGTGAAGCATCTTGACGGTTTCAACATTGGATTTTAACTCTTGCCAACTACCTTTACCCTCTGGTCCTTTAGCCCCTTCTTCCCACAAGGCAAGGTACAACCCTTCCTAGTGTGGCAAATCCTAATGCCCAAACAAAGGTAGGGGGGGATGAGAGGAATAAATATGGAAAGTGGTAAGTATGGAGGAAAGAGATGAGAGGAATAAAGATGGAAATTGGTAAGTATGGAGGGAAGATATGATGACCTTTCACAAACCCACCCAGTGGAAACCCATCCTAAAGGGAGATTGACTTACTAGGGCACCATGGCACCCTTCTAAGTATGAACAAGGAAAAGAGAATAATTTCCAAGAAAACACCATGAAATGAAGAAGAATTCAATTCAACATATTCAAGTGCTTCAAAAATTAGAGTGACACATACCATGATACCCAAAATCATTACCTCATGGAGCAAGACTTACTGCTACTTCAGGACCGGGCTGGTGGGATGGTTGTTGATGCTGCTGATAAATGGACTGCATTGAATAAAAGAGGGCCCCTTCAAGGCCATGCTCAAGTCGTTTGGATCTTGGTACTCCATGTCTAGGACCTGTGGGCCTCAAGACATGATCTTCTTATTTATCCCTAGGGTATGGGATAAAAATGAAGGGGAACAATGATGGAAAGTGGTAAGTATGGTCAGGAACGGTACGATGGCTCATTAAGGGAGTTCCCAGTAGCAAACCCATCCCCAAGGAAAACCACTTACTAGGGTGCAATGTCAACCACCAAGGTGAAGTAGGGAAAAAGACATAATGTCCAAGCGTATATCATGAAATCTAGAGAAATCTATGATACAACAGAATAAAATGGCTTAAATATTGAAATGATTCTCACCATAATACTAACTTGTACCTCATGGAGCAAGGCCCAGTGCCTTCTAGAAGCCAACTGGTGTGGTGGATGCCATCTGAAAAACTGTGACCATCTGTGGTAGTGAGTGGGTTTTCCATTTGTAAAAGAGGGTAATGTTGGTCATGTAGTCTCCCGACACTCCATATATGCAACCCGGCAGCCTTGAGACATGATCTCCTTAGTTATCCACAAAATGGAGATAGCATCTGGATTCTACTTGGGGACATGTGCTCATCATAGAGTGCATGAGAACCGCAACATCTCCTGCTAGACTTGTGCCTACAAGGAAACATCAAACTGTAAAGTGCGGGATGGCCTACTCATCCTTGTTCTCATATGATCATAATCAAAACCAACTAAGATAGAAAAAGAAAATTTTGACATTTTTTCAAAAACAATTCTAAGCTAAGCATGAAATCAATAATTTGTTCAGGCTTGGGAGCAGGAACAAACAATTACGTAGAACTAATGAGCCTCAAACTACTAATGGCCTTTGCACTTGAATATAATTGTAAAGTGATTACAGTTTATGGAGACTCAAAACATGTGATAAATTGGATTAATGGCACACAAAGATGCACAAATATCAGACTTTCTCACATAGTGGAAGACATAAAATCTTTACAACATGCTTTTGATTCTTTTACCTGCCATCATGTGTACAGGGAAAGAAATGAAGAAGCAGACCGGTCTTAGAAAGAAGGCACATAATTGGACTTGGGCTATTGTAAAATTTCATAGTTCCAAAATGATCACATTCAGGAACATCCTCAACAAACCTTCATGTGAAATCACTGGATACTTTTTGGAATGGACAACTATATGCAGCAAAATATTTTGCAAATTTTTGGAAAAATCATAACGGATTTGATCACAACAAATAAAAAAGGAAGGAATTCATCGAGCTATGAAGAATATCCATAGACATACATATTAGATGAATACACTCTGGAAGTGTATCTACAAAATGTAATTTTGATCACAACTGATGATATAAAATTACATTTTTTTCCTTGGAAAAAAAGAGCAAAATGAAAATGAAATGCATCTAAACTAGTATGAGCAATCAAGATGCAAATGTAGGGAATAAAAATGAATTACCTACTTACTTGGGGCACGGGCCCTGAAGAAGTCACGTGACTTAGATGTGAGGTTGGAGAATACACTCATCTACTGTTAGTGGCATCTTTCTCCTGTCTAATGCTGTCAGATAGTACCTTTCTTTGTTAGACTTCTTCTTGATGATGTAAGGGCCAAGGCATGAATTGTTATCTTTCTGTTCATATCTCAGATTGCCATTTATTTTTTCCCACATGAACACGAGACTTCCTTCATTGAAATCGATGCAAGGTGTATCTTTAACATGTGGAGGCTTTGTTTGGACTCTATCTTTGACGATTTCTTCATGTTTCTCATCTTCTTCTTGTATAATATGGATAGATCCCAGCTCCTTCCCATGGTACTTTGTAGTCTTCCTTTTATCTATCCATGGGAGAAACATCTCTATGGAATCTTCCTGCATGAAGGGTAACTCAGATGGATCATACTCAATAACTTGTGGAGACATGTCATGGTAGTGCTCACTGACATAGTTAGGGCCCCTCAAATCCATCACATGTGTATCTTTCTTTTCCATGTTATGTAAGATCTCATACATGCCATCGCCCATGGGAATATATGCATGTGTAAGGCTCATGCTAAGAAAAACCTCCAAGGGTTGAGGAGTAGGTCCTCGACAAGAGCATCCCCCAGACATCAGGGACATCAATCACCAATATGTACATGAGGACGCTGATATGTGGAAAATCTATCAATAATACCTCAACGTATTCACATACTCCCAATACATCAACTCTTCTTGAATCAATACCACAAACATTTCCATAAGGTCGAGTTGTATTCAAACCAAGTTGTTTCATTACCTTCAAGGATATGGCATTTTCCGAGGCCCCTGAATCAAGCATGCAGTTGTTCAAGTGGAGGCTATTTATGCCTAATGAAAGATAGAAGGGAGGGTTATTTTCTCTTGGTCAATCAAGATACATAGTATTTAAAATGATGGGAGGATCCTCCTTCTTAGATGGCACTTGTAATATCCTTAAAATTTCCCTTTTACGGAAGGGATCTTACACATCTCTGTCACCGGGACTATCATATTCATTTTTACAAACATGTTTGCAACATCTATATTCAAATGAATATCATCTGTAGAAGTTCTCTTAGGAAGAAACTCACATACTGGCAGTGGAGGCGGTGGAGCCACCTTTTCTGTTGGTGGAAGAGGAGTATCAAGCTGTGACAGAGGGGCTGAAGCATTTTTTCTTCTATAGGTTATAATTTCCATCCTCTTCAATTCCTTGTTCTAATCATCTGTCAATTTGCTTAAGGCCCAAAGTCTCCCCTCTCTTTCTCCTATTCTTCTGGCTTCATTGATCTGTTCTTGAGTAACTTGTTCATCGTTGAGATTTCAAATCATGAAGTTTATCTCGTTGCGATAATCTTTGTCTTGTCGGGGGAACTCATATTCCCTATGGGGTTCTTGGCATGGGAGACACCAATCTTCTATATCAATTGTCCCAATAGGTTTCAAACTATCTGGGGCCTTTGCCTCTTTTTGAGGCCTTGGTTTCCAACCGATGGCATCTCTCTGTTTTCTGGCAAACTAAGGTCTGGGAGCAGATTGATTTATTTCCAATGTAGTCATACGGTTCATAAGACGATTCTTCACCTGAACAAACTAGGTATTCATTTGGTCTATTTTTTTTAGTTAGGAGAGCAATCAGATTAGGAACACTGTTGTTGGAAACCTTAGTCCTTGATTATGTCTTGCTACGAGGGTACTGAAAAGGTTCTATTTTTGAATCAAGGAGATTTTCTTCAATGTTGATATTGAACTCTTTATCCTATGCCAATGACATGGGATTTTTATCTTTAAGAATGTATCAGAATTGTCCTTCAAAGGAATTCATGTAAAGGAGACGAACTGATGATGTTGTAGGACGATAATATATTGAAATTTGACTGTACAACCTGCCAAATATGGAAATCAATTCTCTCACCGTTTCATTCTCCTTTTTCTTTATTTGATTGAACTGAGTTTTAAGTGTCCCACCATCCGATTTTCTCGACCATCTGATTTTGAATAAGGTGGAAAAAGCATCATAGGTCGTGATATGATTATCAGGGAGTCCTTTGAACCAATTAATGGATTCTTCAGTCAATGATGAAGCAAATATTCTCATGACCACATCTTCATGATCAATACCTGCATTTTCCATATCCCAACCCATGACATAAACGTGGTCTTCGACAGTTATCACATTGTTTCCTGGGAACTTTGGCAACCACGTGTTGACTTTTGTTGGCATTTTGTTTGGGTAACCTTGGATATTGGTGATTTTAAGGGGTTTGTAGAGGTCCCTTTCCCAAGTGCGAGCCATTGGAACAAGATGAAGGGTATTATGGAAAAAGGGTTTTAGAAACGGGAGACTTGAGAGGAGGTCTTCTTTGGTAAACCTTAGAAGGCTTGAACCTCCTAGGGAGAAAAGTTTTGGGGAAAGAAGGATTCTGGGAAGGCGGAGTCGCCAAATGAGTTTCAAAATGAACTCATCAAGAAAGGTGGAAAGGGAACGTCCCTCAGGTGGAGTTGCTAGGCAAGATAAGGGAAAGGCTTTGGGATAGCTCACAAAAGTGTCATTAAGGTATGAATAAGATTCAAAATCTTCCCCTAAAATGACGCCAAAATGTTATAGCACAAGTTGCAGGTTGGGAAAATCTTGACCCAACCACAAAGTAAGTGTTACAACTTGGGAATCCTATACCCAATGTCACCTCAATGTAGGTCCCACACTTCAAGGGTGACTAGATCACTCTAGGGAGGCGATCTCGGTGACCCTAGAGGGATTGAGATGGAGATGGATATGAAAGGAAGTGAATCCCCTATAGGTCAAGTCTAAGTAGAATGAAAGGTGGTAAAATATGCCTTGTAATACAAGTAATTGTTGCCCCACAGGTATAGTACTTCTCTGGATGATTGTACTTGCCCGAGACACAAGAAAAGACACTTTACAATGATGTATGTTAGTTGGATAAAAAAGTTAAGCTTGTCATCCCTAATTTGCAACAATAAATAATAGTATATATCAGCAAGAGTATGGTACTATAAGCTGCTCAATAAATCCTAGAGATCAAGTAGAAAGTGCAAGAGAAAGACTAGTAAATGACTAGCTAAACTCAAGATGAAGAACCAATAACCTAGAAATAAAAGATAAGGCTGTTGTAAACACTTGTCTACAACAAATTATATCAGTCTTATGCATGTAAAATTCAATGTATTACAGAAAGAAAATCAGCCACTGAAATCCCCTCAAACTTTGCCAAAAAGTGCTTTGGACCAAGGAGAAAAGGTGTGCAAACTTTGAGCAAAATCCAATGGTTGATAAGAGAGTTATTCAAGCAAATGGGTTAGGGTTTTTGTAGCCTTAATGGCTCAAGATGTAATTTTGTAACAACAGAAAGAAGTAGTGGGAGAGAGGGGACGCACTGGTAGGGGATGGCTCCTCTCAATGAGGCCAACCAACTTCAAGCAAGAAACCTTTCAAAAGATAAAAAATTGTGTTTCCCAAGGCAATGGTTTTATATCTCCAATGCAAAAAAGTATGACTATTGTTTCCCAAGGCAATGATTTTATATCTCCAATGAGTGAATAGGGTTATATAGAGGTTCTAATAAAAATTGTATGCACACTATTATTATTATTGTTGCATACAAACTGAGATACAATACATTTATATATTTGTTGTCAGGTCCAGCTTATTCCAACTTTAGAGATAGAGGTTGAGAGAATATCTCAACAATCTCCAACAAACCCAAATCGATTATATTGTAAGAATTAATTCTAACACCCTCCCTTAATGCTTACATCATAATAAAATCAAATAAACACATTTTACAAAAAATATTTTTTTAACTTTGATTTTTTTTGGTCTAGTCTTCATTAGCGCCACTATCCACTTTTGAACTCTCGTAGACTATGCTCCTTCTCCACCATTCACTCTCAATTTCCACTTCATCCATTGAAGATACAATTGCTTCTGACCATCGATGACGTATTTGTAATGACCGACGATTCTTGACATACTTACATTTGTCAAAGTCCATAGCTTGTTGTATTTGACCGAAAAACAGTCTAGATACTGAATCATTCTATTGACACGCTCCTACATGTCGAAGTACGTAGTGCATTGTATTCACCAGTTATATAGGAGAGCAATCTAGATACTAAATGTATCCATCAATCAATCTTACAAAGTTACCTATTCACACATGCATATAAACACACAAGGATCACAACTATAACCAATAGTCATTGTTCTTGGGTTACTAGATTCTCCAATAACCACAAGGCATAACAGACTATAGACATAATCAAACTAGTGATGTGTTTTTGTGACACCACATACATCAAGAACCATCAATTTAGATTATGTTACTATGTTCTATAAGAGGTTCTTCATCCTATAGTTTTACAAACAAAATAATAATGCTAACACATTTCTTAAGACTTAATATAACTATATTCTTAAAGTAAAAAATCTGTTCAAAAACATAAACCAACCTTTCTTAAAAAAAAATCGTCTCTTTAAAAACATAAACCAACCTTGCTGAAATCTGGTGTGGGTACTAGGAAGTCCATTCCACTTAACTTTCCATTGAGAGCTAGTAAAAGCTGTTGAAAAGTCATCAAGAAACATAAAGTCTAATTTACTTTTCCCCTTAAATAAATTCAGACAATAAATATTAATCCATTATCTCATTCATAACTAAGTAATTTGGAATTGTAACGCACTATAATGTAGCAGGAAAGAGACAAGGAGTTAAGATTCAAGGTACTAGTTGTAACTAAACATGCACTAATGAGAGTTCAAGACCGCTGAACTCACATTCAATCCAGATTTGCCAATGTTAACTACATGCATGTCATTCCAATGGACAACACTTGAGATAACAAGTGAAAGGTAAAGTTTGTCTATCAGTTGTGATTTGTCTAATATTACGCAAGGGATATGTTGATACATGTGCAACCAGGCACCGCATGTTCTAGAGAGAATTGACAGAGTTTGTGCAGAGGGGAGGCAGCCGGGTTCTGGACACGTGAATTGGCTTACGTATTTGCTAATTTGTGTATGACAAAGCAGGAGATGATTGTATTGTACTAAGAGCCTTGGATTAGAGTTTTAAAGGAGATTGTTCACATCCATGATATACATACATATGATATGGGGGTTTTACGCTTCCCGTAAATTCATTGTTGTGTGTCATTGATATTTCACTTTTGTGCATTGTGGTTGTGATCGGGGTTTAAATTTCCGCAAGAATAATAGTACAAGCCGGCCATATGTATTTAACAAGTGCTTAAAATTGTTTGATTAATGAGAATCGCAGAATACATTAATTCCAGATCAAATTCCTTACATGGTATCAGAGCCAGGTTGGCCACGGAGCTACGGAAGTGATGTGAACATAATTGCATTCGGCAGTCCCGCCTCTAGCAGGTGTAAACTCTAGCATCGAAACTTCCGGTGTTTCAAGAATCGCACTTCGCACCCTCAGACAAAAGGCAAGGCGCAAAACTTTGAGCATTCTTGCAGCTATAGTGGATAGGTGCTAACTTCCCAGCAAGTTCGCCACATGTGCAGGGCAAACCGTTTTCTCTCAGGTGGGGTGTGAACCTTCCAGGGCAAGAGGAAAGTGAAGAGGTTGAGTTTTGGGTTGGATAACATTCAATTTGCAAGATTTTCTTGCGCGACACTTGATTCAATATCAAATGTCTTTCAATGGCTTGAGGTTGAGTACACCGAGGGAAGCTCTAACTACATTACATGGAAGGAAAGGATGGAGGCAGTTGTCAACATCACCGATTGAAGGTTGGTATGACCCAGATGTTCCTAAGCCGGATGCCATTTATTATCGCAAATCTTGATGCATGGCAAAGAAGAAAGTGGTGGCTGCCAGGAGGATTTTGTTGGAGGGAGGATGAGACCACATTGTCTCAAGTCTCCATGGAAAACCACACCATATGCAATGTGGAAGGTTTTGACGATTCTTTTCCAAAACACAGCTTACCTCATAGGAAATTACGCCAAAGAAAAGGAAGATTAAGATGAAGAAAGGTGACACCATTCCAAAATTATCTCACAAAGTTTGTCCAACGTCGGAATGAGCTTGGAAGTGTGGTAATAACAATCGCTACTGATGATTTGGTGAGCGATTCTAGGGATTCCTAAGAGTTAAGGCTTATCAAGACTCGGCTAATGGAAGGGAAAAATTACCGATTGGGAACGACTGTGTTCAGATCTCGGGCAAGATGAGTTTAGGCGGAACACCGAGATGGATCTTCATCAAAGCTGCGATGATGAAGAGGATTGTCCCTTGATCGCCAAGGCAAGGAAAGGAAAGGGAAGAAATTCCAATCAAAATTCGAGTCTAAAGTCAAGAAGCCGGATTTGTCCAAAGTGGCGGTTTCACCGTTACTAACATGGGCATCTCACTACTAACTGGCCACACTAAGAAGAAGAACAAGATGGTTGTTGGATCTGCAACCGGTGAGGCTCTTATCTCACAATCTGAGCTTGACTTCACTTTGATCACATGTGGCGGCTTCAAGCAAGGCCGAGATCGGGTGTGGTATTCGGATAGTGGCGCTTCATTCCACAAGATGATTCGAGATAGAGAGTCTTTCATTGACTTGGAGGAGAAAGATCTCAAGTCATATAGAGATGGGGCTTAGCGAAGGACGATACAAGGCACCGGGTATTGGTACCATTACCTTTCAGGAGGAATGCAAACCATTTCAATTGAAAATGTTATGCATGCTCCAGGTCTAAAGAAAACCTGTCTTAGTCGCAATGTTGGAGGACAGAGGCTATGATGTTGTTTCTTTACCGCTGGTAAAGCCTACCTGGGACATAAAGCAACGGGTCAAGTCAAGAAGATAGGGATTCAAGTTAAGAATATCTACGTGCTAGAGGTATATGGCTGCAATGCCATGATAGGAAAGACAAAAAAAGTGGTGAGACGAGATGAAGGTGAATTATGGCAAAGGAGATTAGACCATCTTCATCATGGAGCCTTGAAGATCGGCGCAACAAAGATTCATCGGACTTCCAAGGGGAACACTTGCTCGCATTAGGATCGGGCAAGGTGTAAATTCGGGAAGTATGTAAAGTCCACTCTTCATGTGAAAAGGAGAACCGTACTTATGATCCCGAGAGAATTCACACGGATGTGTGGACCATTCTCAGTTTCAACAACAAAAACGCCGCTATTATGTTATTTTGTTGATGACTTTTCTCAGAATGCTCGGATATTCTTCATGCGTATAGTTGATCAAACATTCTCAAAGTTCCGTGAGTTTAAAGCATTGGAGAAAGACCCGGGGAAGCAAGTGAAGGCTCTAAGGAGAGATAATGGTGGAGAATAAATCTCAAACGAATTCAAAGACTTCTGCAAAAAATGGGCGAATTCAAATGTAACTCATAGTGCCTCGCTAACCCATAGCAAATGTATCAATGGAGAGAAAGAACAGAACACCGTGCAACACGAAAGGATGTTGCATGACTGGCGCTCACATTGCATTTGTGGGGCTAAGCATGCACATCAGTGTTTTATGTGCAGAACCATTGTCCTTGTAGAGTACTTGGAATGAGTACACGTGAAGAAGCTTTTAATGGTAAGAAACATGATGTTTCAAATTTAAAATTTTTTCGCCATTTGTTTTTGTGCATGTGAAGAAGGATGCTAGGAAGAAATTGGAACCGACTACTGAAGTTGGAACATTTGTGGGGTACACAAAAAACAACCCATAATTATCGTGTATATTTTACAAACAGTAAGATGACTATTATACGACGGGATATAAAATTCAATGAAGGGAAAGCCATGGTTGTCGCTGAGAGGAGCCAGGACTTTGTATGCAAAAGAGGAATCAAGGTTTCCAAGGATGAGTCTCAATATGTGGATCAACCACATGAATAGGTTCATGGAGTGGAGTAAACCACTCAAGCAGATCCATCCATCGTAAATGGCGAAAAGCGCACCACGGAAGCCGACAGATTGAGACTAGATGCTTCACAAAATATAGGAGCCCCTATTTCACAAAGCAGACAGAGATGCCTCTGCGATTTGTTGATACATGGCTCTTATGAGCAAATGTACAGATCAAATCCATCTTCCTTTCACAGAAGAAATGCGTGACCCCAATTTGGGTTGATGCTATGGTAGAGGAGTATGACTCCATTGTCAAAAATAGTGCATGGGAAATTGTCCCAAGATTGGTTGACAAATCGGTGGTAGGTTTGATATGGATCTATAAGGTAAAGCAAGATTTTGATGTGAGTGTGGATAAATACAAGGCCGTGTTTGTGGCCCGGGGCTTCTCATAGATTGAGGGGATAGATTATGGTGACCTTTGCAACTCGTCGCAAGGTACTCTTCCATAAGATCCATCTCGCACTCTCAAAGACAAATGGGTTGCGCATTCATCATATGGATGTTAAAACTGCTGCTCTCAATGGCATCATTAAGGAAGAAGTATATATAAAGCCTTAAGGATTTGAGTTACATGGGAGGAATTATCATGTGTGTAGGCTTAATAAAACATTGTACAAACTAAAATAAGCACAAAAGGTGTGGTATTCCAATATTGACAAATACTTGCAGAGTATGGGATTCACCAAAAGTGAAGCAGATGCAAACCTATACCAAATTGTGGTGGAGGGTGTTTTAATCATTAGAAGCTATGTGGATGATTTAATATTGACCGGTGATGAGCAACTGATACAGCCATGCAAGGATGACCTTTCAAAGGAGTTTCAGATGAAGGATTTGGGCCTTCTTCATTATTTCTTTGGTTTGGAACAGGATGCTAGAGTGGTGAACTTTGTGTCTCAAGGCAAGTATAAAAGTGAGACATCGGGTGTTTCATTATGGAGGGCCATAAACCTTATTTTGGATACTCCTTTTCCAGAAACCTCGGAGGAAAGAGGATGCTACTTCGAGAGGTAGTGGATGCTATTGTCTATCGATAGTTAGTGGGTTCGCTAATGTATTTAGTGAACATCTAGACTAGACATTTGCTACGCGAAGTAACCACCTAAGTCAAGCGATGGTTAAGCCACCAAACTCTTTGGAAGGTGGGTAAGCATGTCCCGAGATACATGAGGGGCACATCTGAAAGCGGATTATGGTATAGACATACATATGAGGTGAAGTTGCATGGCTTAATGAGCGCACATATTGGGCGGCAGCCAAATGCATGTAGCAGCACATCGAGGGATCTTTAGTATCGACTACAATCAAGCTTGGTACAACAGGAAACAAATGTCTGTGGCACTTAGTTCAGTGGGAGTGGAATACATGGCAGCGAGCCAAGCTGCATGTGGCTATTCCTGATGCGAGGAATCTTGGTTGGTTTGTTTGGTTTCATTTAGATTCTAATGATTTATCAGGATAATCGGTTGCATTAAACTCTCGACAATCCCGCAGTTTCATGACAAATCTAAGATGATATCCATATCATCTCGTGAGATTGTGTGCAAATGAAGATAATACGTTGCTTTCCAATACATTCATGGAAGATCGATGCATATTCTCGAATAAGGCGCTCACCATGAGTAAATTCGAATATCATAGAGACGGGGTTGGGGTGAAGGATAATCCTTTCTTGTTGAGAGGAGTGTTGAAAAGTCAACAAGAAACACAGTCTAATATATTTTTCCCTTTAAATAAATTAGACAATAAATATTAATCTATTATCTCATTCATAACTGAGTGATTTGGAATTGTAACATAATTACAAGTGTAGTTAAGTGAGTTAAGCTTAGTTGTATTAGTGTGAGTTCAGTGAATTAATTATTCATTAATTCACAATCAGTTAACTCGCATGCAACTGAAGATTCGACATGGTTAACTACATGCATGTTAGTTCCAATGGACATCAGTTGAGATAACAGGTGAAAGGGACAGTTTGGCTATCAGTTGTGATTTGTTCACACATGCAGTGGATATGCTTATGAGCATGTGCAAACGAGGCAATTCGCATGTTCGAGAGAATTCAGATTGCAGAGATTGTGCAGAGGAGGCAAGCTGTCTGGACACAGGAATTGGCACATGTATTTGCTAATTTGTGTATGACAGTGTGAGACGATTGTATTGTACTGAGAGCTCTTGGATTAGAGTTTTGTATGAGATTGTTTCATGATTCATGATATACATAATATATGATAGTGGGGTTTTTAGCTTTACGCTTTCCCGGTAAAAATTATGTGTTGTGTGTTATTGATATTTCAGTTTGTGCATTGTGGTTGTGATCGTGGTTTAATTGCTTCCGCAATAATAATAGTAGAAGCGATTATGTATTTAACAAGTGGCGGAAATTGTTAGATCATGATAATCACAAGAATACATTAATTTGTATCGAAATTTCTACAAAAGCTTGCCAACATCATTAGTTTCTCATGTACTACTAGGAATGATGTTGAAACCAATTCCTCTGCCACCTCGCTAGTCCATGAGATCTTTAACAATGCCAAACTTGTCATTGTTCACCTTTTTGGCACCCGTTGCTTTGTTGGTGACGACACCTATGGATTCAACCACATACTCTGCGTCGACCTTGCCCCATGGTATTTCCTCAAGATATATGCAATCGAAAACAACGACAGATTTTTCTCCAAAGAGTAAATTTTTCGAGTCTCTGACCTCGACTTCATGATGCTTCCACTGGCCGTGGACACTGTCATACCTTGTGATGGCATATTTCACGGACTTCTAGTACTCCACTTCATCCAATCTGCGATATCTGGATAAACCATCTAATGTTGATGGTAGCTTACACGGTACATCATTGCCTCCACGAGAATAGGCTTGCTCTCTTCGACCTCCATCGATCAAACTTTTTTAATGGCACTGTAAAATGCCAGTGCATCCTTTCCATCTACACGTATGCTTCTTATTCCATAATATGACCCTCTCACCACCAATCTATCACTTTTGAATTGTTCTGAAGATGGTGTGTTGATTTCCCATCCGTTGTTGTAGAAAATGAAGATAATTAGCACGTCCATCACCGCTGCAAAGTTCAAGGTAGCATGAAAATCTCCCTTTCTTGTTGCACCATCTCCAAAATATACCACACCTTCTCCAGACTTCTCTATGCTACTCCACACCTTAGTCCATGAACCAATCTACGTCGGTAAGATCTGATCGAATCCAACGGGAAGTCAGTATGGGCTCTTTTCCTCCTCCATGCACGCACACAATGATGGCAATGGTTCTTGACATCGAAGACCTATCAAAAAATCCCCACACATAGGAATAAACAAAAGAAGCCTTCATACAACTAAAACACTCAAACAAACGCAATGTAGAAATCACTCCAATAATAATAATAAAAAGGAAACTATCTACTCTCACAAACTCATTTTCCTAGGCCCTCCTGTGAGGGAGCTAATCCCGGACCTACTCTGATATCATCTCATAAAAAATGTACGCACAGTATTATTATTAGTCCCTTCCGTAGGCATAGAGGGACTATAACGATCTATAATTCGTTGACTACATATTAGTTTGTCCTTTGACCATAAATATTTGCAGAATACCTATTGTTGGAGCTAGGGAATTAAAAGCATATATTTTTGTAATAAAAAGAACCATATATGTACTGATCTGATTGGATAAGAGATTGGAGGTCTTATTGCTGACTTCGCTATTCCCAATGTTTTATATGGAAACATATCCAAACTTTTTCTCGTATACAGATTTTTTGATTAATATTTTTCCTATATATTGCTTGAAGGTGGAATAATGCTAGCATTAGTTCGAATGTTTGTATTAGCATTTTCTGTTAGTTGAATATATCCATAAGTTTTAATATGTACTAAGCATATGGAAATGTTTTGATATCCAAGCTTTATAGTGATTGAGAATTCCAAAGTTTATAACGTCCTTGCCTGATGTATTTGTATTGAAATGTATTAACACTTTTTTCGAGATGCCTCAATAGGCCTGACAACTTAAATGTTTACATGACGGGACGTCCTCCAATAGGCCTGATAGCATAAATGTTTCCATACCGCAAGGTCCTTAGACAGCTTGACAACCTTAAATGTTTATCTAAATACGCTTTTCGGAGTACATTTTTCCTCGAAATTTTCCATACAGTTACAGTGAATTTGCACAGTCTTGTTGTCCACCGCCAGTTGAATAGCCTTTGTATGTTTCATCCTTCTTCTACCTTTGCAATGCAATTTCGTCATCGTTGAAGCTACATACATTGTTTATTGGTTCGGTGACTGCTTCTTCTTCGTTGGTTTGTCGGTTGCTGCTTGTTGTTGTTTCGTTCACGATTTGACCTGTGCTTCTGTATTTCATCGTTTCGGAGTAAGTTTCAATGCTATAGTTTCATTTTATATTCCTTGTTTGTTGTTCAGTGTTTGCAGTTTGCAAGTAAGAATGTTTGCTTCTTTGTAGTGGAATGGTCCTTGTATGTTTCCAGTTCCTTTTGTGCTTGGGCTGCAGTTTCGTAATCGTTGGAGATACATATGTTGTTTGCTGTCTCAGTGGTTCTTGCTGGTTAATTGGTTCGTGGGTTGCTGGTTCTGTTTGTTTGGCTCGGGTTTACGCTTTGGGGCCCTGGGGGTGCAGTTCGTCCTGTTCGTGCTTTGTCGTTGGTTTCGTGCTTGTTGTTTTCTTTTGTTTGATTAGGCCTTGCAGGGTTGGGGTACAACACCGGTGGTAAGACAATCTGTGGGTTTATATCAGAGTTAGCTCCATTGATTATGGTAAGACAATCTATGGAGCTAACTCTGATATAACCCCAAGAGGGGCATATATGGGTTTACATGCAAATGTAATGGGGTAATTGTATATATAATATGGGCTGACCTAATAAATGGCCCACATGTGCAATGAGTGAATAGGTTTATATAGAGGTTCTCATAAAAATTGTATGCACACTATTATTGTTATTGTTGCATACAAACCGAGATACAATACATTTATATATCTGTTGTTAGATCAAACTTATTCCAATTTTAGAGATAGAGGTTGAGAGAATATCTCAACAATCTCCAACAAACCCAAACCGATTCTAATGTAAGCATTAATTCTAACACCCTCCCTTAATGCTTACATCCGAAAGAACAATAATAAAATCAAATAAGCACATTTTACAAAAAAAATAAAATTAAACTTTGATTTTTTTTTTGCCTTTCCTTCATTAGCACCACTATCCACTTTTGAACTCTCGTAGACTACGCTCCTTCTCCACCATTCACTCTCAATTGCTACTTCATCCATTGAAGATACAATTGCTTCTGACCATCGATGACGCATTTGTAATGACCGCTGATTCTTGACATACTTACATCTGTCAAAGTCCATAGCTTGTTGTATTTGACAGAAAAACAGTGTAGATACCGAATCATTCTATTGACATGCTCCCACATGTCGAAGTACATAGTGCGTTGTATTCGCCAGTTATATAGGAGAGCAATGTAGATACTAAATGTATCCATCAATCAATCTTACAAAGTGACCTATTTCACACAGGCATATAAACACACACGGATCACAACTATAACCAATAGTCATTGTTCTTGAGTTATCAAATTCTCCAAGAACCACAAGCCATAACAAACTATAGGCATAATCAAACTAGTAACGTGTTCTTGTGACACCGCATACATCAAGAACCACCAGCGTAACTTATGTTACTATGTTCTATAAGAGGTTATTCATCATAAATTATGTTACTATGTTCTATAAGAGGTTATTCATCATATAGTTTTACAAACAAAATAATGCTAACACATTTCTTAAGACTTAATATAACTATATTCTTAAAGTAAAAACTATGTTCAAAAACATAAACCAACCTTGCTGAAATCTGGTGTGGGTACTAGGAAGTCCATTCCACTTAACTTTCCATTGAGAGCTAGTAAAAGCTTGCCAACATCATTAGTTGCTTAGCTACTCCTGTACTGCTAGGAATGATTTTGAAACCAGTTCCTCTACCACCTCGCTAGTCCATGAGATCTTTAACAATACCAAACTTGTCATTGTTCACCTTTTTGGCACCTGTCGTTTTGTTGGTGACTATGGATTCAACCACATACATGGTATTTCCTCAAGATATATGCAACCGAAAACAACGACAGAGTTTTCTCCAAAGAGTAAATTTTTCGAGTCTCTGACCTTGACTTCATGATGCTTCCACTGGCCGTGGACACCATCATACCTTGTGCTGGCATATTTCATGGATTTCCAGTACTCCACTTCATCCAATCTGCGGTATCTGGATAAACCATCTGATGTTGATGGTGGCTTACACGGTACGTCATTGCCTCCACGAGAATAGGCTTGCTCTCTTCGACTTCCATCGATCGAACTTTTTAAATGGCACTGTAAACTGCCAGTGCGTCATTTTCATCTAGACGTATGCTTTTATTCCATAAGATGGCCCTCTCACTATCAATCTATCACTTCTGAATTGTTCTGAAGCTGGTTTGCTAATTTCCCATCCATTGTTGCAGCAAATGAAGATAGTCAACACGTCCATCACCGCTGCAAAGTTCAAGGTAGCATGAAAATCTCCCTCGCTTGTTGCATCGTCTCCAAAATATGCCACACCGTCTCCAGACTTCTCTACGCTACTCCACACCTTAGTCTATGAACCAGTCTACATCGGCAAAAGATCCGACCGACTCCAGCAGCAAGTCAAGATGTGCTATTTTCCTCCTCCATGCGCGCACACAGTGATGGCAATGGTTCTTGACACCGAAGGCCTGTCAGCAAATCCCCACACAAAAGAATAAACAAAAAAAAATCCTTCATAGAACAAAAACACTCAAACAAACGCAATGTAGCAATCACTCTCAAAAAAAAAAACCTATCTACTCTCACAAACACTTTTGGAGTAACCCCAAAAGCTAACACACTCCATATTTACAAGATTTTTTTTTATAATCAACTCCCTCTAAATCTATAACTTGTAAATCTTGTGCTTCTGAAAAACTAGAAGAACACTCCTCCATCATGGTAGAACATCATACCTACTCTATAAGCATTCTCTAGAGTCACTCCAACCAGTACAAGTCGACAAACCTCATCATCTAAGAAATAACTGTTCATAAAAGTGTGTTTGTCTCTCCAAGCAATCAATCCATCAATCTTTAGAGTGGCCTTCTAATGGTGAATGTGTAAGGAGAAAAAAATCAATGCAACTTTGTTTACACCATAAAACCAATATACTCCCTCTTCATCTTGAACTTCCCCTCTACTAGGGTTTCCAAAAGATAAATACCAAACAAGTGTACTTCAATGCAACAATGTTTCATCCCTTAGGACATACTTCTAAAACATATAACATATCTGAAAACACTTATTACGACAAATTATTACAACAGTAAATCTACCCCTTTAGCTTCTATTTGTTTATCAAATCACTTAACAAGATCAACGACCTATTACAACTATCTCTTCATGATATATCCCCATATCAAAAAACCTTAGAAACTACTCATTCACCGTGAGATTATAAGTTGAAAATCAGATAGGAAAGTCGTAAAGTTTGGACAACCAAGTACTCTTCATATATATAATAAATGATGTTACAAGCACATACCAACAACTTATCACAAGTTGGTACAAGATAGCCCTTTAAGCTTATTTATGAGCTACCAAACCCTAGCTAGGGTATCCACCATCAATATAAACTGTAAAAAAAATTCAAAGGCTTAGCAAGACAACCAAAGGCCCCACAACAAGCTAGCACCAATACCAACAAGTCCACCCTTGATCTTCCACCTAGCTTGTTTCACACAAACTCTCCACATTAACGCTCTTGTCTTCCTCGAGTCTACAAATCTTAGCCAACTTGCATCACACAAGTACATGGAAATGAGAAAATTCTATGTTGGCTTCCATGTATACATTTTCATCCTAGGGATTGAGTCCTCAAACCCCAAGTCTTCAACTCTTGCATTAACACAAGCACCAAGATTTGCATAGAACATCAAGAGTACAATAAATGAAGCAAGGTATCACACCCATCTCAATTCTCATCAAGCTAGGCTCTCCATGATATTGCCATATAATCCATGCGTCATAAAAGAACAAGTATGCAATATAATCCAAACATTAGCTCTTTTCTTCATGTCTTCTCTAGGGTTGGAACCCTAGCACGGCCTCCTCTTGATTCACAATAAGAGCTACAACTATTACAAGGAAAATCATCAACTCCTTATGCATTATGTTCTCATCCTAGGTTTTCTTGCATAACAAAAACTCTATTGTCATATAGCATCTCACAAGTGGAAACACTCCAAGAAAATCCAAGTTCTCTCTCTTGTCTTCATGTCTTCTCCTAGGACTTTCATTACAAACCCTAATTATTACTCCCTACAAGACTTATCCAAGACAATTACTAAGAGTATGTCATTGGTGAATAATACCAAAGGATCTCTCCACCCTTTATATTTAATAGATGAGGGAGGGAAACATAAAACATGGGCTTAGGTTCATACATGTAACCAACAAGGAAGTCCCACATGGAGAGCTATACAAGACAAGGATGAAAAGTCTCATACTAGAGATTTAGAAAACCCCAAGGTGGTGCACCCTCCAAACATGATCCTCCTTGATCTCAAATCCCTCCTCCAAGATGGTGTGCTCTCAAACAAATTGTTATCCCAACACTCCCTCTTCCACGATGGTTTGTTGTCTAAGTATCCTCATGCAAGGCATTCCCCCTTTAGTTGTGTGCCATAAGTCCTCTTGTGCCCAATGATCCTCAACATGTGAGCTAAGGTGGTTACTATGCTCCAATGCATATGCCCAACATATGTGTCTAGGGTCCACAACAAACCTCCATGAATTACTCTCCTCAATTGAAAAATCCTTGAGTCAGGTGTCCAACCTCCAAGGTGTATGTCACATGGCCCCATGCTCTTAGTGTAAATGTGGATGAACCTGCACACATAAGATCTAGCTAGCAAAAATACATACATAGTTTGCAGAGAAATGAGAAAAGACAGAAACGAGAGAGTGAGAATCAAAGAATTTGTATTAACCAAATGAATGAATGATAATTTACACATGATAAATTCAACTAATGTGCACTATGTATAACTCAACTAATGCACATTGGAGGAGAATCCAATGTGCCATAGTGGTGGTCTAGAGTGATCTGGACACACACCGACAGTTACGGGAGTTAACTACCACCTAGTTTGAGTTAACTAGTCTCTCAGTCTTCAGTTAACTGACTGAAACATAGTGAAGTGAGGAGGATATTAGGGAATCATGAGTAATGCACTAGTCTGGTGATAATCCCAAGAACAATGCGCATTACCAGGAGATGATCCCAATGTTGCATGGTGATGAAACCAATGTGGCATTAAGACTCCACTCAACTGATCAAACTGAAGTGTGAACTGAAGATAATATTCTCCTAGAATGTAGGAAAATGAATATTCTCCCTAAACTATAGGATATTGAATAATGACTAATAAACATAGGAAAAACCTTAGGACAAATAATCCTATGTGTGTGTGAAGTATCTCAAACACCCCCCTTGAACATCACTATTGTGAAAATAATAATGGGTCTTTGCAACGAGGCCATGTTAGGTACCCGAAATAATGGGTCTTTGCAACGAGGCCATGTTAGGTACCCATTTTACAATGAATCTAAGTAAAATATAATATTTGAAAAAAAGGTAATATGGAAAACCTCATGGGAACCCCCTTAAAAATACAATGTATGTAAAAAGAATTGACAGTTTCTAGGAAAATGTATCCTTCACTCCAAGCATGACCGCATTGCAGAATGGAACCGCTAGTGAAGGTTTGGTGAAGATGTATGCCATCTGTTTCGTTGAAGGAAAGAACTGTAAGTCATTGATCCCCCTGCGGTAATTAAGTCCTGATGTAGTGCATGTGGGCTCGGCTGCAGTTTCGGTCACGCCTCTGAACCGGATCTCTACAAAACTTCGAGTGCTCCTCGTTGTCACACCCCGCATGACTATCGACCGATGAAAATGAATTCTCAACCTGAGAAAATGTAGTAGCCACATAACATGAATGGTTATGTTAACTACCCTCCTCTGCATTCCCTTTGGCTCTCAAATTGAAAATAGAGAAATAGAAACATGCTTCTCGCTCGACCAACGTGATGGGCACGAACCTAGATTGAGTGAGTAACCAGATGTGGACTTGTGATTAATGTTGTCGCCAGCCTGGGCCAATCAATGAAACCTGATGAGGTCCAGTGTAGAGTTTGTTGCATAGTGAATCCCAAAGGTGATGGTGGCTACGTGTTAGCACTCAGGAATTTGTTTTGGTTGATAAAACAAATGACAAAGGTAACGGTTTCAACCAACATTACGTTGGATTCTGACCTTCCAACTAGAGGGCTCTCTCGGTATTGCCAACCACGGGATATTCAAAAGATTTGGTAATGCATGCACATAGGTCAGATTCTCCCATGGTGTAAAATTTAAAGGTGGTAGGAACAAACATAAGAGTAGGGCCATTGAGCAATGGGGTCTCGCTCTGAAAATGTATGAAGAGTGATAAGCTATGTATTTCCAAAGGGAACAGAGGAAAAATATGTATAATGTTCAGACAAATAAGTAATATGATATAGTAGAGGAGAGGAAAGGAAAGAATACTATCAACAAGATGCGTCTAATAGAGGGTGAATATCTGGTATAGCATTAGAAGCAGTGAAACATGAGGGTTGGCTACCGCAGCGTAGAGCTCCACCGAGTGAAATCGTAAATCCGCATCAAAACACATAATAGGTATAATCGATGTGAGAAGGAGCACCAAAAAAAAATGAATTCCTTCCATTACTTAAGGATTATTACTAGAAACAAAACACATTCATGAATATGAAATACGGGAAAACACACCAACATCAACATCAGTGATGAATCTCTACCTATCTAAGAAAAACCTTACTCCTTATATTAAAATTCATAAGAAATACAAGAAAACACAATTAACATCAACATCATGATGAATCTCAACTATCTAAGAAAACCTTAGCTGCTTATATTAAAATTCATAAAAAAGTACAAAGTTCTCCTGTTACGAGGGCAGGCCCCTCTTCGATAAATCCAACCATTCATTTATCTTTTGATAGTATATATAGATAAATTACATATGAGGCCCAAAATGGATCATATTCTCCAAGATTCCAAAAATAGATATCATTCACAAAGGGAGTAACGTACTAAAACCAAACTCCTACTTTCTAGGGAACGTTATAAACCAAACTGACATCTTTGAGATTTTACCCCGAATGCCACTTATGTCCGCATTGTTATCCCCGATTTCTAGGGATAACTAGGAGATCATAGTCTCGAGGCCCATTGTGTCCTGTAGACATGGAGTACCGAGCGTGGATTGACTTGAAAGTACGACTCGAGGGCGCATCTTTCTTCTTCTTCAGCAGATTTGTCCTGCCAGCAGTAGGGCAAGATCCATCACCTTCGGCTTGGACTTGCATCCGAGGAGACTCTTGCTCCATGAGGTAATTTGGTCCAGTATCATGGTATGTGTCATGTTTGATCACTATAACTTTCTTATATATGCATTACATAGGTCTCTTACATTTGTATGACAACCCGCTGATCTTACACCAACCCACCCTGACCATTGCTTGGGATTAACGGGCGCCCTAGCAAGCTAATAGTATCCATGGGTTTTGCTTAGCCACCGGGATTTGAAGAGCCATCGTCCACTACCACCATACAATCATTTTACATCTTATCTCCCATGCATCCATCCCATTCCCCTAGTCCGGGCATTAGGATGACCTATTTGAGGGTTACACTTTGTCCCATAGAAGAAGGCCAAAGCCCCAAAAGCTTTTACCGGTAAAAGATAAAAAGCCATAGGGAATAAAACCTAGAGATGTCTCACTGTGGATCCCCGAAGGCAATAAAATGCCTCTTGATAAGAAAAAGGGACTCCAAAGAAAAATAATAAAACAAGACCTAACCAAGAGGATGGGAGGTATGATCACGAGTCAACGCATTATGTTCATAGGTATCTAGCAAGCATGACATTGCCATTATCCGGTTACCAATGCTTCGTGGCAATGACCTTGGTTGTATACAAGGGAAAGGGGGTCCTATCACGAGCCTTTTACTACTAAAATGTCATGGTAACATCACAAATGTGACCATGCCAAGGTAGTGTCTCCGGTCAGACCTTGAAGTAAAAAAGAAAGAAAAGGTAATAAATAAGGAAAGCATAAAGGCAATAAAGGGGCTTAGAAAACTCAGCATCAATGACAGGTACAACTCGGCTCCTACAAAGGTGCACCTCCACGGACAATACTTTCCCTTGGTCTTCACTATGACTGACATCCTTAAAGCATATATCCTCGTGTTACATGGCTTGAATAATCTTCTTTGGAAACTCTCTCTTCTTATGGATACGGGCCCAATAGGTTATTCTCATTCCCTTTCTTCAACTTTTGTATAGTAGGTCAATGTAATGTCTTTGAGCTATTACGATATTGATAGGGGTTTTATGTGTATGTATTTGATGAATTTAATGATGAAATATGATTGACATTACAAGGATCCGCTAGACTGATGAGCTCATGGAGGGTGAAGTTTTGATGTGTAGGACCATACACATTAGACAGGTACCAAAGTAACTGTACATATAGATAGATTAGCTCGACCTCCATAATGTTTCCATCGATGGTTGTTGGGATGGAAGAGATGGGACAACGCTATGACGAAGCCTTTGTACATGAAGAAAGAAGGACGTTCCACCCAGACACTTTACGAGCTCTCACTTAGGGATCACACCCACTTCGGGGATGGAATGTTTGCCCCCTTTGATGCAATATGACATCACCTAGGGAGATGTCGGATGTTATCTTGAGCATGTGGCAACATGATGAGGTTGTTGGCACGCAGGCTCTTTGAGAGCTCTAGAAGGGCTAACATCCCACTGGATCGGATATGCCCAAAGGGCCAACGTCTCCCTTATAAGGGCTTGACGTCCCACCTTTGCTCAGTTTATGGGCCACGCATTCAGTAATTAATGTAAAACAATGTAAATTTTGTAGTCATCCTTGTCGGTTGTTTTAATGACCTATTTTGTAATTGAAAGGTCATGGATTGGTATATATTGAGGATTTTTCCCTCATTTTAACACATAACAACAACCTATTTTGTAATTGAAAGGTCAGTGATTGGTATATATTGAGGATGTTTTTTCCTTCATTTTAACATAACAACAACTCACTCTTTTGTTAGAAAACAGGACACCGGAGCAATAAAATAAAAACAAATGCGTAAACAAACAATAAAAGACACATAATACAAGAGAGACACAGATTTATGTGTTTCACCTAGTGCGGGCTACGTCCACCTCAGAAATTTACAGTCCTTCCTTTATTATTATCCAAAGAAATGAAGGGATACAACCTACAAATAAAACCCGCTTGTAACTTCCCTCTTTCTCCTCTCACGGGCCTTCCTCTCTTAGAATACCATATTCACTATCAACCATAGTCGTAATACATTTCCTCATAAAAGAGGGTTGCCTTTAGGAAACCCTAACATAATCTCTACCGTTAGATCTGCGACCTTATAATGAACGGTCCAGATTTACAATGAAATTACAATATACTTTTATAAGGCAATTTTTGCTTTGGGGGATTTGCCCCTGAACCCCCATCGAGGGACGCTGCCCCCGAACCCCCGCTGGGGGCCCGCTTGCCCCCAGACCCCCCATCCGGGGGGATAGGCCCCCCGGACCCCGCAGAGGGGGTACCCCCCTCTGCACTCCCCTGCGTGGAAGAGTGTACATACTTCTGGGGTGTAAATACTTCATGGGGTATAACCACGGCTGAAAGTAAAAGACCTATAAATCATGAAGATAATCAGGCTCCACAAACAACAATTGTCTTGTGAGATACTATCTTTTAGCTTTTGTTTGGTATTTTTGGTGTTTCAAGTGAGGCACAACTCTTCTTGGAGGATTTCTCTTGGCATATGTGGTGTTTCTCTCAAGGAAGGTTTACAACTAGGGTTTGATTATGCATTCTTCATGATATGTAAGTGAATTTTTCATGCAAAACTTCTTAAGTGAATGGTTGTAGGCTCAATTTCTTGCATTTTCTATTATATTGTTGAATCTTGAAACCCTAGGTAGCAAGCACACAAGTAGGTCATTGCTATATATCCCCTTGTTTGAGAAATAGTTTTAGCCATTGAAGAAGGAAGATATAGCCTAGCCGTTGCTACACTTTTCCTCCCTTTTTTTGAGCTAGCGTTGAAGTTATAGGTTGAAAAGAGGAGACATCCTAGGCCTAGTTAGACTACACCTAGGGTTTTCTCCTCCTAGGGTTTGAAGGTCTTTCCTTTGCAACACCTTCTCCCTTAAATTTGTGCTTTAAAGCTAGATGTTTTGCCAAGATCTTTTAGAGAAGGAGGAAGGAGCATGAGGCCTTTCTTAAGCAACACCGGAGTGAGCCTCCTTCCCCTAGGGTTTTGATTCTAGGGCCCTGCCATTGCAGCACCTTGGAACCCTACCTTCTAGTCTCTAAGTTTAAGTCCTCCAGAGATCTTTTGCCCTTGCTTTGACTCCATTTACCCTAAGGCACTAGTCATTTCTCCAACGTTGAGCTTGTACTACACAAAATTATCTTTCAAACTTTAAATATTTGAAACCCTAACTAACCCTAACGCTACTAACCTAGGCTGACGTCATACCTGACACATCAACCCTTTGACTATTGAATAAGCAATTAAATTGATGACGTCAAGCATTTATTGAACAATTATTGATTGAAAACACTGTTGGCTTGGTCATATTTGTAGACATTGATGAATTCATGATCTTACATAGGCTATTTAGCAGAACATTGACTTCATCCTATCTATTGCATTGCTTATTAAATGAAATCAGATAGTTAAGAAGTACTAACCCTTTGAGTTATAGCCTGCAAATATACATTTTGTGTTGTCTTGTTCTGGGCAGGTGTTTTCAACAGGGACTTCACTTCTTTATTGGCTGATTAGTCGGGCTATCTGATACTGTTCGTAACCTGCGAGGAGGGAAACCTTAACAATTGACCTTGTATCCATTACCTCTTCAAATCCCAGGTTACCGGGGACGTCTCCCCTGGGCTAACCTCCCTAAACAGAAAGAACCTCCCCATCGAGGTGACATTGGGTGGGGAAGGTTCCTATTACGTCATTTTGTCCACTATCCTATAGCCTGAGACCTAAAATACAAACTGCGCAATAAAATGCATCATCACAAAATTCCTTGGAATATACTTAATTTAGCTTGCAATCTATTTCAGGTTTGCAATTTCTTCCTTTAAAGTGTCAAGCCAATCAGGTTGGTTTTCTCCAGTACCTTAAACCATTTAAGCTTTAGTCTCCTTCTTCTGTCGCTTGCTTCTTTTACTCTTGCCAACTTGCATATGGTATCCATCTGCATATCCATTGATGATCAAATCCTTCATGATAGGATTCAATCTGATTTCTTCACCTGAACCTAGTTCATATGAATATTTTGTGTGAAATTTTGTTGCTAATATCTGCACATCAAGCCTTTCTTTTTTCTTAATTGATAGTCTTGTCCTACTATTGGAATTTCCTAGTTTGTTGAAGGCCGCTGGATCTTTCTCCTCCATTTACTTTGGTTTGCCTGGAAAAAGGAGCCTATCTCTCTCAACTATACAAGAGTTGGACGAATGGTTTAGTTCGCGATTATCCTGCTCTGGAATAAAACGTCAATTACCCGAAATAGAGTAATCCGACCTGTGTTTTGAATAATGATCGACGTCGAGTGCTAATCATGGGCTGCTGACGAAAATCCTTATAGGGATAACAACTTATCACTTTTGACCATCAATTTCCAATGATGAGTCTTTAAATAAATTATTTGGCGACGCTCACCTGACATCGCATGGACGAAAATTACCCAAACGAGTGTCTCGAGGTGATTTGACTAGCCATCAAATTTCCCTTTGCACATGTGAACTTTGGATTTAACACGTTGAATGACATTTGACACGTGATCTAGGGGAGTGATTGAGTGGTTTTGAGCTCACCCGCGTTTCCCCTTGATATGCATCCGAAGGCGCCATGTGACATCGAGACAAAACCATGGTATTCTTATCAACCCGCTTTCAAGAAATTAACCTACGCACTAGTTATTGGCCTAATATGCTCCACGACCGTTGATCTGCAGAGTCCACAATCCATGACCTGTCAGGTCCCATCAACTTCACACTTCCTCTAGACTTAGCCTCGTCTGCTAGATATGGCCTCATCCTCTAGTTTGTCACACCTCTACACCAATTTAGCCGCTTGCTAAATCCTGAGACTTGGATTCCATATAAAACTGCTATAGTGATAGCATGGGCTCCAACTAGGGATGTTATCCTCCCCATGAGGTAGCAAAGAACAATAGACCCTGTGCCTTATCCATTGGGGCTTCTCTCACAACAGGTGCACATAATACCTTGACCTATCACCAATGTCTATTGACAACCGCAATCTGCACACTACTCTCTTTTAGAGGCTGGACGCTTTATTTGGAGACCTAAACTTGAAAATGCTTGATCTACAAGCTTATTTACGCCTACCTACCCTAACTACCGAAATGTATTTCCGATCAAATGAAAACAAAATGCCAATGAAGCCATGCCAACATTTTATCCACTGCTTGTTTATTTTGTATATGCTTTCTCCAAAGCCTGTTCACTGATAACCCATTCGAGAAGTTATATATGAATTTGAATCTTAGAATTTCAAAAATATTGGGATTGTTTATTGTTTCTAGCAAAAATGAAAATGGATATTCCAACACATGCATAAGACAACAATCATGTTTCACTTCTTCTGCGGCATTCTTTCTTTCATGTGATTTACCCTGTTGATTTCCATCAAGAGGATGAAAAATCTGCTGAGACTGCTGGAAATAACAACCTTCTGAATCAGAAGACAACGCTGGTTCAAAATAAACCACTTGTGTAAAACAATCCATATCTAATACTGACGTTGATTGGTCATTATCTTCATCTCTGAGCTTACAATCCATCTTAAGCCATAAATTTTGATTGTTATAATTTTCCATATAACATGCCACAAGGTCATGAAACACACGAGAAAATATCTCTTTTTGACGAACCAAAACAGAGGGATAAGCCATCTTCACAAGTGTTGGTTTTCTTTTCTCTTCCTCTTCAATATTAGAACTATAATCTTCAAAGGAATCAAGTAAAACAACTGCTTCCTTATGATATTTTTGCATTTCTGATTGAGTCATGACATACACTATTTTATTGCTTCCTGTGAAACTTTATGTCATCTGTTTGTTCATTTTTCAAAGTCTCTTCAGATGGGGTCTTAGAGCCTTCATACACATCCAAGCCACTTAGAATCTGAACAACTACATCATTCACAGGGGAAGAAAGGAAACTTTGAAACACTTTTTTATGTTGGAAACCTAGTTGGATATCTTCATCAATTTCAGAAGAAGGCAAATGACTTTGAACGACAACACTTTTACCAACTTTCTTTGTTTTCTCGTGATTGGTTCTTAACAACTTCAAGGAAGAGAAACATAATGGAAGATGAATTTCATTCGCAGGTCTATTGCTTTCTTCAAATTCAACATCATACCTGGAAGGTTTTTTATCTGAAACATTATTGACCTTTTGCTTGAGCAATTCGAAAGAAGAAAACCCTAATGGCAAGGTTCTTACTCTTGATTTGAATATTTTTTCATTTTCTTCATTTCTGTCATATGTATATTTTTCAATTTCTTTAGATTGTTGAACACACTTATTTTCAGATTCCTCTTTGACCAATGGCTGCAATTCCTTGTCAAATTGTTTCATTGAATCAATGTGATTTGGCATCATCACACATTCCTTTGTATCAATGATGATTTTGGCATTTTATTTCAACAATTTAAATGAAGAAAAGCATAAAGGAAAATAATTTCCTTCAATTGTTTCAGTACTTTCTTCTTTGTAACTGTGATATGTAGGTTGATGGATCTCACTACACTGCTGAAAAGGAACATTTTTAGGTAGAGAACATGCAGTTGGTTGTTCTAGGAAGTCAACATCATAATCATCGTCATATTCATCATATATAGGCAAATCAAAAACATCCACAATATTATCTAACAAGAAAAAGCTTAGGACATCAACCTGTTCCTCAACAAGCTGATTTGCAAACTCCTCTTCTTGACTGTCTACAAATGAATATATGAAACAATCAGCTCCATGCTCATCATGGGGTGGGTAAGAAACTACATAAGTGCCCTCTCTTTCAATAAGTGGAATATAATCCTTTGCAAAACCATTTACATTTAAAATTTCAAGAGGATCTATGATATCATCCATTTTATGTTCAAAATTCCAGTTAAATGTTCTCTGTTCATATTCATTCTCATGTCCTGGAGCGCCCAACCCCTCATTTTGAATCTATTCACATGATAAGATATTGTGTTGAATCTCTTGAGCATCATTAAACATTTGTTGTAAGGTCTTAGGTCTTCTTTCCATCAGGAGGAAAGACAAATATGGGTGAAGAGTAGTGGCATACTGGAGCATGGAAGCAGCTTCAATGGGTTGAGTTTCTTTGGGAAAATCATAATAAGTATTGTAAAACCTTCTACTGAATGTAGAAATAGTCTCATTGCTTTGCCTTTTCAATGTATAGAATTCTGTAAGTTGTAGGTCCAGATATTTCTTCTTGCCCCAAAACTTCGAAAAAACACTCTTCAAATCTTCCCATGAGCCAATTGTCTCTGGCTGCAAATGTTTAAACCATTCTTTGGTATTTCCTTTCAAGGATTGAGAGAAAGCCCTCATACAAACATCATCATGGTCAATCTCAAACAAATCTATAAAATGGTCAAACTCTTGGATGTGGTTTTCAGTTGTGATGGCACCATGTTCCCCATCAAACACAGGTAGGTACTCATAGTACTTTGGAGGAAAATCATGAAGGATGTGAGGTAATTTTAATGGTTTGTATCTACGTTGGGTTTTGGAGAGTTTTGGATCGGGTATAGGAGGTGAAATATCGGTCTTGGCTTCATGAGGCTCATAAACTTGGTCATGGTTAGTACATGGCTCATACGGGAGATTCTGATCAAAATCAGTGATAAACTGAGGAGATATCTGTATAATTTTAAAAGGATTATATACAATTTCAAGATTATCATGATCATCATTTGCATGCAACAAGTGAAGAAATATTTGTTTAACATGTTCGGGAAAGGACAAAAGGTAATCAATAACAAAAATATTATGTCTTGGAAAAAACTCAACTTTAGGTACTTATTTTCTCCCATGATGTCCTTTCATACCTTTGTCAATGGCTCTCATCTTCTAGTGGAGTCTCTGAATCACATTTGAAGCTTAAGGGGAGTCGCCAATAAAATCTTCAGGCTACAGAGTCTTTGGACAGTGGAGTTGTCATAAATTTTTTGAATCCTAGATTCTTGAAAATGGAGTCTCCAGGTGAATGATATACAACCTTTCTGTGTCTGAATACTATTCACCATTAGTACTCAGATCTAAACTTTGTTTTTTTCCTAGGGAAGATTTTACTTTCGTTCCCCGACAACGACGCCAGAATGTTAGCACTTTGTAAATTCGTTCGGATGATAAAACAAACGATAGAGGTAACTGTTTGAATCAACTTTAGGTTGGATTCTGACCCTTTCAACTAGAGAGGGCTCTCTCGGGCATACAACTACTTGGGATATTCAAAATATTTGGCAATGCGTGCACAGAGGTCTGATTCAACCGTGGTCTAAAATTTAAAGGTGGTAGGACAAAACAAAAGAGTAGGGCCATTGGGCAATGGGGTTTGTTCCTAAAAACGTATGAAGAGTGATAAGCTATGTATTTCCAAAGGGAACAGTGGCAAAATAGGTATGATGTTCATCCAAATAAGTAATATGAGATGGCAGAGGAGGGGAAAGGGAAGACTACTATCAACAAGAGGCATCTAATAGAGGGAGAATCTCTTGGTATAGTGTTAGAAGAGGAAACATGAGGGCTGGCTGCTGCAAGCAAAGCACCAATCACGAGTGAAATCTAAACCAGTAACCAAAAACACATAACAAGTATAATCAATGTGAGAAGGAGCACTAGCAAAATGAATTCCTTCTATTACTTAAGGATTATTACTAGCAGCAAAAACACATTCATGAATATGAAATACAGGAAAAAACACTGAACATCAACACTGTGATGAATCTCGGCTATCTAAGAAAACCTTATCTGCTTATATTAAAATTCATAAGAAAGTAAAAAGTTCTCCTGCTACGAGGGAAGGCCCCTCTCTAGTAAGTCCAACCATTCATTATCTTTTTTACAGTATATATTGATAAATTACATATGAGGCCCAAAACGAGTCATCTTCTCCAAGATTCCAAAAATAGATATTAGTCACAAAGGGAGTAACGCACTAAAACCGAACTCCTACTTTCTAGGGAACGTTATAAACCAAAACTGACATATTTCAGATTTTTACCCTGAATGCCACTTGTCTACATCATCAAAAAATTCCCTGGAATATACTTAATTTAGCTTGCAATCTTTTTCAGGTTTGCAATTTCTTCCTTTAAAGTGTCAATCCAATCAAGCTGGTTTTCTCAAGTACCTTCAACCATTTCATCGTTAGTCTATTTCTTTCATCACCTGCTTATTTTACTCTTTTCAACTTGCATATGGTATCCGTCTGCATATCCGTTGATGATCAAATCCTTCATGATATGATTCAATCTGATTTCTTCACTTGACCCTGGTTCATCTGTAGATTTTGTGCGAAATTTTGTTGCTAATATCTACACAACAAGCATTTCTTTTTTCTTAATTGATAGTCTTGTCCTACTATTCGAATTTCCTGATTTGTTGAAGGCCGTTGGATCTTTCTCCTCCATTTCCACTGGTTTGCCCGAAAAAAGGAGCCTATCTCTCTCAATTGTACAGGAGTTGGATGAATGGTTCAGTTTGTGATTATCCCACTCTGGAATAAAACATTAATTACTCGAAATAGAGTAATCCGACTTGTGTTTTGAGTAACGGTCGACATTGAGTGCTAATCATGGGCTGCTGACGAAAATCCTTACAGGGATGACAGCTTATCACTTTCTACCATAAATTTCCAATGATGAGTCTTTAAATCAATTATTGGGCGATGCTCACCTGGCATCACACGTGTGAAAAGTACCCAAACAAGTTTCTCGAGGTGATTTGATTGGCCATCAACTTTCCTTTTCCACATGTGACCTTTGGATTTAACGCGTTGAATGACATTTGACATGTGATCTCAGGGAGTGATTGAGTGGTTTCAAGCTCACCCGCTTTTCCCCCCGATATGCATCCGAAGGCACCACGTGACCTCAAGACGAAACCATTCTATTCTGATCTTCCCGCTTTCAAGAAATTAACCTACGCGCTAGTTCTTGGCCCGATATGCTCCATGACCATTGATTTGCGGCATCCACGATCCATGACCCGTCGAGTCCCATCAACTTCACAGTTTCGCTAGACTTAGCCTCGTCCACTAGATATGGCCTCATCCTCCAGTTTGTCACACCTCTACACCGATTTAGCCGCTTGCTAAATCTCGAGACTTGGATTCCATATAAAAAATTTATAGTGATAACACCCTGTACATATCGAAGGATACTCTTTGCATCCTTCCAATGTAGCTCATGCGACTCTTGCATGAACCTGGAGACAACTCCAAATGCATATGAGAGGTTTGGTTTGGAGTGTGTGAGATACAACAAGCTCCCCACTAGCTATCTGTACAATGTACTATCCACCAGTGGAGTGTCCCCCCCATTCTCAAGTCTGACTCCTGACAAGAAGGGAGTCAGGGCAGACATGTAGTCCGTCATGTGAAATCTCTCGGGGAGATCTCATGCATGCTTGAACTGAGACAGTTTGATGCCTGATGTGTCCTGACTGATCTCGAGACCAAGGAAGAAATGTAATGGACCCATGTCCTTCATCAAGAATCTATCATGAAAAATATTCTTGACTGCAACAATTGTTGAAGTCGAGCAACCAGTGATCAACAAATCATCAACATACAGAACTAGGAGTAGAAGTGAATTAACTGTCCTGAGCATGTAAACATTTGGGTCTGACTTACAATGTACAAAGTTCTGTGACAACAAGTAGGAGTCCATCTTGGAATACCATGCCCTCGAGGCCTGCTTGAGTCCATAAAGAGACTTCTTTAGTCGACAGACCAAATATGAATCATGCATGAAACCTTGAGGCTGCTCCATGTAGATATCCTCAAAGAGATCTCTGTGAAGAAATGCATTCTTCACGTCCATCTGATGGACTTCCCATTCCTTGGTTGCCACAATGGCAAGTTCCAAACATATGGAATCCATATTCACTACTGGAGCTAAGGTCTCGTCATAGTCAATGTCATGCACCTGTTGAAAGCCTTTGGAAACTAGCCTAGATTTGTATCTGCTAACTTGTCCATCCACTGCACTCTTGGTCCTGTAGACCCATCTACACCTGACAAGTTTCCTCCCTATAGGAAGGGGAACTAGATCCCAAGTCTAGTTCTCAAGGAGGGAGTTGTACTCCTCCTGCATGGTAGATTCCAAAAAGGGATTCCCAGCAGCCTCGCCATAGGAATGTGGATCTGAAGACTGAACCAAGAAAATATGTCTGGGTGGCATCAATTCAGTGGCGGTGAGTGCAAGAGGAGGCTCCTCAAAATCAGATCGAGTCCTCTTGGTATCAGCTGGATCCCCAACAAGATATCTTGCATCCTGAAGAGTAGTCTTGGCCCACTTGGGCCTCGGCTCTAGTTCTGCATCTACATATGCGTGCATTGAATCTACATCTAACTGTACTAACTCAGTATTTGAATCATTTGAATCCTCTGAATAAGAACTCACTTTTGAAGAAGAGTCAGCATGTGCATGCTCATCATCTCTGACAAGTGGAAGAAAAAAAGTGTCTGCATGCAGCTGCTGATTTACATGCAATTTACTTTCCTCGAATTGGACACTATGCTCAATGATGAGCCAGTCTGTGGAGGGATCAATGAGTCTGTATCCCTTCAAACCATCAGGGTATCCAACAAAAATACACTATGTACTCTATGGATCAAGTGCCTTCCTCTTCTTAGAGGGAACCTTGGACCATGCATGACAACCAAATATAAAGAAGTGGGTCACTTCTGGTTTGAGGCCGCTCCAAGCCTCGAAGGGGGTGTTATCCTTGACATATCTATGGGGAGATTTGTTTTGGATGTAGGTTTCACAATTAAGTGCTTCAGCCCATAATCTTTTTGGAAGTGACTTTGGATGAAACATGCAAGATGCCATCTCTTTCAAGGATCTATTGTTCCTCTCAACAACTTCGTTTTGTTGTGGAGTATAAGGAACCATGTGCTGCAACTGAATCTAGGCCTCAAGACAAATACTATGTATCTCATGGTTGACATACTCCCCCCCATTATCCCTTCGAAGGAATTTAATCTTCTGTCTTGATTGTGTCTCAACAAGGGCTTTGAAATATTTGAGGTGTTGAAAGACCTCATATTTTTTCCTAAGAAAGAAAGTCCATGTGAAGCGTGAGAAAACATAAAAAAAAGAGCATGTAACTTGCATTACTGATTGATGGATGTGGAAAAGGGCCCATGAGGTCACTATGGATCAGATCCAAAGGAAAGGAAGCCTTCTGAGTCTTTCCTTTGTCGAATTTCTCTTGAGGATGCTTTCTAAGAACACATCCCTCACAAATTCCTTTGGAGAAGTGGATGTTAGGTAGACCATCAACCATTCCCTGCTTGTTGAGTTGTTGCATATATTTGAAATTTAAATTCCCAAACCTTTTGTTCCATATCCTACTGCTTTCATCAACATGGGTAAGAAGTAATGCATAATTTGGTTCAATAAATTCAGAAAATGTGTAGAGTCTGGATTGATGATTTACCTCACCGGTAGAAACCTTGGAATTGGTTTTCATGTTATAGATATCCACAACATCAGGTGTGAATACTACTCTCTTCTCGATGCCAGAGTTTTTCATCTAATACATGGAGAGAAGATTGATGAAGAGTTTGGGAACATGTAGCACATTCTCAAAGATTCCATTTGTGAGTTCAATTCTCCCTTTACCAATGACCTCAACTGGAGAGTTGTTCCCCATCAGAATAGGAGGACCTTTTCATGCATCCAATGAAGAGTAGAATTCTTTTGTGGATGCCATGTAGTGTGATGCTCTTGAATCTACTATCCAATCATTGGGAGAGGAGTTGATGGAAATCAAGGGATGACTAGAATTACCTTTCTTGGGATTTTGATATTCTGGCTTCTTCTTCTTGGCACCCTCAGGGATGTGATCTCCAAGTTTGTTTTTTTGAAGTATTTGGGCCATTTTATCTATCTATTTTTGCATACATGCAGATTCTGAATGGAATCATTTATGGCAATAAGTGCATTTCTTCCCTTTTCTTCCCTTTCCAACTTTGGATCCAGAGGAATCGTTGAAGGGTTTTGCATACCTTTCCTTCTTTGGATTTGCATGTGCCTTCCTTTTGTCTTGGTTTTTAGATTTTTGATTTTGGTTACGACTACCATATTGCACAAAAAGTGAATGCTCCTTTGGGCCTTTGATTTTTCCCATGTTGATGAGCTTGTTCTGCTCTTGTGTCAGAGACTTAATAAAGACCTCAAGAGAGGGAATATTCCAAGTGGCTCTAGAGGTGAGCCTAACTGAATTAAATGTGGATACAAAAACTGAGTATTCCAAACTAAGTTTGGAAATAATGGTAAGAACCATTTGTTTCTCCTCCTTAGATTTATCAACCCCGCAAGCCTTGAGTTGCGACAACAAATACTTATATTTGGTAAATAAATCTTGGAGATTGTCGAAGGTTTTTGGATCCAAAGTGAGAAATTCCACCTCGAGTATATGTCCCCTCATCTCATCCTGTTTTCAAAAAATTCCTTCCATGGTGGTCTAGACATCATTGGGGGTTTTACAGGAGGATATGTGAAAGAGGAGCTCAGGAGAAATGAGAGTGCAAAAAGTTCCATACGCTTCATCCATCTGATTTAGATACTTGGATTTTTCTATGGATGATGTAGGTTCGATATCTGTGTCCATGATTAACCTATATAATACTCTACTTCAAATATGAACTACCATCCTTTCCTTCCATGCAAAGAAATTGTACACTGTAAGAATCAATTCTTTTGGAAATTCCTTTTTCCCGCTGTCTTCAATCTTTAGTACCTGCAAATAGAGTCTGGTGTGTATTTTTCCTAGCAATTTGACGGCTCTAATACCATGTAAGTGTGGATGAACCTGCACACATAAGATCTATCTAGCAAAAATACATACATAATTTGTAGAGAAATGAGAAAAGACAGGAACAAGGGAGTGAGAATCAAATAATTTGCATTAACCAAATGAATGAATAATAATTTACACATGATATACTCTGTATAACTCAACTAATGCACACTGGAGGAGAAGCCAATGTGCCATGGTGGTGGTCTAGAGTGACATGGACACACATCGACAGTTACGAGAGATAATTGCCACTTAGTCTGAGTTAACTAGTCTCTTAGTCTTCAGTTAACTGACTGAAACATAGTGAAGTGAGGAGGAGATCCGGGAATCATGAGTAATGCACTAGTATGGTGATAATCCCAAGGAAAATGTGCATTAGAAGGTGATGATCCAAATGTTGCATGGTGATGGAACCGATGTGGCATTAAGACTCCACTCAACTGATCAAACTGAAGTGTGAACTGAAGAGAATATTCTCCTAGAATGTAGGAAAATGAATATTCTCCCTAAACTATAGAAGACTAAATAATGACTAATAAACATAGGTAAAACCTTAGGAAAAATAAATCCTAGGTATGTGTGAAGTATCTCCAACACGTAGGGATAAGTTCCCTCCTCCATTAGCACTCCTCCTCCCAGTTAGGTACCTCTCCTAATCAATCCATTGAATCCACCATTGTGTGCACCCAATGGGTTAGTCATTATACAGATTAGGAAAACAAACTCCTAAGTAAATGAACCATGCTATCACTCTATTCAAGGTCAAGCATCCACCCAAATATAAGAATCTGTATGTCCATCAAGAATCTCTAAGGGACTAGGATGCCTAGTGCTCCCCTAGCTAACCCCAAAATATAACATGGTAAATCTTCCATCAGAGTTCAATTCCTACTAAGTGACATACTTGTGTTTATGCTCACACTTGTGAAGGAACGAGAACACTGCACAAAAATGATTGGGGCCAGACTGTACAAGTCTTGGACAATTTTGGTGAAATGAACACCCCCACTCGTAGCTTCTAATCCGAGGGTGATCGAATTGAATGGTGCTAATGATTCCCTATAATAATAAATCTAGATGCATTAACCTCACTATGATAAGAAAAAACTAATTCGAAAAAGAAAACCCACATCATAGATATATTTACTTCCATATTTAGCATGTACATATCATAATGAACTCCAATGTGAATAGTCCAAAAGTACAAACTTAACAACCCCATCATAGCCAATTAAGTGCACATATAACTAAGAATAATTATCACAAAATATGACTATATTTATAATAATTTATAAATAAAATAATTATACTTATTTATAATAATATCAAAACTAAGCATCATATTAATGAAAAAGCATTCTCGGAGGACAAAATTGCATGCACACAAAGAGAGGGTAATTGCATAGAGAAAATTATGCACCATGCACTAAGACAATGACTGGTAGTGTACTATCTTGTTATATCCATTAGATACCACACTATTCACCATCCAGCGGATAGGATGAAAAAGGAACACTACCAATGATTGGCTTAGTGCATGGTGCATATCACTTGTCGTAATTGCATGCAGAGAGAGGGTTATCACACTAGGGTTCATGCCATATGAGGGAATAAGCTCACAGTCACAAAACAATTAGGGGGCCATGGTAGGCCACACCCATTCCTCTTTAAGGGTGGGTCAAATGGGATCTCCTCAAGGATCATATTCAAGAATTTCCAGAGGTTGATCCTTGATTTCTAAGGTGGAAGGGTGAGTATAATCGAAGAAGTGAAGTAGGAAAATATCTCCATTGGAAATGTTTCCATTAGATTGTAGTGATATGAATGCCTTTGGCCATAAGGCAACTATCTCACTAAGATCCAAATTTGACAGAGCTATACCTTTTGATCTTAATAAACAAGAGGAATGGCCATCGTTTCATGACAACAATGCGCCTAGATTGAATGATGTAAAATCAAATCTTGTGGATGTCAATTCTGAGACCCAGATGGTGGTGGAAAGCCAAGGGAGAGTTTGAATTCATCGAAGAAAGAATAGAGGTTATTATGATTGATGGAGAACATTTGATTAGTAATGAGGAAGTTCCCTCTTTGAAGATGGAATCTTCTTCTTGAAGCCCACAAGTTAAAAAAGTTAACATCCCTACAACTCAAGTTAGCATTGATTCAGTAGGTGAAGGGGATCTTAATTTTTCATGGCTAGAAATAGGGAATATGCATAAGGAAGATAGAACCTGAAGCATCATGGGGTGATTCTATATTTTCTCCATCGCATGCTAGATGAGGTGCCATTAAATAAGTGGTGTATCTTGAACTAGGAGGTGAAAAGGGTTTCACTGAATTCCTATTGGGGTTTGGGTTACAAATATGTTTTTCTTTTGTTCAACACTGAATCAGAAACTCGACAAGACCTTTAATTTGATACATGGAACATTTCAAGTTCTTTGGCATATGTGCAATCATGGAGATATGATTTCATCCTAAAGGATAGAGGACAAGCACATTATCCTCTATGTTTGGAATTTCATGCTCTCCCTATTGACTTAAGGATTTTTGTGGATCTATTCACCAATAGGTTTGGAAAGATATTGATTCAAGAAGGTAAACACAACTCATTCCAGGCTATCCTGAGAGTTTGGGTAGAGGTGGATATGAAAAAATAAATTATACACTTTTATTTTGGTGATGACGGTTGATGGAGTTCAATAGAAAAAGGTTCATTATTTGAATTTTCCTAATGCTTGCTTTGATTTCCATGCATAGGAACATCCTATATAAGGATGTCCCCATCAAAAGTGTCAATCAAGAGCTCCCTCTTCTTCTATTGATGCAATTGATTCAAATTTGACAACCCTAATTGGTAAGGCATGCTCGTCAGTGAGGTCAAGCCAAGTGGCCAAGGAGGGTGACGCTTAGCTTCCAACTGTGATGGGTGAGTCTCCCATATAGTTTCTTTTTTTGGTAATAGAACAAGTGGGGTTGTGGTTCAAGAGGCTCCGAAGGATGCTAGAGGTTCGGTGCAACAACCAGTGTTAGGAAATTTTGGGGACCCTATGGTAAAAATGTAGGTTTACATCATGTAGAAAACTTTAGTAAGTGGTGGTGTTCCAAGTCAAAGCATGGAGGTTGATGGTTTTTGGCAGGTGAAAACCAACAAATGTAAGGAGACTTAATCTCTTTCTATGTTGGAAAAACAGGGTTGTGTAGTGAGTACCACTTTGCGATTGAAGTCCTTCACAGAGGTTGTGAACATTTCAATTGAGAGGAATACACCATCCTCAAGGTCTATGGTGTTGAGAAACAAGTTTAAAACATTGGGAAATCCTATATTCCTTAAATGAAGCAGTTTGTTAGAGGAGTCCTTCAAAAGGTGAAACCATAAATTGTTTTTTGTAGGAGGTCAAATTTGTTGGATTTGAACTTCACAATCGCATGAATTATGTTTGGAATGGCTCATTTTGGGCCTTGAGTCATGATCAAGGAGGAGGTGGAGTGGTGCTAGACATCTCACCACATATGTGCTAGCCATAGATAATAGGTGTATGTGTATTGATCTTTTATTTCAAGAGAGGTTGCTAGGATTTTGTTAAGTTTATGCACCAAACACCAGTTCATCCTACACCCATCTTTGGGACTGGATGGAATCTTCCTTACTAGATGCAGAGTGGATTATTGGTGGGGATTTTAACATGGTTCAAGTGGGAAGGTGAAAAGAGGGGTAGTGTTGGTTTGGTTTTTTTGGTTCAGAGAAGTAGGCACGGTTGTGCAAAGCACTTCTTCATATTTTTTATGCCTATTCTGACCTCCATTTCAGTAGTCCATGTGGTGGAATCCAAGCCTTCTTCCTTATTCAAGTTGAATATTTTTCATTTGGAATATATTTACTTCCATGCTCTTGTGCATACAATTTGGAACCTTGTGCCTCATCTTATGTGGTGGGAGGTTTCAATTCACCACACAATGAAGTTTATGAGAGGGTGGGGTTGGATGATTGCACGTAAGTGAAAGAGAGAGATTTGGGAGGCCAGATGGAAGTTAGAGGAGGTTCATACCTTGTTGGAGGAGGATATGCATAATATTACCCTTTAGGAGGATGCAAATCAATTGGAGTTGGTGGTGTGGAGGGAGGAGGAGTACATTTCCAGAGGGGACCATGTGCGTTCCCAACTATAATGGATTCAAGAGGGCGATGCAGGTTATAATTTCTTCTTTGATTTCTTGAAGAAGTAGGTGGTGGCTGATAGGGTGATTGGTTTATGCTGAGTTGATGAATCTCTCTAGTAGAAATTGACCAAGGTCCAAAGTATCTTTAGCGAGCATTTTTAGAATATTTTTTCTTCTTACCCTTGGTTGTGGTTACCAAGGGTGCTTTGTTTAGGGTGGTTCCTAATAAGGTTTCAACTAGTGATTGGGATAAATTGGACAAGGATTTCATGAAGGAAGAGTTGTTTTGTACCCTTTCCTCAATCTAGAATGGGAAGTCCCTTGGGATTGGTGGATTGCCTTGTGAATTCTACAACACAATGTGGAGCCATGTTGTCAAACTCAACCAAGACTCACGAGTTTGGTCGAGTCATCACTGGGAAAAGTACTCACTTAAGACTTTCCTGGAAAACTTGCCTCAGACTTAGTAAAATCTATGGACTTGTGAGTTCGACTCAACAACCAGGAAGGTGCCCACACATGCAATTCAACTTGTCAAACTTAGTTTGGAGGGAGTTTTAGGAGGGGATTGAAGTGTTTTAGAGGGTAGAAGCCTTTATCCAGACATTTCTCCCCTCATTATTTCTCATTTCATACATATTCAAGAGCCATTTCATCCTTAAAAGAGTGTTGTGTGTTGTCATTGTCAGGAGGTTGAGTTAATCATCATTTAGGAGAGAAATTGCAGGAAGCTTCATCATCATTAGTGATCACTTGTTGTTGTGTGAATGAGGTTTCAATTCATCACTAATTGTTGTGTGAAGGAGGATTTAATTCATCACTGACTATTGTGTGAAGGGGTTCAAGGAGGTCGTTGTCTGAAGGAGGTCTTAGGATCTCAATCTTCAAAGTTCAGGTAAGTGGAAAATTTCCATTTTAGATTTTAGTTTAGTTTTTTATTTTAATTTCATACTAGAACTTGGTCTATAGGTTGTAATGTTAGCTTATAGGCCTGTAGGTTGAGATATCAATCCACATGCGTGTAGGTTGTCATTACAACATGCAACCCTAGAAGTCTACACCAAATACACCTACATCACAAATGTTGTTTCAATCTAGCGATGTTGGCACTAACTCATCAAGGGCTTATTCTAGGTGTTCTTGTAGTCATGGATGAGATTCGAGATTGGACTTGGATACACTATCTATTTTTATTTTCTAATTATGTTACGGGACTATGAGTTATGTAGTTGAAGTTGGTACTATTTGTGAATTTGATCATGGAATAATATTTTAGTTCATTATTTTGCATACAACCATCGAGTGTCAAATGTTGTATTATCATATTTTATGAGATGATCTTATGAATTTCTACATAGACTGTGGTTTTATAACTTATATGGATTGGCAATATCATTAGTATATTTTTTATGCACAAAATTTAGTATATATATATATATATATATATATATATATATATATATATATATATATATTCTATTTGTTGAGTCTTTTTTGAGTTGTCGAGTCTTGCCTAGTCCTAGTCTAGCCAAGTCTACAAGAAGTCCAAGTTTGACAACTTTGATGTGGACTATGGTTTGGGTTAAATTTTTTAATATTTCTTAGGATATTTTATCTTTAGGAAGCCTTTTTGAGTCACTTAATCAAGGTTTGATCAAGCTTATTCCAAATAATGTTGTTGGAGATTCAATTGTTGGGTGGTGTCCAATAATTTCGTTGAGTGTGGTCTATAAAATTATGGCAAAGGTAGTTGTTGTGAGAGAGCTAGATGTGGCTAGGAACATTGTTTACTGAGTAGACAAGATTCGTATAGGGAAAATTTATTTCGGATTCAATGTTATCATCTTGGGAGGTCATTGAGTGGGCCATAGATTTTGGTCAGCAAGC
This sequence comes from Picea sitchensis, assembly GCA_010110895.2. Classification (NCBI taxonomy): domain Eukaryota; kingdom Viridiplantae; phylum Streptophyta; class Pinopsida; order Pinales; family Pinaceae; genus Picea; species Picea sitchensis. Next base: position 61,235 of record SNQJ01S0005132.1, on the reverse strand, counting down.
AATTTGATTGAAAATTGACTTTGATAAAGCCTATGATTGTATTGATTGGATGATCTGGATTATTTTCGGCACAAAATGAGAGCGGAGATATAATAAAGAAATGCACAGAGATATTGAAAATATTCAATAATATAACAGAAATGTATCAGAGATGCAACCATAAACACAAATATACAGTAATACACGATTTCTATTAATCAAAGAAATGTATAGAGACTGTAAAAATACTGAGTGAAAGACTCACTAGAATGGTGGCAGCTTATCTCTGAGAAGAGATGTGATGGCTACTCACATTCGCAAGAAGATGATTACAATGAGGCTCTGAAGACCTTTTTACAATAAACGGGAATGCCAAAAGTCCTAGACATCCAAAAACCTAACCCTAGGAGATGAAGTGCCAAAAGTCATGTGGGCCCCGTTTGGGTAAGTTAGTACATCAACTTCCCGGGGTTGTAACTTTTGCATACAATCTCTGTTTTAGGCGTATGATAGCTCATTGGAAAGGTATTATTGAGGAGATTCATTTTGAGGGCTAAATCATGCCTTCATATATCGTTGAGAACCTATATCTTGAAAAACCTTCATTTAGGCCCTCAAAATGGCCCTGGAAGTTAAAACCTGCTAAAAATAATAAATTGCCAAAATTGTCAGAAAGCTGTTTTGAGCCAGTTGGAAAAGGTGGGTGGCCACCGATATCCACCTAGATCATTGGAAATTCATCATTGACATGTTGATTTGTCTTTGTTTTGGCTTGAAATGTGTTAGAATGATTAATACCTTGTTCTCACGCATCTCATCCATTGTCTCGGTGAATAATTCTTTGTCCTCCTACATCCAACTTCATAGGTCTATTAGACAAGGATGTCGATTATCTCGTTATCTTTATGTGTTGATTGTTGATGCTCTTAGTTATTTGTTGGATTCAAGTTGCTTGTAGGGTCATCTTAGAGGCATTTCTTTGCCAAGGGGTGATGAGATGGTGACCAACCATTTTGTGGGATGACTATATGTTGTCCACGATTGCTGAGGGGGAGTATGTATCAATTGTTAGGAATTGTTTGATTGTGTTCTATGAAGCCTCTAGGGATATTATCAATGATCACAAGACTAAATTTTGGTGGGTTGGTATTGATGAAATTCCTACATGGATTCCTACCACTTGGGATTTTGTTTGTCTTGGTGTTATTGTGAGATATCTTGGTATTCCATTTGGTTTTAGACTCTCTCTAGCCACCATCTGGAAATGGTGTCTTTAGCAGTTGCAACATAATATTTTTTGCTGGCAGAATAAGGATCTTCATTTTGTAGGTAAACTAACTATGGTGAGAAGAAATTCTCACATTTATTATGTGTCTTGTTGTAACCTCAACATGGTACAATTTTGTCGATTGGAGAAAATTTAGTGTTCTTATTTGTGGGCCAGATATGGTGGGGCTTGAGGTCTTCCTATGGTTCCATGGGATGTTTTCATTATGCCCAAGAATGAGGGAGGCCTTGGTTTGATAGATGTTGCAACACAAGGATACATATTGGAAGTTAAATGGGTAGTTAAATATTTGGAGAGTGCCTCTCTTTGGCAAATTTTGTTGCAGTATAGATTACTTTAAGCTCGACACATTGGTAAAATCAAGGATAAGTTTGGATTATGTGATATCTTATTTTCTCCACATAACTTCTAGATTGCATGCTCTTTTATTTTTAGGAGTATTTGGGCAGCTTGGAGGAAGGTGGCAAGTTCAGTTCGTTGGTAGATGTTAGGTAAGTGAGTTGGGTGGGACATGGCCAGAAGGATGATTTCGAGTTGGAAGCTAGAAGGCACTTGAATTTCTGACCTTCCATGATTTTAAGCAAGGAAGCTTAGTAAGAAGACTATTTTTTTTCATGAAAGATCTATGGGATGTCGATTCTCGCTCTTGGAAGGATTAGCGCTCAGTGGTTCAAGAGTTCTTTGAATTCTTCGAATTGACTCACATTTTTAGAGATTGTTAAGCTAATCCCATAGGAAAAATTACTCCAGATGAACATTGACATGCCAAGTCCCTTCTAGCATGATTGGGAGTGAATTTTTGGGCACCCTTTGAATTAGTATGATTGTTGTAGACTTTAATCCATTTTGTATTAGAGAAATGTGTTATGCCTAGTTTTGAATACTTGATGGGGTTCTTCAATTGTTGAGGATCACTGGATTTAGAGACTGCATAGTGTTTGGTCAATGTGAGTATCTTATAATATTCACATCTTTACTTGGTAGGTGATGTATTAGGGTCTTCCCTCCAAGACTTGGCTAGCCAAGAGTGGGATTTCAGATGGGTTGTTCCTCTCCTATCCAAAAGCATAAATTCTGAAACACATTTTGTGGGACTTCTCCTTTTCAAAGTCTTGTCAGGATCAGGTTCAGTCGTAGTTGGATAGTGTTTTCCAATGACATCTTCATTGGAGGGTAGTGTTGTTTGGGTGCTCTAGATCAATGATTTGAGATTGTTTGGCTGGTATCTAACATTGTTTGAGAATCTATGTGTTATTTTTTAAGCCCTAATATTGGATCATTACCCCTTAATTGGGGCCTATTACATTAGTAATGTTATTTTATTTATGTCATATTTATTCCATTAGTTGTAATTATACCTCCTAGTCTCCTATATATACCAAGGAGACATTTTCATTTGGAATCATCTTGTACTTGAACATTTAAGTGGGGTAAAAGGAGG
>SNQJ01S0005132.1:34799-54100 GCA_010110895.2 Picea sitchensis | reverse complement strand
CTATCTCCATAGGTTCAATAATTGTCTCTTTCTCCACCAATGATTCCTTATTGGTAAGTTGTTCTAACTTGTCTTGTACAATCTTCTTATCACTCTTTATCTCTTTAATTTGGGTGAGTAAACTTTGATTATGGTCTTTTAGGCGACATATTTTTCAGCTTTGTCTATGACGATTTTGTCACATTCTTTTTGGATCTCAAGTATTGACTGTTGTTTGTCTAACAATAGTATTTTGGAGATCTGATCAAGATCTTTTGACGTAGATATTGAATCTGACTTCACTGAGACATCATGTAATTTTATTTTTTTCTTATTGTAGGAAAACATTAATTTTTTTTTCTCAAGGTTTAATATTAAGCTACCCAACGTCTCTAACCAAGTCGAGTCGAGGATTATATCAACCTCTTTTTCACATATAGTTGTAACCTCAAAATTCAATACGATTTTTTAATCTTTGAGTGTCAACGGTAAGTCCTTGATGTCATATTTATTGCCAAAAAAAAAGTCTTTTGTTTCGATTACATTTGTCTTTGGAATTATTAATTGATTCTCCAAATCCATACTTATGTGATTTTTCTTCTTATCTGGGAAAAAGTGGATGCTAACTTCTTTTTCTTGAATATTTCCTCTAAATGTTAATAATCCGATGCATCTAGTTAGATGATTTTTACCAGAAAATATTCCTTCCTTAAAATCCATTTTTTTAATTTGAATTGACCTTATAATTATTATAATATGCCTTTAATAATAATAAGACTTAAGCTTCTTGACTTAATAGATATCTTCCTCTAATATTCCTTTATACTCTTTTAAGAAAATAATCCTTGACAATTCTTCTATTTATATATATAGAGTTCAAAAACTTTGCATATTTTCTTATACTTTACCAAAAGTAATTTTATATCCACTTAATTTTTTTTCCTTGGTAATTAATGAAAAATAATTTAATATTACCTTCACACTTCCCAAAAGAAATCTTTTAGTTATACTCTCTTAACTCACAAAATTTGTGAAATTTTAAAACAACTTTTTTTTTTAATTAAAACTTTTGACTTTTTTATTATATATCCTCTTATATTTTTCACCATATATTCTTCACTTCTTAAAATTAATATAAAGTAGAAGTTAATTACTTTTTTTTCCTTTCTGTTTTGTTTTAACAAAGGTCGTGACTTTTTGTTAAACGATGGTAATTTACTCTTTTACTTCTATGACAATTGTATGGATTGGTATAATGAACAATAGAGTTATTGTACTTAATTCGTACGAAAAATGTTGTACATAATAACTTGTGATTGCACGATTGTAAATAGAGGTTGTGGTTGCACGGTTGTAAATAGAGGATATTGATGTATGCACTTGTTGGTAATAATATTTTGTTTTTAATCTTTTATTTTTCTTTATAATAGGAAAAAATATATTATTTTCTTTTTCCTTATATATATATTACTTTTTTTTCTTTTTTTTCTTTTTCTTTATGGAAACATAAACTTCTTGTTCAAAAAATTCTTGTCGTGAATTTCCACGATAGAGATATTTAATTCTTGTGTTGAAGTAAGAGAGCTTGAATTTACCAGAAAATTTGTGGTAGTTTAAACCATTCTTTTACACTTTCTTTCTTTTCAATATTCTTGTCAATGCAAGGTGGAAGGAATCTCTTTACTTTTTTATTTTAATTTTTTAATTTTTGGGTAATACTTTATTTTTCTTCAATATTGTATTTTGCAGTGGAAATTTTAGACTTCAAATGGCCAAGGGCCAAAAAATTTAGAGAAACTTTGTTTGTGGCGAAAAGCCAGATCGAGACAAAGCTCTTATACTACTATGGTGAACCAAGTCGGTTCACCAAGTAAATACCCAATGTAGGTAGGACAACATGTTATAATCCATAAAGGATAATATATTAAATAATAATGTATATGGATATGAGATGATGAGTACAATAAGAATGCAGGCCTTTTATACCCACACATGGGTGCCCTTTCGTGAAAAGACATGACCTTTCACTGGGAAGGTGTCTCTTCATTATTATTCATTAACTATGTATGATGTATTTATACTTATTATTATATATTATGTTCATAACATTCTCCATGATGCTCAAGATCTCATCCACATGTTTCAGGTGCTCCTCCCATGTTTTGCTATAAACCAACAAATCATCAAAGAAGATAAGAAAATACTTCCTCAGTTGCTTGTTAAACACATGGTTCATGCAAGACTGAAAAGTGGTTGGTGCATTGGTCAGGCCAAAAGGCATGAAAATAAACTCATAATGTCCAAAGTGGCATCTAAAGGTTGTGTTATGTATGTCTTGATCCCTCATCCTAATCTGATGGTATCCAGAGCGCAAATCAATTTTCGTGAAGTATACTGCACCATGTATCTCATCCAACAATTCATATATCCTGGGAATAGGATACATGTTCTTGATAGTTCTCTTATTCAGTGCTCTGTAATATATGCACATGCGCATAGTCCCATACTTCTTTTTTACCAACACAGTTGATTATGCAAATGGGATTGAACTTGGTCTGATATGTCCCATGGATAGAAATTCTTTGATGGTGCTCTCTATCTCTTCCTTGTGCTTCTTAGGGTATCCATAAGGTGTAGTGATGACTGGTTTGGCCCCTTCTTCCAATTATATATTTTGTTCAAACCCCCTATCTGGTGGTTGACCTAGAGGAATAGGCTCAAATACCTTTTTATGCATGTCAAGGATCCTTTGTACGTCTGGAGAATATTGTGTGTGTTTTCCCATCATTTGTTTCCATAATGAAACATTCATCTGCATAGGCCACCTCCTCATGCCTAAATATTGCATGCATTTTCTTGGCTATCACAACTCTAGGTGGCCCCCTTAAGCGTGACTCTCTTCCCCTCTTTTGTGTTGAAGGACATTGATATGGTTTTGTAGTTGGTGGTAATTGGCCCCAAGGTGTTAAGCCACTGCACACCTAATATGATATTAGTTTTAGGAATTTCCACTACATAAAAATCTCGTGTCAAGGTGTATCTGCCCATGGTCAAGCTCATCTATGGAATGTACCTGTCACAATCCATAGTACGCCCTCCTGCTACCTCAACCAAGAAGCCCTCAAAATCAATTGTGGGAATATGTCTCCTCTCTACCATAGCAATATCAATAAATTTATGAGAATCTCCTCCATCGATCCAAACTTTTTTCCTTTGTACTTGGGAAACTCCCTTCATCCAAAAAGTGTTAAACTTTGACACTCCACTCATAGAAGAAATTGTAACCTTCTTGAGTCCTACATCATGGTGTAAGGGTGCCTCATCACCTTGCGCATGCAAGGATTCTTTCACCTTATGGCTTGAATGTATATTATGGATAGCTCCACCCTCTTCCTCATCTATCTCCTCCTCACTGTCAGACACCACATATAAATAGTTAATTTTCCCTTTTCCCAAACACCTATGACCTAGCTGCCATGGTTCTTTACAGGTAAAACATAGTTTCTTCCTTTTTAACTCTCTTCTCGTGCCTTCATCCAACTTCCCCTTTCCTTTGTCCATATGTTTAGTATCTCGGCCCCCTGGAATGATGGGAGGCCTAGCTATAAATATGTTTTTTTTAGCTGCCCCAACTAGATCTCTGGTGCGCTCAATGGCATCATGTAAGGTTACATGCTTAAAATCCTTAACCCATACTCACAGAAGTTCAATCAATCCTTATATATACATAATTAGTAATATGGATTCTAACATATCAGGAACCATAAATGACACTCTCTGAAACTCCTCAATAAAGGCTTCAACTGATCCTGTTTTCCTAATTTGTGTGAGCTCCCTGAAATGAAGTTTTGGATCCTCTCTGTCAAACCCGTCAACGAGTCTCTAAGTGAAGTCATGATAAGAGGTAACATGCTCATGTCCCAAGTTGGTGATCCCATGAAACCACCAATCATGTACCTTTCCCATCAAGTACAATGTTTCAAAATTGATGGCATTCCCTTCCTCCATGGTATTCAATTGAAGGTAATCATCTATCTTTTGCACCCATGTTGTGGCTGAGATTTTATTTGATCCATCAAAGGTTGGAAAATCCATTCTTCCTTCCTTGTAGCTGTTGAAACCCTTTCGTGCTTTTTGTTTTCCCGTCCCTTTTTCTATTTTCCCACCTCTTTACACCCTTTCTTTCCCCCTTCTATATTTTCCCCTTTTCCCATTTTCTATTTATCCCTTCTTCTTCCCTTTCTTGGTTACTATACTTATCCATTTTCACGTTTGCAGATAGCCAGACTCGCTGACTATCACACTTTCATTCCATTCTCATTCATTCACCTATGCATAAGTCTGCCTCAACACTTATCCTTTTCTTTAATTCATGGGTAAGAAGATTCAAGTATTTTCCTTCCCCTCTGCAACCTTCACATTGCACTTCAACTTCCGCATTCTACATTTCAACCATCACTTAACTTTTATTCTCATCATAGATGTCGAGTTTCTAAATGTCCCATTTTCTTGATATTCCTAAGTTCGCGGGTTCAAAAAAATTTCATATTGATCTTCTCTCATCTCCATCCCCGCCATTATGTTTCTTTTCCCAATGTGGAATACGTGTTATTTAAATGATAACAACTATTTTGTAGACTTCGAAAAGGACGTTATTAATGGCGAATGACTCAAGAAATATTAATTAAGTATTCATTTAATCCTCATTTGCGAGGGGATGAAACTATCATTATATCTTGAAAAAATTCATTTGTAAATATCATTCAGCCAAAGAAACAATTTTATAAACTTAATGGCAACATCAGCTCGACAACAGTTCTGTGGTGATACTTTGAAAATTTTTGGTTGCAAAGATCATAATTTCTAGTGGTCGAGAGCATATTGGTATTATTCCTCCCCTCCTTCCGCTCAAAGAAACGAGGACGTGATTTGGACATCTAGGATTGATCTTGTTGGTTGTGTTCTAGAGGTTTTTGACTGTAAATAAATTGTTGCATGGTGTGTTGAAAAATACATACCAAATCAAAGGGATATACAAATCCAGGGACATTCCCCGATTTCTTTGTCACCTCAAGTTTTCCGTAAAATGTTAAAGCTACCAGAGCCCACTCTCACCTTCAAAGGTGAAGCTTGCAAATAATTTTTGAAGAAACATAATAATGGGCTCGACCTCTTGCTAGAGTACTTGGAGAATCCTGCGTCTATACCAGTGGACATAACCAGAATTCAGGTTGACTCTTTGAAGAACCCTTATCGAGAAATCACATGGTTATTCACCAGAATAACATGTCAGGAGAATACTACTTCCATATCTCGGATGATTATGTACGTCTTGTATTTTATAGTTAAAAATAAATCTATTTTTGACTAGGGAAAGCTCATTTTTGTCGAAATTTCTTCCCAATTATCGCATCACAAAAGGGATAGGAAGTTCTTTGTGGCTTCATATTTTATATTTTCTATCACACACTGTTACCATTTCCAAAATTTGACTATCAACAAGAGGGTAAAGTGTGAATCAGACCCTGTTAGATTTTAGTATCGGGCATTATGGAGGCATAAAACCCCTTTATTTTATATGAAGTTTATAATGACTTGGTTTCAATTTTCAAAAGACTTTTATTCAGCGAAAGCACCTCCGGGATATCTATGGAAGTTGCAAAATTTCTAGAGAAGAAAGGAACGATAGAAAAAATGGAGAATCATACTATTATAAGAATATTTTGTTCAAAGGAAAATCCTTCCTTTCTTCCATATTATGTGTCTGATAAAATGTTCATCATGGAGGTAGAAAGGCAATACAATTTCTGGTTTCACTTTTTCCATGAAAAAAGGAAAAAAAACAATTTATTCCTCTGCCCTGGAATATTGGAGAATTTGTATTGAGGAATATAAATAAAATTGATGAGTTTGTAGGTCATTTTAACAATATCAGTTTGAAATATCTTGAGAATATCAAAGGTTTTGACCCAAGCAAGATATTTGTTGAACATATGCAATCAATGGGGTTTATTAATTCATAACACTCCTTCACATGATACTGTTGATTTGGAAACCTTATTCAACAACAACGATCATTAAAAACAAAAGGGAAAAAATTATGATGAAAGGAATGCTCAATCTCCAGTTGTCACTCCGAAAAATACTACATCCACGAAAAATGCTCCAGCGGCCTACCCAGTTAAGAAGTTTGTCAAAAATAGCTCTAGTGGAGGAGGAGATAAGAACCCTCCTTCTGGAAAATTTGAAAGTTCCCACAAACTCCCTGTAAGAAAGAAAATAAAATCTCCATTGTAGGAGGAGGAGAACAATTTCTTAGAAAATGATATTCAAAGTTTCTCTTTGGAAGATATGGAATTGGAAGCAGATATTGAAAATATATTTCCTAAAATAGAACAATAGGAGCATGTTGTTCAAAAAATATTGTATTGGAAGTTGTCGAGAATGAAAGTTTCAGTGAAGAAGAATCCTTTACTATTCAAAGTTTTGTTTTTGATAAAGATTCTAAAAATTTAATACTGGAAAGAACAGATCAAAGAAATAAGAAAGGAAAATCTCGCTCAGAGGTTGACTTTAATTATATGTGTCCATCTCAAATTTCCAAAATTCACAAGGAAACCATGGATGCGCTTGATGATTCTATTGATGGTTTGGAAGCTGAGAATGCTAGGCTAAAGGAAGAAATCAAAGAATTGAAAACTACCTTGATGCCTCTTCCCATTTTGGCTATCCCTTTAATAATGATAAAGCCAACCACATCAGGTACCAAATTCAAAGGATCATCAAGTTTGCTTATGGTGGTTCAAAATTATGTTGAGAGAAATATTACAAAGAGAATGTCACTCATAATGGAGGTATGGGAAGTCTCTAAAAATATTGTTTCTTTTGGTTCAAGAGCACATGCGTTCTGTGATTGTCTTCAAGACAGCCTTAAAAATGAAGAAGGGATTTATACAAATGTTGTCAGACCATTTAGAATACAACTTTCAAATATGATAGAGGAAAAGAGGAGAGAAGAAGATCTTCCTTCGCCCACCCGGATTAAATAGTTGAAATCATGCTGGATAGAAAAGATAAAAAATGTAAAAGATATTGTTCAAACTTGCAATGAAGTCATAACAAAGAGAGAAGAGTTATTCAAAAGACTTAAATAAATAGACTTGGAAGGTAGCACTGGCGAAGTTCAAGATCCCAAATTAATCTTTAATTCAATGTTTATGACAAAGAAACAATTTGATGAACACATGGAAATATTGAAAGGATTATCGACCGAAAAAATTCAATAGTGTAACTGAGTATGGTGAAGAATAAATTGATAATTGGTTTATTGATTACTCTATAAAAAACCAAGACATTGAATAACCAATCCATGGTATTTCTCATGATCTAAGAAATTTAGAAGGATAATTATTTAATATCAAAATTAGACATGAGATAAATTTTACGCCCATGAAAAATTATATTGAAGATTGGTTTAAAAGAGAAATTGATAAGTTAACTGAACAAGGCCAAGAAACGACAATTGGGATGGTTCTGGTAACCGTCAGTGAGGAGAATAAAATAAAAACATCAATCAAATGAAGGGAGAGAGATATCATCATAGTAAGTCCATGTTGATCACATTCTTCTATATTTATCAGTTTTCATCCAGTTATTCTTCTTCTTTGAATAGAAAGGTATAACCAAAATCTGATAACTTTATCTTTGTATTCTTTGCAGAACTTGTTTCTTTGCATCTGCCCACCTTCTTCCTTCTACAGTTTATTTCTATGTACATGTTTACTTTTATGGTTCGTGGGAGCCCTAATCCCAGTCCCATTGACAAACACATTTAAAATTTTAAAGCATTGTAACAGAGTCTATTATTTTTGAGAAATCCAAAGAGAACTAATTCGGGATCAGTTTTGACTGTATTTTATAACTCCAAGATCTGAATATAAAGTATTTGAGATTTATCCACCATAATATTCTTTTGAGCTATGCAAGTATTTACTCGATAAAATTTCTCTTATGCATCTGGACCATCTTCTTTTATTTTTATGTGTGATCATAAATATTTATTTTCACTATGATGGATGTGAGGAAATTGTGTGCAATGTGTGATGTGTGAGGTTCCTGGTCCTTTATCAGGAATTCTATTAAAATAAATATTTTATCTTTAGCATTTTTATCTTTCTTTGAGCATAAATATCGGATCATCTTAAGGTCCTATATTATTTCTAGATCTAAAATTTATTAAATAATATCACAAGCCAAAGAGGAGTACCACCTCTATAAAAACGCAGGAGGATTCATATCCTCGTGAGGTTGTCGTTTCGGTCTTGACGGATTCAAGCATAAAAAACACCCTAGTTCATTGTCACCTCTATAATGATCCTTGGATCTTCTTTTCATCTTGAGGTGGAAATACTCCCCCATGGAAACCCGTCTCCTGAATCCCATTCTCAGGGAGTTGTAATCCCTTTCTATGAACTCCCATTCATCCCCTAGACTCTCTTGATTCAAGGAATTAATGTCCCTTCATTGTGCATCTAGAAAGGTAGGAATGTACGGTCTAGGAGTAGATCTACTAGCTGTGTTAGATTGGGTTGGTATACCTTCATTTGGTCTATGCCATTCTACATGGCCTTTATGTATGGACTCCCCATGATTCCCATTTCCACCATGAGACACACTAGCATCATTATTTCCACCAAATAGGGGTGTATCTTTTCCATGTATTTTCTCCATCAAATACTGAGAAAGACTTCATGGGTGTTTGTTATGTTCATCCATTAAGGCTATCATTTTTTCCTTTCCTCTTTGGAAGTTTTCAAATGATAGTTTGAGTTCTGCCTTCCCCAAGGATAATTGATTTTTCATTCCCTCTAGGTTGCGCTGGATAGTAACCTGGTTGTTATGTAGTGCATCATTCATTGCTTGAGTCACCCTCTTCTGATGATGCATTTTATTTCTCATGAGTTTCCCCCATACTCACTTCTGAATCTTCTCCTTCAGGAATACTTGATACACGTTGTCCCCTATGACATATTCTCTTGGTCATAATTTTTTTCTCATAGGTTGGCGAAGGAATTCGCTCTGACACCACTGTAATGTTCCCAAGCAGTTTCGCTAGGAACCTTGGGTTATTTTCTAATCTATTTATGTTATTGCTTGATGTGTTTATGCAGGTTTTTCTTCACAAAGTTGTTATGGGTGACTTGGATTGAGTCTTATACCATATTGATCTGGATATAACACAATAATGCATGAAGAAGACAATATACAAGAGACAACACAATTAAAATGCTCAAATAACTTCAGATATGGCCTTTATTTAGATAATAAGTTGACCTCCGTACCTAAGATCTACATATCTGGAATGATATAGAAAGATAAAGAATTTTGGGCTGAATATGACACCAAGATACAAAAAAATAGAGAGATAATACCTCCTAGGATTTCAGTAGCTGCATACAGAACAATACAAGATCAATTTATTTCCCTTGAAGACTTGAAACCCTTATATCTAGTGATGATGCGCCCCAACTGGCCGAAGAAAGATAAGAAATTCGGCTACCTTGAAGATGACCTTCAAACACTTGCAAAATATTTCCAATCTCTAGATCAAGGGATATATAGTTCCTATGGAGAGATCCCTCAGTCAAACCCTTAGATCTAGGCCTCCAACTTAGTGTACCCTCAATGAACAATGTGCCCCTCTTCATCCCAAGTCCACAATAAAATAATAAGCAGGAGAATCCCTCCAATAGAAGATGAGAAAGGGTGCTCTAGGCCTAGAAAACACTTTCAAGGAATAATTTTTCTTCAAATCTCCCTTCTCCACCTCAAATCGAGTTGATCTCCTCCAAACAGTGCGCCCCACCTGCAGGAAACCCTCAGAACTACACCCTACCTCCTTCTTCACTGTAGAAATTATCCTGTAGCTAAATAAAATGGTAAGGGAGGAATCTTTCACCTCCTTGGCCAATCTTGGACCATGAATAGAGGGATCTTTCACCTCCTTGTTGGTCTCTAGGGATCGTTTACTCAAAACCCTCAAAATGCAAGCTGCATAGCTCAATAAGAAATAAAGAAAATGATATGAATCAATGAGAGAGGTGTACTACTCTTTATTTTATACCTCCCTTTTCTAATTTCCAGTTGATTTACTTTATTGTCTTTTCTAAGTTTATGATTTTATTTTCTCCTTAAGTCGAATAACCATATTTTTGCTTTATCAAATTCACTTCAATAATATATCATTAAGTTCCTCAATGACACTTCAGAACCTCCTAACCCCCTTTCACCCATGGGAATATAGTCTAGAGGGGTAACTAGACTACTAAGTCCTTAATGTTCTTTTCAAGGAAAGGCGAACCTTACATATCCCAAGGAATTGGTCACATCCTTCGAGGCACATTCTAACTATTTATGCATGCATGGACATCCTCTACACATGCCATGTTGAATATTCTGACGCAGAACCCCTACCTTGGCAAGGTCTGCTGACCTCCCGATCTATGGATCTTCAAACTCTTCTAAACCGAAATGGCTCCTTGGTCCCCGCTAGAACCTTCAACACATAAAAACCACAGGTCCCTTTTACAAACTTTGCCCGCGTGAAGGCGCAAGCTCTCGTCACGCGACCACTGATAATGATCACAAGCCTAACCAAAAGGTGCTTCACACTTCACGACCTCGGGTATTCTGTTGTGATTCACCTCGACTCTCTTGACTGTCGAACTCTTGATTTTACTTACCTCAGATCAATGGTCCAAGACTCCCGTGATTCAATGGTCCAGATCCTCTTTTTGTGAATCGAAACTTCATGGTTTGCACCTTTTGAGGTTGACTTCCTTCTCCCTTTTGGCTCCCGATTCATGATTTATCCTGAGCTTTCAAGAGTTAAATGACTCTCAACCCTTATCCTCCTCACAGATTTACTGGATCCAACGACCCATGGATATCGACGCTTCTCCTTCCTAGGATTTCTATCGTCTGTCCGGGCTCTAAATAGCTCCTGGCCAAATAACTCGGCGTCAACCCTTCTGTGCTTGTTTGCACGAGATGGTTTCGACCCTCGTACTTTCCTCTGAACTTCCCTTGATTCTATCCTTCCTGAGCTTGATTCCTTCTACAAACTCAAGGATTCTAAGGAATCCTACATGCACTCCTTGCGGCCTTCATGATAACCTATGGTTATCTGGAACTCCAACTCTGCACACCCTTTGCGATAGAATTTCTTCAACCACTCACTTGGGTTGGAAAAGTCTAAAGACTCTCCTCAGCCTACGCACACCTTGCATGGATCTATGCTATACTTGCACTCTACAGATATAAGATTAATGGTATCTCTCCTGAGCTTTCTGGGCTAAACCTCAGAAACCTGTCAATGCACTCCTTGTGGACTTTCGCTGCACTCCTTGTAGGAATTATCAAGAAGAGAAACAATTGAAACTTATAATCTTCTCGCTGAGTCCATATATTCAACATGAAATCACCTACACACACAACATTGAAACAAATGCATAACATAGAATATAAGCAAGCTACAAGCATACCATTCAATATATACACACCACAACCATAGTACACCATGAAATTTGATCGAAGCCTTCTTATATTAATTTAAGTACCTCTGTACATGGTCTCAATAACAATGACTATCTGCTCATACAACTTCTACAATCTATTTTATTCTCTTCTCTCCTATGCTCTCTTGCTCTATAGAAAATTACAATGAGAATGATAATACCATACATATGAGAGAGTCTTCTTGAGTTTTCCCTCCTACTATTCTAAGCTATCTTATCGAATTAAAGACCACCATCTACTTTACATTTATTACAATAAATGCCCACAACCGACATATGAGAGAAAATGCTCAAGATCTGTATTACAATCCCCAAAACATTAAAATCAAATACATTATACATCCTTCCATCTATTGCATTAATGGCTCTTCTTTTGAATTTCAAAAAGTGTCTTCAAAATGCATGGTGACATATCATGTTGTCCTCCACTCGCACTTTGTTGGCGATTCTCCTGCATCATACTCCTTTGATTGAAAATTCATGGACTCTTGTCTATGAGCTCCTGCACCGTCTATCCATGTTTCTGGATATATGCTTCACTTTCCCAAATGGAATCCTCAATCGGGTGTCCTTTCCACTTTACCAAATATTCAAGATATGTCTTCCTCTAGGTTTTCTTGTCAACTCTCTGATCAATGATCTTTTCCATCTACGTCTTTTCAGCTACAAGCATCTGTTTGACCCACTAAAGTTCCCTTTGATTCTCTGCTACATATTCTCTGTAAGGATATAGATCTGCTACGTTGAATATGGGTGATATGCCCACATCATCTGGAAATTCTATCTCATAGACATTTGCCTCAAATTTCTGCAAAATTTACATGACCCTATCTTTTTCATCTTTAGTTTATTATATGTTCCCCTTGGGAACCTTTCTTTTCTAAGATGTGCCAAAACTAAATCTCCCACTTTGAATTTGAGTTCTCTTCTATGTTGATCTACTATGCGCTTGTATTCTTGGCTAGAACTCCACAATCACTCTCTGATTTTACTGTGGAGCTTCTGCATCTCTGCTGCAAAATCTTCTGCTCCAGCACTCCTGAACTCACTCTTCTCTAAGTTCCTCAACTCATACACTCCTCTTGGTTTCATTCCATACATTATCTGAAATGGGATCTGTCCAGTGCTCCTATTAGGTGAATCATTATATGCAAATTCCACTTGCAGAAGAATATGATCCCACTGACTGTGATGTTCAGTTACTAAACTCCTCAATAAGTCCCCCAAACTTCGATTTGCTACCTCAGTCTATCCATCCTTTTGAGGGTGATATGATGAGCTAAAGGATAAATCCATCCCCATCTTCCTCCATAGGTTTCTCCAAAAATGACCAACAAATTTGGTATCTCTATCTGAAACAATACTCTTAGGTAACCCATGAAGTTGAACAATTTCTTTGAAAAACAAATTTGCAATGTGTGTTGCATCACTGGTTTTCTGACATGGAATGAAATGTGCCATTTTTTAAAATCTATCAACTACCACGAATATGGAATCACAACCTCTTTATGTCCTCGACAGTCCCAACACAAAATCCATGCTTACCGCATCCCACAACCTCTCTGGCATTGGAAATGGTTGATATAATCCTGTATTCTATCTCTTTCCCTTTGTGTGTTGGAAGATTATACATCTATTGACAAATTTCTGCACATCTTTCCTCATTCCTGGCCAATAATACAAATTGTTCAGTTGCACAAATGTTTTATCATGGCCTAAATGTCCAACCAATCCCCCACTATGTTTTTCCTTCAAAAGGTTTTATGTCATATAACTCGTCGGGATACATAATTGATTTCCTTTGAATAACAGTCCATCCTGAATTAAATATTCAGTCCATTGTCTTATGTCTCTCAGAATAGGATTCTCACATGATTTGTAAGAGTCCTTGAACTCTAATCCATCTCTCTACATTTCCTTAAGGCTATCAAAACCTAAGGTCTTCACTCTAAACTCCTGCATAATCAAACATCTCCTGATCAATGCATCGAAAACCTTGTTAGCATTTCCATAAATGTTCTTTATAACAAAAGTAAGGTTATGCATAAACTCAACCCATTTTGCATGTTTCTGGTTCAGTTTCTCCTATCTGGTTACAAACTATAAGGCTTGGTTGTCGCTACACAAAACAAACTCTTTTGGAACCAGGTAGTGCCTCCATTTCTTCAGCGCTTGTATGAATGCATAAAACTCTTTATCATAAGTGGAGTAATTTATTTTGGACTCATTCAGTTTCTCACTGAAGTATGCAATTGGTCTATTGTCTTGACTTAAGGTGGCTCCAATCACAAATCCACTTGCGTCACATCTCACTTGAAATTTTTTACCAAAATCTGGCAGAACCATAACTGGTTCTTCAGTTATCTTCTCTTTCAACAACTTGAAACTTTTTTCTACTTCCTCTGTCCAATGAAAAAATTTCTGTCTTTTCTTGACTGTGTCCATCATTGGCGCACAAATCCCACTAAAATTTCTGATGAACTTCCTGTAAAAACTGGTTAGTCCATGGAAGCTTCTGACTTCAAATATATTCCTTGGCGGTGGCCATTCTTTGATTCCTTTTACCTTCTTCAGATCCATGTTCAATTCATTCAAAGAGATCACAAAACCTAAATAAATAAGCTTCGTCTTCATGAAAGACTTCTTCTTCAAATTTATTAGCAACTTCTCTTGTTGCAACCTCCTCATTACTGAAGTTAAATGCCTCAAATGTTGTTCCTCAGCCTTACTAAAGATCACTATATCATCAAGATATACAATTACAAACTTCCCAATGAAATATTTCAAGACTTCATTCATCAATATCATAAAAGTACTTGGTGCATTCGTCAAGCCAAATGGCATGACAAGACATTCATATTGTGCTTCATTTGTATTGAATGTTGTCTTCCATTCATCACCTTTCCCCATTCTAATATGGTGATATCCACTCTTCAAATCAAATTTTGAAAAAAAAAATTATCCACTCAAGCAATCCATCAAGTCATCCATCTTGGGTAAAGTAAATCTATACCTGATGATGATTTTTTTTATAGCCCTCGATTTTGTACACATTCTCCATCCTCCATCCTTCTTCAGACTTAACATTGTTTGCACAATGCATGGACTCAAGATTTATCTAATCAACCCTTTGTCCATCAAATCCTGGACTTGCTTCTTGACTTCTTCATTCTACTATGACATCAGTCTATACGTTTCTTTGTTTGGTAAACTCACTCCTGGTATAAGGTCAATGTGATGGATTATACTTCTGATGGACGACAATGAACAAGGAAATTCGTCCACCACTATATCAGTGAAATTTTCCAGCAGTTCCTGAATTTCCTCAGGTAGATCATATATCGAGGTATTGGTCAAGATGACTCTAGGTTTATCACCACAACAAACTAAATTTCTTGATCTTTCTTGACTTCATCAAGAATTTCCTTCCCACTCATGAGAAGTATAGTATTGCTTGCTTCTACCTTCACCTTCTTGTCTTCAATTGGCAACAACATATGCATCCTACCATTCTTCTCCAAGGTGTAAGTGTTATTTCTTCCATCATGAATAACATTTATGTCATATTGCCAAGGCCTCCCCAACAAAATATGACAGACATCCATGGGAATAACATCACATAAAATCTCATCTCTATAAACCCCTATCTTAAATTCTATTAAACATTGTTTAGTGAATGTTACCTGATGTCCTTTTTGTAACCAAAAAACTTTATATGGGCTTGGATGTGCAACCGTCTCCAATTCCAGCTTCTCCACCATCTCCGTGGATACTAAATTATCCGTGATTCCACTGTCAACTATCACCTTGCATACCCTATCTTTGGTTTTGCAAGCAGTCCTAAACAAATTGTTCCTCTGGACTGGATTCTCCATCTCTTTCTCTGGTTCCAGAGAATTTTCCTCATCATCAAGGATATTCCACCTTCTGCATATTCTACCTCAACATTTCTCCTTTGTGCTTCTGAAATGTGAGCTTCACCTCCTCCTCTCTTTCTCTCAATACATTTCCAAGATTTGTGTCTTATCTTTCCACAGACAAAACACTTTACTTCACCTCCTCTGCCTCTTCCTCTTCCTCTTGCTCGAGGAAAGGTATTCCTATCAACATATTGTCTTCCTTGTGAACTTCCTCCCCTTTCTGGGTGGTTATGAGGCTTCTTTTCTTCATCCTTTGGATTCTGTACTCTGTCATGGGCAATTTATTTTCCTCTGCTCTGACTTCTACCTCTTCCCCTTTGACCTTGTTTCATGGATAAATTCTCTTCTGCCTTTAGAGCAACCTAATAAGCATCTTCCACATTTCTTATGGTCACCATCCTCATCTAATCCTGAATCTCATATCTCAGGCCATTCATATATCTGGTGACCTTTTCATCATCACTCTCGTGATGACCAACTCTGATGTGTAACCTATAAAACTCCTCTGTATATTCCTTCACTGCCATCCCTTTATTTCTCAAATTATGCATTCTTTGAAACAGATTGATTTGATAATCTCTTGGTATGAATTTGTCTTTCATATTAGCTACCATTATGTCCCATCTTTTAATTCTTTGTTTACCTTTTCAACACCTGTCAGCCTGCAATTCATCCCACCATAGTGTTGCATGTCCTTTCAGTCTAGTGACAACGTGCTTTAATTTCTTATCTTCTTCGACATCTTCGTAGTTGAAGTATTTATCTAGAGCTCTAAAACAATCTAGTAGCTCCTCAATGTCCAAGTTTCCTTCATACATCGGGATGTCCAATTTCTCTCTAGCACCTATTCTTGCAACAACTTTTAGTAAACGTTCCTCTGCAGCATCTTCAACTGCAACTTCTTCGGCTCCTTCTTCACTCTCGCTTTCAACCTCACTGATATCTCCATTATCAGGTGTTTGTCTCTGTGTTGTCTCCATAAAATCTAATCGAGCATGAATTTCTCTCATTTCCCTTTCCACGACTGGATTGAGTAAATCTCTTTCTAGAAATCTCCTTGGCAGCATTGCTCCAATATTTCCACACAAAATTCAAATCACAACTGTCCTCTGTCTTCTCTTGCTTACATAAAACAATAGTTGTAAGCTATGATACCACATGACGTAGAACCCCTACCTTGGCAGGGTCCGCTAACCTCCCGGTCTATGGATCTTCGAACTCCTTTGAACCGAAATCGCTCCTTGGTCCTCGCTGGAACCTTCAACACATAAAAAACACATTTCCCTTTTACAAACTCTGTCTGTGCGAACAAGCACTAGGTGCAAGCTCCCATCACACGACCACCGGTGGTAATCACAAGCCTAACCAAAAGTCTCTTTGCACTTCACGACCTTGGGTATTCTATTGCGAGTCACCCTGACTCTCTCGACTGTCGAACTCCCGACTTCACTTACCTCAGATCAACGGTCCAAGACTCCCGTGATTCAACGATCTAGATCCTCTTTTCGTGAATTGAAACTTCGCGGTTTGTGACTTTGGAAGTTGACTTCCTTCTCCCTTCTGGCTCTCAATTCCCAATTTCTCCTGAGATTTCTAGTGTTGAATGAATTTCGGCCCTTATCCTCCTCGTAGATTTACTGGATCCAACGAACCATGGATATCGACACTTCTCCTTCCGAGGATTTCTACCGTCCATTTGGGCTCTAAATGGATCCTGGCCAAATAAATCGGTGTCAACCCTTCTGATCTTGTTTCCACGAGATGATTTTGACCCTCGTAATTTCCTATGAACTTCCCTTGATTATATCCTTCTTGAGCCTGATTCCTTCTACAAACTCAAGGATTCTAAGGAATTCTACACGCACTCCTTGTGGCCTTCACGATAACCTCTGGTTATATGGAACTCCAAATCTGCGCACCCTTTGCGACAGAAGTTCTCCAACCACTCACTTGGGTTGGAAAAGTCTAAAGACTCTCCTCAGCCTATGCACACCTTGTGCGGCTTTGTGCTATACTTTCACTCTACAGATATAAGATCAACGATATCTCTCCTAAGCTTTCTGGGCTAAACCTCATAAACTTGTCAACGCACTCCTTGCGGACTTTTGTTGCACTCCTTGCAGGAATTCTCAGGAAGAGAAACAATTGAAACTTATACTCTTCTCACAAACTCCATATATTCAACATGAAATTATATACACACACAACATTGAAATAAATTCATAACAGAGAATATAAGAAAGTTGCAAACATACCATTCAATAGATACACACAACAACCATAGTACACCATGAAATTGGATCGAAGCCTTCTTATATTAATTCAAGTACCTCTGTACATGGTCTCAATAACAACAACTATCTGCTCATACAACTTATACAATCTTTGTTATTCTCTTCTCTCCTATGCTCTCTTTGTCTATAGCAAATTACAATAAGAATAATAATACCATACATACGAGAGATTTTTCTTGATTTCTCCCTCCTACTATTCTAAGCTATCTTATAGAATTAAAGACTACCATCTACTTTACATTTATTAGAATAAATTCCCATAACCGACAGATGAGAGCAAACGCTCAAGATCTATATTACAATCCCCAAAACATTAAAATCAAATACATCTTTCCATCTATTACATTAATGGATCTTCTTTTGAATTTCAAAAAGTGTCTTCAAAATGCGCGCTGGCATATCCAGCTGTCCTCCACTCACGCTTTGTTGGCGATGCTCCTGCATTAAATTCCAAAGCACCCACCTATTTCATCACTTTTGAGCATCTTGTCACTTGAATTAGAAGGTTGACCCACTCTTTTAGACATCATACTAGCCATCGGGGGTTTTATGAACCTTTTTTTGACTTATTGGTCACTTCCACGATTCGTGGGGGTGTCTTGACATTAGATATGGACATGGTTATTCCTTGGAGACATATCTGAAGGGTTTATGAGCATTATTGAGTGGTCATCCACCTTTTGAGGCCTTTCTTCTTCCATGGGGTTCGTCCACATTATGAGGCTAGACATTGGACCTTTGCTTGCTTGGGATGCCTCTACACCATGATTTGAGGTCTTGACTACACTTTCTCCTTGGAATGTTGAGTTTGTGAAGAAAATCAAGCCTTATTTATGGAACGCCCCCCTCTCATCAAGGTTTTATGTACATGTGATTATGTTTTTACTTAGTCTCCTTCTTTGTGTGGATGACAACTCTTCTTTTTATTTATGCTAGGTTAATTTAGGGAGAAAGAATTAATAAAGAATGAGAAGGATGTAGAAGTATTCTCTATAAATAGAGGCTCTCCTCTCATTCCAAATTGTTGTGAATTGTTGGATATGATATGTGACTACAACTAATATAAGATCTTGATTTTGAGGTTTTAGTGTCAATTCTTGGAGCTTTCTATTTTTATGCATTCAATATTTGTTATGGTGATTTAAGACTTCTACTAGCTTTCAAGATCAATCCATTTGAGTTCATTAACAACTTGGAGAGGAGATGTTTTAGGGTTTGTTCCTTCCTTCTTCTCTTATTGGATTGGATAAGTACTCAATCTCTTGTCTTGTTTTTACTTTGGTTCCTTGGCAAGGGTTTCAAGTATTTTGTTCAAGGTATAATTGATCTTGTTGGTGAAGGTTTTTTCCTTTACGGAATCCCTTCTTGTAGGGCCTTGGTCCTCTATGCTTATCTAATCACTTATATTAGTCCCTAAGATAGAAGTGACCAATTTTAGAGGGGCATATGTTTTCACCCCATAAGCCCTAATTTGATAAAAAGGAACTAGTCCTATATCCAACAACCAACCAAAAAACCCTAAAAATCAAAAC
>SNQJ01S0005131.1:68782-134376 GCA_010110895.2 Picea sitchensis | reverse complement strand
TGCGAAGGAGAAGAGGTAAAAGTCTTTGGTATAGTCTGGGCTAATCAGAACTGGATCTTTGGTGAGAGCATGTTTCACTTGCTCAAATGATTGTTTGGACTCAGTGTTCCATTTTATTTTGGTTTCCTTTTTTAACATATTGGGATATTCCTTAGAAGTTCGGCCAAGTTTGGTATGAATCTTCTAAGGAAATTTATTTTTCCAATGAAAGATTGTAGTTCTTTGAGGTTCCTAGGGTGTTCCACCTTCTGGATGGCTTCTATCCTATTGGGATCTATTTTAATTCCATCTTTTGAGATTATGTGTCCCAGTAGTTTTCCCTCCTCTAACTCGAAGAGGCATTTCATAGGATTCAATGAAATCCCGAATTTCCTACACTACTCAAACACACATTTGAGGTGGAGTAAATGTTCTTCGTCGAATTTGGAGTAAACAGTTACATCATCCAGATAAATGACTATAAATTTCCCAGTCTCATCCACAAAGGCAATATCCATTGCTCTTTGGAAAGTAGCCCCAGCGTTCATCATACCAAAAGGCATATTCACATACATGAAGGTTCCCCATGGTGTGGTAAACATTGTCTTCTCTTGATCTTCCGGATGGACCAAAACTTGGTTGTAACTAGAGAAACCATCCAATAAGGAGATCTTGCTAGATCCGACCACCTTTTGTAAAATATGGTCCATTTTGGGTAAAGGGTAATTGTCTTTGAGGGAGACTTTGTTCAGATTTCTTAAATCTATACAGAGTTTGATCTCACCAGTTTTCTTCCTGGTTGGAACTAGGTTAGAAACCCATTTAGAAAATCTCAAGGGGACTATAATCTTGGCATCATACATACTTTTTATTTATTTCTCTATCAGGGGAAGCAACTTAGGATTAATTCTCCTAAGTTTATGCCTGAAAGGTTTGTGTTCTTCTTTTATGGGAATCCGGTGATGTATGATATTTGTGTCATAGGATTTTAAGTCCTCATAACCCCAAGCAAAAACATCTATATATTCCTTAAAAAGTGCAATGTATTTGCTTTTTGCTCGGGTGGCAGGGATTTAGATAGTTTTACCATTTTGGGGTTTTCTTCTGTTCCTCTGTTGCAATCTTCAACCTCTTTACCGCTAGCTTCAATTTTGGGTTTTTTTGGCCACATCGTTAAAATCAAACAAATCTTCCAACGGAACTAAACCTCTAGGTAATACATTATTTTTCAATTGCAGAATATCAGAATCTACATCATTTTCATTGAATTCTTCAGCATCTATTGTATTTACATTGCTATTCTCAAAACTAGATTTATTTACAATTTCGTTACCATTTTCTAAATCTATGTTTGTACATTCAAACTCATTTTTACATTGCAGAAAATCTTCAATTTGATCATCATTTCCAAATACCTGCCAATATCTGATGTTCTTAGGAACGGTGGGTCTGCACTTCACCTCCACTGTGTACTTGTTAATGGGACGAAAAGGGATTTTACAGGTAGTTGTTGACGTATCCAGTCCGTCTGCGAGTATATTTTGTCCCCTAGGCATCACCTACAAGTCAACCTCAGTAAAGCATTGAAGAGAATCTAAAACAGCATTCCTATAGGCTCTAAGTCTGGGATGTTTTGCTGCATACTCACCTTTTATTTGCTTGATAATCAATTCAGAATCACCCCTTACCATTATCTGCTTAGCACCAACCTTCTTCAACAATTTCAAGCCGAGCATCAAAGCCTCATACTCAGCTATGTTGTTAGTACATTGGAAGTTCAATTTATAGGAATGATTCTCGGAGTATTTTGATATGTGGTTATGCATCCACACTCCCGCTCTAGCCTCTTCTTTACTCAAAGCACCATCGAAGTCCATGCTCCAAAAGTCTGCTGGCAATTCCTCACTTTTTTCAATCATGGGGTTTCTTACTTCGACAATTGATTTATCATCCTTTGGATTAGGTGCATCATCCTCCAATTGTGCAATTTGTTCTTCAAAATCACTATCGTTATATAGAATGAAAGAATTCAGGTCAAAGTGCACGGAATACAGTGGGTAATTGTGTGGATTTTCCTGACTACTGACCATATACTTCATCAGTGTTTCCCTGTAAATTCTTCTATGTTGACCAAAAACCGAAATGGTGGCATAGGACATATCGAGCTGCAGGGTTCCTCTCAATTTATCTCCCCAAGACCTTGACAGCAGCATCCCATACTTGGGGGGAATATCTTCCACGACGATGTCCATCACCAAACTCTTCACTGGGATTTGAGACAAGGTGATGCATAAGTCTTTAATCAGGCCTATACATTTGACCTTGCTAGAGTCAAAAGAATGAAAATCTTTGTAGGGTCTGGTGATCTCGAGTCCGAACTTTTCCATCACGGCTTTGGGCATTAGGTTGTGAGAGGCACTCGAATATAGCATAGTTTTGTGTAATATCAGATCGTGGATATTTATGCTGATGTAAAAACGGGTCACGGCACCATTATCAGTTTGACCATCAACTCTAGGACCGAACATGAGCTCAGGTCAATCATCGGCAAGGTTAATGGTGTCAGAGTGGTGTACAGATCCGACATTCAAGGCTTTGGTACCTATATCAAGTTCGATGCTTAAATATTTTATCACCTGAGACCTGTAAGCGTTCTTGTTCATCAGCTCAGAGAGAGGAATGGGAATCTTCAATTTTGCTAGTTCCCCTTCAAGGCTTAAAGGAGCAGTGGCTTTGTTTAAACCCTGTACTTCTGATTTATCGATAGAAACTCTGTTAGTAGGCACACTTGATTGAGTGGTTGATGAAAATTTTGTCTAACTTTTTCTCTTAATAATTTATGGAGTTTTTTGCGTGAGAGATTCAGCATCATTCCACCTAGGGGATTTCTTGGGAAGGTTTTCTGAGGTTTTCATGGTTTCAGTAGCCTTCTTCAAAGAGTTCTCATTAGTATTCTTACTCTGCAAGTCATACTGCCTGTGAACCTCCATTATAGCGTTCTCAAAGGCTTGTTGTTATGTTTTCTCAGCTTCCTCATTTACCTTTGTTTGTGAAAGGAGAAAGATTTCATGTTCTTCCTGGGTGAGGAAAATAGATTCATGATCGTGATCATGATCACCCATTAGATTTATATGAGTATCATCAAACTCCTCAATTAATTCCTCCCTATCATCAGCATATTTTTCCTGGAGAGGTGGTCTAATCTGTTGATCAGGTCCCCTTTGTTCTCGTTGACATCTAGGATCCCTCTGTCTAATCTGAGGTGGATTTCTTCTAAATTTTGGGTTCCTGATATGAGGGGCAGCTTGGTTATCTCTAGGTGGGTTCCTGTCAGTCATGGTGAGTCTCTCCATCATTTTCTCCATAGATCTAGTGAGAGAGTCTAATTTGGCATCTAATGAGGAAGTAGAAGGTTCTTCTTTGATGGTAACCCTCTTTTCTGTTCTCTGCCTAGCCCTTCTGGCCAAAATATTTGCTTCTACACTGACATCACTTCTTTGCATGTCTTCCAAAGTTGTTGTGTTTCTTTCCCTCAATTGATATGACATGTCGGCATCAAAACCATCATTGAACTTTGTTAATGCCAAACCTTGTGGTGGTTTGATTTTAGTCGTGATAGCATTGTATAAATTTTTGAAACGAGTGCAGTAATCCTGCACCGTCTCTTCGGGGTTACTCCTGATGTTCTCATATTCAGACAGGATCTGGAGAGGATTTTTCTTTACCTCCCACCTGTCAAGGAAAGTCCGATGAAAACCAGCAATATCAGTAATGGTAGTAGTGAGTAAAGTTTTGAACCACTTTTTCACTTCTCCAATCAGGCTTTGCGCAAATAATCTCATCTGCACATCAGCCTCATCTACTTCTTGTAGGTCAAAGTAATCGTTCATTTTGTCAACATGTTGTTGTGCATTCAAGGGACCAGTACTATCAAACTATGGGATTCTGGTTTGATAATCTTGGGGCATGTCATGTAAAGGAGTAACCAATACCAATGGAGCATATATTGCCACCATGATTGGTGGAGGAGGTTGAACAACAACTTGTGTGACATGGGAGGAAATGCCTGAAGATATAGAGGACGAAGGGCTTGGAGGGATGGAGTGACCTGGTGTGGGTTTAGCAGAAACTGCAGCAATAGTTAAAGAAGGAAGTTCGACGGACTGCTGAAGATGGAGTTTGTCTAAGGCTTGACCAAGATTTGCAACTAGGTCTTTGAGTTTATCAGTCTGGGGTGAAAATGTTGATCAACTTCAGTTCTAGGAGAACGTATCTCAGGGGTACTGGGCTGAAAAACAGTTTGGTCCAAGACCGTTTTACTAACAAAACTGTCAGATTTTGTCCTGAAAAGACTTGTTTGGAAGGGGATTTCAGGCTCAAGGTTTGGAAGAATACCTAACTTCTCTGGGATGGATAAAGACCTTGGAAGTGAGTTGTTACGTCTTGAAATTTCTGCAGTGTTTTTCTTCCTGAGTAGTCTTTCGGGGTTATCTATTGCTATTGCAGGTTCTGGGTCTAGGTGTGATCTGGTAGAAATTCTTTTGGGAGCCATAACTATTGATTTTATTCTTCCTTTGGAGATTTTAACTACTTATATACAAACTTTAAAAACCTCTGAACATTATTTCCAGATAAAATTTAGAGTTTGTGTTTCTTCCAGAAATAAGGTTGTCTTTGTTCTAGGAAAAAGAAAACAAGGGGTGGAAAGTTTGTTTAGTTTGTCCCCAGTATGGTCGCCATTTATGTTATCACTCTGTAAATTCCCAGAGGTTTTTGTGAGGTAAGAAGAAATCTAATAGAGGTAACCTTAACCAACTGCTTCGAAACTAGGAGCTAGCCCTACCAGTTTTAGAGAGGGATCTCTCTGTGAGTTTTAGATTTGTTTAGATTTTCAAGATTTTAGGCTAGTTAAAAAGAATATAAACGAGTTGTTTCTATTGTTTTAAATGAAATGGTTGAATATCACTTACGCTTCCATTGGGATATGGGGTCTGTTTTAGAAAGATAGAGGTTAAAGGCAGCCTCTATAAAATTCGTTTTATAGGGCGAGATAGTGCTAACGTTGCATTCTTTTGGAATATAAAGGTGTATTGCTGAAAAGGTGAGATATCAGTTAAAACAAAAAAGAATTTAAGAATTTCTTTGTTATAACGTTAGAAGAAAAAATGTTTAAATCTATAAAAGATTAAGAACAGAGTACACAATGGAAAATTCTGCAACTTTAACTTCTTTTAAAGATTAGATTTAGAAAGACAATATGATAACAGAGAAGGAAAAAACTTTTACGTAGAAAAAGGAAACTTCTCCAACGATGAACATGTAGGAATCCTCTGAAACTTCTCTTTGTATTACTGGGATAACTTCTTGATAAAAATTACAGCGATTAGAGCTTTCTTGGGCGTAAAGATCAACAACCCTCAATACTTCTAAGCTGGAAATATTTATAATAAAATTTACAACGACCCTGTCATTATTGATCAGGACGTGATGGAGTCTGAGTCTAACTAAATAACTAACAAAATGCATAANATGGAAAATTCTGCAACTTTAACTTCTTTTAAAGATTAGATTTAGAAAGACAATATGATAACAGAGAAGGAAAAAACTTTTACGTAGAAAAAGGAAACTTCTCCAACGATGAACATGTAGGAATCCTGTGAAACTTCTCTTTGTATTACTGGGATAACTTCTTGATAAAAATTACAGCGATTAGAGCTTGCTTGGGCATAAAGATCAACAACCCTCAATACTTCTAAGCTGGAAATATTTATAATAAAATTTACAACGACCCTGTCATTATTGATCAGGACGTGATGGAGTCTGAGTCTAACTAAATAACTAACAAAATGCATAAATGTAGTAACTGATGACGATGTGTCAAATCTCTCGTGCTAATTTCGGGGAAGATTGTTGGTGAGTCATTCGGATGAATTCGACTTCGTTGGATGTTCAGCTGGATGAGGCTTTACATTTACTTAATCAATTCGCATAGCTCATCCCATCTTTGTGTGCTTGGGATGGTAACTTTCAATAGCCAACAATAGACTTCGTCCATCTTGGTGTATTTAGAGAAAGTCGGCTTGATGAGGAAGATGTACTTGATTTTATGTTGTATGTTGAGGTCATGCTGCAGAGTCTCCAAGAACGCTTTTCCCATGATGTTGCCCTGTATCCATGAAAACATGGAACTGTCTTTGGCCATGGTGGAGATCCTTTGCTTGTAATTGGACAAAGTCATTAATTTATCATTTAGGACACGTAGATCGGGAAGACCCTTTTTCTGTAAGGCTTCAATCTTGCTAAAAAATCTTTGAACTCCAATGTCCATATTCTGAGCCTTTTCCTCCAACTGTAACATAATCCTTTTTTAGTCAACACTCTTTTTACTTCGAGGATAGTCTATGTTCTATCTTTGACTTTCAGTTCTACCAGCTCTTCTCTGGTTTTTGAGTTCAAAAACTTGATGATCTCGTTGGCTGTCGACGGCATCTCACCCTACTCTGCTCTTATCCTGTCAATGGCCTGCCTACTCTTTAACACCAAATCATGTTGCTTGAACATGATTTGCACCATCGGCCAAATTTCATTTATGGATTTCAAGATATCTGTCCATATATTTTCCTTAGCCTCTGCTAATCTCTCACCTGCCACCGTTTGTTTCTGGAACTATTGTATTTCTTTCTTAAGCTTCTCTGTTGCCTGTCTCTCAACATTGTATCTTGTTTGGAAAGAATATTTGAGTTCCTGGAGATTTTCAACCTCCCTTTTCAACATGTTGATCTTTGTTTCTTGCAATTCATTTCCTCCATGGACTTTGCTAGCTCCACAGTTTTTTCCAGTGCTGTCAATGGAGTTGCTGATGGAATTTCTGCAGTAGTGGTTGTTGGCATAGTTGTTGTACTGAATTTTGTGATGGGAATTGCACTCAATGGAATGAATTCCATCGGGGTCGATTGTTCTTTCTCTTTCAATAACTTTTCCAACTCTGCCTCCATTTCCCTAAGCTATGCGTTCTGTTGCATGATAAGTTTCAGCAATTCTTCTTTCTCATTTTCTGCCTCGGCTATTTCTTTAGCTTGTGAATCTTCTGTTGGTGGCAATTTCAGTTTTTTTCTTAGAGATGAAATGTCAGCATTCTTCTTCTTTATCATATCCTCTGTCTCTTTTACATTTGAGGGATCATACCCGATCTTGGGCACCAACTCCTCTAAGGATTTTACTCTGTTGTCTTTTGCAAAAGAGGATATCTTTTCCAATTTCAATTGGGTTTGAACATTGCCTAAAGATACTTGTAACTTAGTTGTGATAGAGGAAGCATGTGTTAATGTGGAGAAGACCATTTCTCCAGTATGTCTATGCAAATCCATCTAGTCAGTTGGATGGACTTGTTTAGTATCAAAAACAATAGTTGACCTTTTGTATTCAGTGATCTCTTTGGGTTGAGGCACCTGTGCTTGCAGGAATGCCAGACGCATTCTTCCTTTCTCTGTGTCAAAGGCTGACAATAGTCTATGTTGTGTTGTGGAGGTTTTCTTCCAGAACTGGGAGTAGGTGTTATTAGTGAGCACCTAGTTCTTCTTTTTAATCATATCATATTTCTCANTGCACCGTCTCTCCAGGGTTCCTCCTGATATTCTCATATTCAGACAAGATCTAGAGAGGATTTTTCTTTACCTCCCACCGGTCAAGGAAAGTCCAATGAAAACCATCAATATCGGTAATGGTAGCAGCGCGTAAAGTTTTGAACCACTTTTTTACTTCTCCAGTCAGGCTTTGCGTAAATAATCTCATATGCACATCAGCCTCGTCTACTTCCTGCAGGTCAAATTAATCGTTCATTTTGTCAACATGTTGTTGTGAATTCAAGGGACCAGTACTATCAAACTGTGGGAGTCTGGTTTGATAATATTAGGGCATGTCACGTAAAGGAGAAAACAATACCAATGGAGCATTTATTGCTGCCATGATTGGTGGAAGAGGCTGAACAACAACCTCTGTGACATGGGAGGAAATGCCTGAAGATATAGAGGACGAAGGGCTTGGAGGGATGGAGTGACCTGGTGTGGGTTTAGCAAAAACTGCAGCAATAGTTAAAGAAGGAAGTTCTACAGACTGCTAAAGATGGATTTTGTCTAAGGCTTGACCAATATTTGCAACTAGGTCTTCGAGTTTATCAGTCTTGCGGTGAAAATGTTGATCAACTTCAGTTCTAGGAGAACGTATCTTAGGGGTCCTGGGATGAAAAATAGTTTGGTCCAAGACCGTTTTACTGACAAAACTGTCGGATTTTGTCCTGAAAAGACTTGTTTGGAAGGGGATTTCAGGCTCAAGGTCTGGGATGGATAAAGACCTTGGAAGTGAGATGTTACGTCTTGAAATTTCTGCAGTGTTTTTCTTCTTGAGTGCTTTTCTTCTTGGGATTATCTATTGCTATTGCAGGTTATGGGTCAGGGTGTGATCTGGTAGAAATTATTTTGGGAGAAAGAAATGTTGATTTTATTCTTCCTTTGGAGATTTTAACTACTTATATACAAAGTTTAACAACCTCTGAACATTATTTCCAGATAAAATTTAGAGTTTGTGTTTCTTCCAGAAATAAGGTTGTCTTTGTTCTAGGAAAAAGAAAACAAGGGGTGGAAATTTTGTTCAGTTCGTCACCAATATGGTCGCCATTTATTTTATCACTCTGTAAATTCCCAGAGGTTGTTGTGAGGTAAGAAGAAATCTAACAGAGGTAACCTTAACCAACCACTTCGAAATTGGGAGCTAGCCCTACCAGTTTCAGAGAGGGATCTCTCTGTGAGTTTTAGATTTGTTTAGATTTTCAAGATTTTAGGCTAGTTAAAAAGAATATAAACGAGTTGTTTGTATTGTTTTAAATGAAATGGCTAAATATCACTTACGCTTCCATTGGTCTATGGGGTTTGTTTTAGAAAGATAGAGGTTAAAGGTAGCCTTTATAAGATTTGTTTCACAGGGTGAGATATTTCTAACGTTGGATTCTTTTGGAATATAAAGGTGTATTGTTGAAAAGGTAAGATATTAGTTAAAACAAAAAAGCATTTAAGAATTTCTTTGTTATAACGTCAGAAGAAAAAACATTTAAATCTATAAAAGATTAAGAACAGAGTACACAATGGCAAATTCTGCAACTTTAACTTCTTTTAAAGATTAGATTTAGAAACACAATATGATAACAGAGAAGGAAAAAACTTTTACGTAGAAAGAGGAAACTTCACCAACGACGAACACGCGGGAATCCTGTGAAACTTCTCTTTGTATTACTGGGATAACTTCTTGATAAAAATTACAGTGATTAGAGCTTGCTTGGGTGTAAAGATCAACAACCCTCAATACTTCTAAGCTGGAAATATTTATAATAAAAGTTACAACAACCCAGTCATTATTGATCAAGATGTGATGGAGTCTGAGTCTAACTAACTAACTAACTAAATGCATAAATCTAGTAACTGATGACGATGTGTCAAATCTCTCATGCTAATTTCGGGGAAGATCGTTGGTGAGTCATTCGGATGACTTTGACTGCGTTGGACACTGATCTGGACGAGGATTTACTTTTACTTAATCCATTCTCACAGCTCATCCCATCTTTGTGTGCTCGGGATGGTAACTTTCAATATCCGGCGGTAGACTTCGTCCATCTCGATGTATTTAGCGAAAGTTGGCTTGATGAGGAAGATGTACTTGTTTTCGTGTTGTATGTTGAGATCATGCTACAGAGTCTCCAAGAACACTTTGCCCGTGATGTTGCCTTGTATCCCTGAAAACTTGGAATTGTCTTTGGCCATGGTGGATATTCTTTGCTTGTAATCGGACAAAGTCATTAATTTATCATTTAGGACATGTAGATCGGGAAGACCCTTTTTCTATAAGGCTTCAATCTTGCTAAAAAATCTCTAAACTCCAATGTCCATATTCTGAGAGTTTTCCTCCAATAGTAACATTAATCATTTTTTAGTCAACACTCTTTTTACTTCGACGATAGTCTTTGTTCTATCTTCGACTTTCAGTTCTTCCAGCTCTTCTCTGGTTTTTGAGTTCAGAAACTTGATGATCTCGTTGGTTGTCGAGGGCATCTCACCCAGCTCTATTCTTATCCTGTCAATGGTCTACCTACTCTTTAACACCAGATCATTTTGCTCGAACATGATTTGCACCATGGGCCAAATTTCATTTATGGATTTCGAGATATATGTCCATATATTTTCCTTGGCCTCTGTTAATGTCTTACCTGCCACTGTTTGTTTCTAGAGTTGTTGTATTTCTTGCTTAATCTTCTCTGCTGCCTGTTTCTCAACATTGTATCTTGTTTGGAAAGAAGATTTGAGTTCCTACAGATTTTCAACCTCCCTTTTCAACCTGTTAATCTATGTTTCCTGCAGATTCATTTCCTCCATGGACTTTGCTATCTCCATAGTTTTTTCCAATGTTGTCAATGGAGTTGCTGATGGAATTTCTACAGTAGTGGTTGTTGGCATAGTTATTGTACTGAATTATGCGATGGGAACTACACTCAATGGAATGAATTCCATCGAGGTCGATTTTTCTTTCTCTTTCAATAAATTTTCCAACTCTGCCTCCATTTCCATGAGTTGTGCGTTCTGCTGCATGATAAGTTTTAGCAATTCTTCTTTCTCATTTTTTGCCTCGGCTATTTCTTTAGCTTGTGAATCCTCTGTTGGTGGAAATTTCAGTTGTTTTCTTAGAGATGCAATGTCAGCATTCTTCTTCTTTATCATCTCCTCTGTCGCTTTTACATTTGAGGGATCATACCCAATCTTGAGCACCAACTCCTCTAAGGATTTTTCTATGTTGTCTTTTGCAAAAGAGGATATCTTTTCCAATTTCAATTGTGTCTAAACATTGCTTAAAGATACCTGTAACTTAGTTTGCGGTAGAGGAAGCATGTTCTAATGTGGAGAAGACCATTTCTCCAGTCTGTCTGTGAAAATCCATCTGGTCAGCTGGATGGACTTGTTTAATGTCAAAAACAATAGTTGACCTCTTGTAGTCAGTGATCTCTTTGGGTTGAGGCACATGTGCTTGCAGGAATGCCAAATTCATTCTTCCTTTCTTTGTGTCAAAGGCTGACAATAGTCTATGTTGTGTTGTGGAGGTTTGCTTCTAGAACTAGAAGTAGGTTCTATTAGTCATCATCTGGTTTTTTTTTTTAATCATATCATATTTCTCAAAAATGCTTACAGGTGCAGATCCTTATGGAACTTGGGTGGTCACAACTATCTATGTCTTCTTCTTTGAAGAAGAAGTTGACACCACCTGTTGTCTTCTTTCAATCACTGTGGTAGAGTAGGGTTATTCCTCACCAAACATGTGAGTAGCATGAGTGGTTTTGGGTTTCTTGCTGTATACCTAAAAATCTTATGCCGATACCTCGGTGATTGAAGGTGAATCATCCTTCCTTGACCTTTTTTCCTTGGGTACCTGTGGAGTGGAAGTCAGTGAAAAAGAGACTGAAGGGGATTCCTGTGGCTTTGTATCTACCAAAGTGTTTGTTTCCCACTCTATCTGGTTTGCATATTTTTCAATTTCTAGTTTGAGAGTGTGAGCATAAGGTGAAATTTTGTTCTTGGATCTCATCTCTTCAATGATCCCATTTGGGTCATATCGCCAAATAAAACTAGTGTTGAATTTCATTTCCCTCAATAACTTATCTGCCTCTTCCCCGGCAGCTCGACTGTTGCAGATAAACGGTCCTATTTGCCCCTTGATCCTCATCTGTTGTTTTTTCTTTAGAAACACAAAATGGATGACATATGAGTTTATCATCTAATGAATATACTCCAGTGTGAATATTCGAATAGGCACATACTTGGGCAACTTGTATGGAGCTAGTTCACACCCATACACTCTGATTTCTGTGTGATTCTGGTATAGGAACCAATCCCCAGTATTTGCGAGATCCGAAAGGTGAAGAACTCTTTGGATCTCCTCGTTTATCCTCGGCTTCGATCTTACACTGAGCATGCCTACCAATGGATGATAGAATAGCTCGATGAATTGTTTGAAAGTGAACTCAGTGGAGTTTCTCCTAAGCAGCGGCATCCATAAAGTGACTGCTTGAGGTTTTCCTTCCTTGTCCATCTTCTACATGTGAAAGGAAAACTTGTTTTCTTGATAGAACATGAACATGTAGGCCAGTATTCAAGAGTACCGGAACATGCCTTCTGTAGGGAAATTTTCCAGCTGGTCGTGCAAGTTCTCGACCAAGAAACCGATGTAGTCGAAATGGGTTACCACTTTCTCTTCAGTAGAGAAAATGGATAGGAAACCTAAGATAGGTTCATCCACCCATTCGTCTGAGAGATAACCGAGCAAATAACACAATGTTGATATAATCTGATTTGCCTTTTTAGAAAATATAGACGAGTGATAGGGAGGATTCTTCTTAGGGAATTGGGCATCTTGTGGAAGGAACAGCTCAAAGATCTATGCTCTTTGGGGAAAGGTCTAGTTCTGATACAATTCTATCGGGATTTCAATTGTGAGGGGAGAACAGGGTTTGACTCTGGGTACTTGCATCATATGATCGATGGCATCGGGTGAAATAAGGAAAAGGGTTTCTCCAGACGAAGATACAATGGATCTCTAATCAGGGAGGTAGTGTGCTTGGCACTAGAGGGTGAACTCAGGAAAGTGATAGACTTGGGGAAAAGGATACAGAGGAAGATTTGACTGCCAAATCCCAATTTCATTGCTCTGATCGATGAAGGTGTCTCTGAGCCATGATTGTATCTCAGCAAAGTTGAATTTAGACTTTGTTTCTGAGATTAGATAGTCTTTGTCTACTAATGGGATCTGGTCGAGATCGGCAAGAGGTGGGAGAAAAGTTTTTTCCTCTACATTTGACTTTTTACTTTTGGGCGCCATTGATTTCCTCTGGTACCTCCACACTGAACACACATTAGTAGACGAAAAACTCTGGTTGGATGAGGTGTTATAGAGGCGAAGGAAAATGAGTCTCTAATACATAGGGAGTGTGAGTGGAATGGGAGTTGACTGAAACAGAGTTGAATTTGAGTGAACGGGTATCCGTTGGGTGAAGAAGGACAGGTCATATGAACAACGGGTATGTGGCCAGTCATAAATGGCCAACAGATCATTTAGAGCATGATAGGGTAAGGTGAAGGACATCTGACATGTGAAAACGATTGACGTGTAAAAAGGTGATTGGGAAATGAACGGAATGGATATGACCTGTAACGGTTAGCTAAAGGGGATATGTTGACGGGGTCGTGACATGGAACTGGTAGAGGGTAGTTGTGGGATACAACACCTCAGGATGATAGCGATGAGTTGGAAAAATGGTAGGCTTCAAATGTTTGGAGAGGGAAGTTAGGATGCAATGAGGTGATGCCACGTTGGGATGGCGCCCACCTAGACTTTACTTCATTTCGGACCCCCCCTCACCATTAAAGGTCGAAAGGTTGGGGGGGTCTGGGATCCTTTGTTGACCATTGATGTCAAAAGGTTGGGGGTCTGGGATCCTTTGTTGACCATTGATCTAGGTGAATCCGGATCCCATCGCTGATTTGGGTTGTTCTTTAAAATCACCATATCTGGACTCCCCCTCCACCGCTTAAAGGCAGAACGCCTGTGGGAGTCCTGAATCTCCAGAACCGGCCCCGACACATCGCCGATGGGATGACCAGAGATCTAAGTACGCTTTTTAAAACATATTTTCGTGACTTAATCTACTCAGAACGACGCTCTTCCGATCTCGTTCTGAGTAGATTGCCCCAACCCACCCACCGTTAAAGGTTGAACGATCGGGGGGGTCTGGAATCTTTTGTGGACCATAGATCTAGGTGCCAACAGCTCAGTCATAGATCTAGGCCCGATATTTAATCTCCAAGGCACAATTCAATATATGATGCAGAACTTAGGCTAAATGACATTTTGTGGGTTTTGCGCGCAGCTTCTTTTTCTTTTTATCTCCATGGGGTTTAGAAAAGCATTTCATCATCAAGATCCTGCACTTTCCATCGATCATCTTACACATTTTATTGAAAAGAAAACAACTAACCTATGTCCTAACCTACTCCTTTGCACCTTTAGCCCAGCTTAAACTGTTGGGCTAAGAAAATACTCTACCTAGGGGCTATTTGACCAAGATTAGACTATTTGGTCAAACTTATTCAATAACTAACTTTATTACTTGGCTAAGGTTAGACAATTTAGCCAAGCTTATTCACTAATACTATATACTTAAATTCAAAATACTTGAACATGTTTAAACTGTATGGATCAGGTCATTGTCATTTCATGGGGCTTGATCCTTTTTCTTTTGCCCTCTTTTATTTTATTTTTTTTATTTTTTCTTTTTCTATTTCTTTTCTTTTCATTCCTTTTTCTTTTCTTTTTCCTTTTAGAATGCAGCAATGTCTGCAAGTCAAAAACATTAAAGGGACAAAATTACAATCAACATTTGATCCCATAAATTATAGGGTTATAACAGGGCAGAAAATGGTTTACTAGTCAAAGACATGAAGAACAATATTCTAAGTGTAAGTCAAATGTGTGATCAAGGATAGAGACTTAGGTTTGACTTAGAGAAATGTGAGATAAGGAAAGCAGGATCATGCAAGTTGGTGGCTACAGCTGTAATAACTCCAAGCAACATATATGTACTAGATGAAATTGGAACAAAAAGATGTTCCCTAGGAAAGGATGATGAAGCTTGGCTCTGGCACAGAAGAATGGGTCACATAAATTTCAATAACCTTTTCAAAATCAGCATAAAGGAAGCAGTAAGAGAAATCTTCGAGATCTCGAAGCGAGCAAATACTCTATGCAAGCAATGTCTACAAGGAAAACAAATTGGGAACAAGTTAAAATAAAAAGAGTACTCCATGAAAAAACCATTGGATATTATACACACTGACCTATGTGGACCTACAAGAACAAAGTGACTAAATGACGAGCAATACTTCATGCTATTGGTTGATGACTACACAAGAATGACTGCAGTTTTCTTTCTCAGGAAGAATTCATAGGCATTTGAACACTTCAAGATATATAAAGAGATGGTTGAAACCGATATGGAATCAAAAATCAAGTGTTTAAGATCAGACAATGGAGGAGAATTTACATCAAAGGAATTCACAGACTTTTGCGGTGAACATGGAATAAAAAGACAATTCTCGGCAGCTAGGACACCTCAGCAAAATGTAGTTGTCGAAAGGAAGAATAGAACAGTACGGGAAATTGATTGAACCATGTTGAAAGATTCCAAGTTGAGTGACATATTTTGGGCACAAGAAATACATACAGCAGTCCACATCTTGAACATAGGAATGCTCGGAAGTAATAGTGATAATACTTCCTATGATTTATGGAAAGGAAGACCGACGAATGTGAAGCATTTCAGAGTATTTGGAAGAAAATTTTATATCAAAAGAGAAAATGGAAGGCTTGGAAAATTTGACTCCCGAGCAGATAAGGGAATACTAGTTAGGTATTCAATAAAAATCAAGGCATATTGTTGGACAGACAGCTTTTGAATATAAAATCCTAAGTATAAAGAAAGAGCACAGAAGGAAGGAATCATGCATAAGGAAGGAAGTGCACAGAAGGAAGGAATCGCGTAGAAGGAAGGATGTGTGCAGAGGATAGAAAGGGAGTAGAAGGAGGTGAAGGATGAAGACGGCGCAAAGACAAAAGGATAAAGAAAGCGAGCGAGAAAAGGAACTGAAAACGACAATAGTGTGACTTTATAGAAATAGAAGGACAGTAGAAAATTTGTATAAAGAACAAGAAGTAGAAGAAGGCAAATATACAGTTAACTGAAGATGGATATGCCATGCATTGTAATGGGTTATTTTGGATCARATAAGAATAGAACTTGAAACCCTATATTTTGGGGTATAAATATGTAACGGGATTGGGAGAGAGAGAGAGAGAGAGAGAGAGAGAGAGAGAGAGAGAGWTGTGTATGTGATTGTGAGAGTGTGCGGAAAAATGAGAATTGAGGTTATGGAAAGAACATGAATGTAATAGTTAGTTAGTAGGAAAGAAGATGAATAAAGAAGGAGTTTAGAGAGAAAATTATGTCTTGTGTTCTTACTTGTCTTTATGCATTCATGAATGATTATATACTTTGCAGAATGGATTTATTCCACAGGTTGGTTGTGTTGTAATGTTCATGTATGGTTGTGATAGTTTAGGTAATAATCAAGAACATACATAAGTTAAGATCAGGAAGAATGATTCACGCATCAGCCTCCCTTTCCCTTACTGATGCAAAAGCTTGGTTCTTGCAACCCTAATAGATACCTCAGGTGAGAGTTCATCTGCGCAAGAAGGTGATTCCAAAAGGACCAGTGTTTTGAGGGTTTTGTTGGTCATGTTCAAATCAAACCTTGGGTCTTATAACCCCTGCACATACAAGAAGCACCCAACAAATTGTTGCATTGTCGAGACCGGGAATTTGTGACTGTGGGAATGTTTTGGAGGATGACTAAGAAATAAATCGCAGACTGGATGGAATGAAAAGAATGAGACTTTGCACGACAAGAGAAGAGGAACCCTCAGATGAGTAGCGAGCAATGGATGCAAAAGTATGTGTTCACATATCAACATGAAATTTTCTTTAGCGAATTCCCAGAAATTATGACAGAGTGGCTAGAAAGGTTAGTAAAGAAAACAGGAATGTTTAGTGTTGCAACACCAAAGAAAAGGACTACAGAATCGATAAGGAAGCTAAATTCAGTAAGTAACCCAACTACTCGAGCAGATGATTTTTTGTTGGATAGTATACTAGGGGGTTATGTTACAGAATTTGTCGTAGATTGCATTCAGTCATAGAGTGTTGCAGAAAGAAATTGTTTCAAAGGCCCACGTGGGAGGTTCTTGAAATCTTTGAATATGTGGATAAATATGTTATTATTTGAAAATAATATGATTATAATGAATTCTGACAGCTAAACAGGCTTTGCACACATAGGGGAGTTGGAGGATAACAAAAGGATCACCTGAGAAAAGGGAGGAAGCCATGACAGAGGAAGGAAGGGACTGAGGATGAAAGAAGGTAGTACACTAGAGGAAGACTACGAATTTGAAGAGTTTCATGGAGGAAGGAGGTATAAAAGTAAAAAGATTGGGGATGGGAGAGAAGAGCCGCATAGTGAGACAGAAGTACGAGAACCTTGCGCACAAGTCTGAGTTGTAGAGATATCATATATAGGAGGTGGAGGAGAGGGATGTCACTCCAGTCCATTAATAGAAGAGTCAATAAGTCCTACTCAGACAAGATCATGCATTGGATCCATGACCCCATGTGTGTCACCATAATAAGAAACAACATTTGAAGACTTGTCGAAATCCATCATAGTTATCCGAGGACAGAACAGTACTAGTCGAAATAGTGGGAGTAGTGTGCAGAGTCAAAATCAGAGTGTACCAACATCACCAAGAGCAGGGAATACACAGAACAACATGGTGGGGATAGATAATAATTTTTAACTTCTTGAATTCAAGGGAGTATGGTCAGAGGACCCATAATAACACTTGTTTGTATCTTAGACAATTTGGGTTGCTAAAAACATATAGGACGAAGCAGTGAATATTGTGCAATTAGCGACAATGTTTAGGGGTTGTGCGCTAGTATGGTATATGAAGTTACAGGGTATTACATGTACCTAATAGGATAGGACTTCGAAAAAATAAAGCAAGCATTATTAAAGGAGTTCAAAAGCCGAAGTCAGAATTGTAGTATATTATTGAACTGAAGGAGATCAAACAGGTGCCAACAGATTCAGTATGGGATTACGATTAGCACTTTAAGGATGTAATGAGGAGACTAACTTTCCATATTCTAGATAAACAACACCATATTGGTTCAGTGTAGGATTTGTACCCTGCATTCGTAGACCACTAATTCAACAGAAGGTTGCATCGTAGCCCGAAGCACTAGAAATCACGATGAAATTAGAGTCATCATCGGCAGGAGACGTTGGGGGAATGGCGTAAGCTCAGAAGCAGTTAGCCGCATTAACAATTCAGTTGGTTGAGCTTACCAAGGGAAGGGGAAAAGGAGAAAAAAATTGGTGTACCAAGTGTAGGACGGAGGGCCACCACAATGACGAATGCCTAGCATTCACGCAATACTTGGTAGTAGGAGAACCGAATCCACTACATGGAGGAGGATAATTCAAGATCTATAAGAAATGGGGACATCATCCCACTGAGTGTCCATTACTCCATAAATATTAGAGTACTCCAAAGAACTTGTTTTGCAATTTTTGCAAATCAGTAGGACATGAAGAAAAGGATTGTCGTGTGTTCGACCTACTAAGGGAGCGTACATTGGATATATACAAGATCCGGGAAGAGAATACCAATGTGGATGGGAGTGGTGTGTAGTATAACACTCAAAGAGGTTTCAATCAGAGGAACAGAGAGAATTTTGGCATAGGCTCAGGTAGAAGGAATTTTGGTCGAGGAGGACGAGGACCGATTATCTGTTATAACTGTAATCAACCAGGACACTTGGCATGATATTGCCAGAACCCATGTACCACGTGCACATATTGCAGAGAACTGGATCACGCAACAAAGGACTGTCCC
Source organism: Picea sitchensis (assembly GCA_010110895.2). NCBI lineage: Eukaryota > Viridiplantae > Streptophyta > Pinopsida > Pinales > Pinaceae > Picea > Picea sitchensis. The sequence goes on along the minus strand of SNQJ01S0005131.1, from coordinate 115,791 downwards.
CGACTAGTTGAAAAATGGAAATCTAGAGGCAACCCAAATCAGAATCTGCATCAAAATCAGAACGTGCAAATGATATCAGTTGAAAAACACAGTGAAGGACCAAAAATCATAGTCGTTACACGTGGAGGAGCTCTCACAGGCACTGATATGGAAACTCAAGAAAATCAAACGGAGCATTGGGTAAGGAAGTCAGTGGGGCCTATGCCAACATTCAACCCACGGCATGAAAAAGAGACATATCAGAGTGCATGAAAGGAAATACTTGAACCACATGAGGAAGCATCCACATCATCGCTACCTCATCTAGAAGACCTAGCGGTACCTAAAAAGTCAAGTGCGCAAGTAAGTACACTAACCAAATTCTCAAAAAGTTGTGAAGAACTGATGAGATATAGAACTGTGCTTAGTATATTATACAACATTATTGATCATTGCAGAAAAGGAAGGGACACCCCTGTCACACAGCGGATGCTAAACCAGGTATTGCGCAGGAAGAGAACCAACGGGGAATTCAAGTTTAATGCGCGGATTGGGGAATACAATGTGGATAATTTTATTCTAGACTTAAGATCATATGTGAATTTACTACCTATGCATACATGGGAGATTATGGGAGAACCTGAATTAATATGGTCCCCTATCCAGTTAAGGCTCATGAATCAGCATAAGATAGTCCCAATCGGGTGACTAATAGGGGTACCTGTAAACATAGATGGGGTGTACAGCATGGTATATTTTGAAGTTATTGAGATCGTAGATGATAGTCAACCATATCCAGCTTTAATGGGACTGGAATGGGTGGTTGATAACCAGGAAATTATTAACTTGAAAAGAAGGGAGGTGATCTTTGAGGTTGGGGATCTAAAGGTTATTACACCATTTGACCCATCATAAGGGAAGAGATATACAAAGTCAGTCAGAGTGAATGACATGGACAATTTATATAATCTGACTGCACGAATGGAGGATTATATCGAGCCAACAATGGATGGTGTGCTTAGTTGGATAAGTTTCATTTCGTGTGCATCAGATTCAGAAGCTGGTGTAGAGAAACGACAATAGAGGATGCATGAAGTATCAACTAGAAGATGTTCCCATATAAACCGATTGTTGCGTTGGATTGCCACAAAACTATATGACCCACCCAGGTACGATGGAATAACTAATATTAATATGTTTATAAAAGCATTTGAATTACAAGTACCTAAACAATAGAGGCTATTAGCACTAGATGTCGTCTTAGAAGCAACTCCATCTAGATGGTGGGTTGCACACAGAAAGAGTATTAAGGACTGGGCACAATGTAGTAGACTCATACAGATACGCTTTGGACCTAAAGAAAAAGTAAGTGTGTAAAAATACACAGGATAAAGTGACCCGGCAGATCACGTGAAAAAATGTAGGGCTCTATGGCACTCAGTATCATAAACAAAATGGATGCATCGATTCATACACACATTGGATACAATCTCGAGGAATTGGTATTTAGAATTGGAGATGCGTAGAGATACAGTAGCATGGGAAGGATTGGTCCAAATATTTAAATTCATGTTCGCATTTGAACATGAATATCCCCCCATACATGCAGCCCTACAATCCATCCAAACAAATATTTTTTCGAAGGTAGAATCATTGGAAGAAGAACCCTTGGGCAATGTGCACAAAGACAAATTAACGGTCCAAAATCCATTGGAATGCTACAATGTCACGGAGGAGGAATACGATGAAGGGGATCCCAGGAATGTTCAGGTACCAAAGACAAAAGGCACATGTGCAGTAGAAGGGATAGAGCTGGTATCTGCTGCATACACACAACCAATAAATATAAAGCAAGTCAACATTGGGACAACACAGAACCCTAAGTTTTCACACATAGGAGACTATTGGAACGATGAGACAATTGAGAAGGTGGTAGACTTATTTTGAGAATATCGGGACTTATTTCCAACTACATTCTCAAATATGAAAGTGATAGCAGGCGACTTAGGGGAGATGAAGATTCCACTAAAACCTGGAGCTAAGACAATACGACAGAGACCATACAAGTTGAAACCGAGGTATAAGTAGAAAGTTAAGGCTGATATAGATAGAATGCTCGACACTAGAGTCATTGAACCATTCGAAGAATACGAATGGATTATCCCTATGGTGGTGTAGGACAAAAATATTGGAGGTATTAGGATCTGTGTCGACTTAAGGAAGTTTAATGATGCATGCTTACATGACCCATTCCCAACATCATTCACTAATGAAGTAATGGAGAACATAGGGGGTCAAGAAGCATATTTATTCACTGATGGATTCTTTGGGTACCATCAGATAAAAATCACGTAGGAGGACAAACATAAAACCACATTTACGACATAATGCGACAGTTATCAATACACGGTGATGCCATTTGGATTAAAGAATTCCCATGCAGTGTTTTCTAGAGTGGTTGTGGTTGCATTCAAAGAGTTCATCCATATTTTTTTGGAAGTATACTTAGGCGATTGGACGATATTGAGTCTACTATAGGATCATATCAAATTTCTTTGGCTCATGTTATATCGATGCCAACAGTGTCATATTTCATTGAACTTAAAGAAATGCATATTTCTTGTACCATTCGAAATTTTACTAGGACGCATAGTATACAAGAAAGGCCTATTGGTTGACCCAGCCAAGATCATCGTTATTCTAGAATTAGCATCACTAACCTCAGTCAAACAGCTAAGAGCAACTTTGGGCCATACAGGTTATTACAAGAAGTTTATTAAAGGCTACGCACAGATTACAACACCCATGGAAAAGTTGTTGAAGAAAGAAGTCAAGTTCCAATGGAATGAGGATTGTCAGAAGGGGTTGGACACACTGAAACAGAGACTGGTCACTACACCCATTTTAATCTTCCCAGATTGGGACAAATATTTCCATGTCCATTTTGATGCATCATCCATTGCACTGGGCGCAGTTCTCTCACAACCAGGATATGGCGCAATCGATCATCTGATTGTGTTCGCGAGTAGGAAACTGTCTATATCTGGAAAAAATTATACCACTACAGAACATGAAGGCTTGACCATGGTCTATGTGATCAAGAAGTTCAGAAATTACCTACTTGGGTGTCACTTCAAAATGTACACCGACCATTCTGCATTAAAATACTTAGTCAATAATCATGTCTTAGGAGGAAGAATATGCAAATGGTTGTTACTATTTCAGGAATATGATTTTGAGATCATCATAAAACTCAGGAAACTGAATGTAGGACCAGATCTCCGACGGATCTTGACAAGAGAGGATGCAGGTAATTTAGATGATAATTTCCCGGATGCACAGTTATTCGCATTCAGGATGGTGGATGATTATTTCACAGACATTGTGTAGTTTCTACATACAAGTGTGGCTCCCTCCGACATGACGGTGGCGCAGAAGAAAAAATTGGTAGTCAAGGAAGTAAACTATACACTAATTGCAAGGAACTTGTATAAGTTAGGGGCAGATGGAATCTTGAGGCGTTGTGTACAAGAACACGAAAGAAAAACTATATTGGAGGAAGCACACGACGGGATTGCTGGAGGACATTACGCAGGAAAAGCAACAGCACAAAAGATTTTGTGTGCATGGATTTAGTGGCATACACGAAGGAGTATTGTCAATCCGGCAACGTATTCCAAAGAGTGGGTAAACCATCTTGATGTGATGAAATGCTATTAAATCCACAAGTTACGTTGCAAGCATTCAATAAGTGGGATATTGATTTTGTGGGTCCCATAAACCCACAAGCAAGCATATCAGAAGCAAGATACATCATCATTGTGATCGAGTACTTAACCAGGTGGGCAAAAGCAACACCAGTTATTGATTTCACTGCAGAGATTGTTGCATGGTTTTTATTTAAGAATGTAGTCATCGGGTTTGTATGTCCGTGCATATTACTTAGCGATCAAGGTACGCAGTTTATTAACCGAATAATTGTTGCATTAACTGAGGAATTTCATATTCATCATCAGAAAAGTACACCGTATCACCCTCAAGTTAATGGCACAATAGAAGTTTTCAATAATTTTTTGGAGAATGAGTTGACAAAGATCAACAACGTTGGAAGAGATGATTGGGACTTACGCATCCCTGCGATACTATGGGCATACAGAACTACAAGTAAGAAGTTGAAAAGGCAAACATCGTTCTGGTTGGTCTATGAACATGAAGTAGTAATGCCAATGGAGTTCATTGTACCTAGTGTAACATCTTGTTCTACTGAGCACACTTTTATTGACATATTCTTTGAGGACACTTGCGTGCAAGTGATCCGGTTATGGTACATTGTGATTTCATTTCGATTATGGGTTATATATGATGATGATGATGATGTGATGTGACTTATTTTTATTTTGATGTATATTTATTCACAGATGCTATTGATGAGATTTTGTGAGTGTGCAGGACACATGACAGGTTAGGATGTTGATGGCATCAATGAACTTCCTTGGACTTTGGATTGAATCAGGGGGTGGATTGTATTTGTTTGAGTGTTTCATTTTACACACATATGACAGATGATTGATTTCGGTATGATTTATGTATATAGATTATTGACATTGTTTTTGTCAGTGGATGCAGGCTTAACGATGCTTGTTAATCCGACTCACATAAGGAGTAAAGGGGCCATGCACATAAACCAGACATTGATGGAGAGGTGTGGAAACGTCTCTGTCATAGCCTACTAGCACTCCCACCATGGTCAGAACTATAGGTTAACAATTACCTAGTCTAAGTGGTCCACGATGTCGTGAGGGCGGACTGAGACAATCGCTCACGAATATTTCTAAGGGGCGTGCAATAAGGCAGAGTCATTATTCCTTAGAAGCCCTTATTCTCTCACTGGGTCGATCGAGTGGAGTGTTGACTCGAATGGTCGAACAAACTTCCAAAACAACTATAAGGCGAGTGGCACCCTTGGAGCACAGAGGTACGTCTTGAAGGGCACGTCGCATAATTAAAAATTTGAGTCAATAAATCTAGGTGGCCTAGAAAACATTGAAATGATTGGACCTTGTTACAATAAAATAATTAATTAAATAGTAAATTATTAATTATAAAGCCTAACAAAAGTCTAAGCCTAATCTAGACTAAGTCCAAGTCTAAGTTTAATTAAGGGACTAGTTAAATTATTAAATACATTAAAAAGGGTGTAAAATAAAATCAAACTCTAGGAAGAAGATAAATAAAAATTTTAATAAATGGATAAATTTCACATGTGTACATGAAATTAATAAATTGGATTTTTATAAATAAAAGAAATAATAATATGAGAGAATAGGTGTACACATAGAATGGTATCTAGAGTCAAGCTACCACTAGTCTAACTATAAGAAGATTCATCATCCAACTCTAACTAATATTTAGTTAGGAGACACTAATTAAATGAGAATTTGGGGAACAAAGGGACAACTAAGAGCGAAAATAGGAACACATTGGGGAATGTGAGGGAATTTGGATTTTTAAATAAAATAAAAATGGTAATTACTTGTGCAACTTGGGGAGAGTGTGACAAGTGTGTGGGTGAATAATCCTAATTAAATTAAATTAAAAAGTTAATCATTTGTGCATGAGGACATGTGTCAGGAGGTAAAATTCTATAAAACAATTGGTGTAGAAGGAAAAGGGAGCTCATTGGTTCTTGGTAATGTTACTCTGCTAAAATTTTGTGGACTGTGTTTTATTTGTAAGAGTTGGGATACCAAGCTTGTAGAAAGAGTGGAAGATCTTCCTTGCGAGGAAAACATTGGAGCTATTGTTGTTGGTTTCTTGTGTGTGGCCTCTTTGCGGCTCGAGGGGCTAAGGGGGGAGAAAAGTACCCCTAACATTGGTTGGGACTTACCGGTGAAGTTTCGATGATTAGCAAGCGGGATTTCAGAAGGAGCACAAGTCTTTGAAGGACATCAACAACTCTTCGTCTTCGTTGGTTCCGGTATTTTATTTTTGGATTATATTGTAGCATGAAAAAAAATTATATTGGAAAGGTTAAAGTAGTTTCAAATTTTAATTAGAATTTCTTGAAGCCCAATTGTATGGTTCGTTGCAAACTAAATGTTAAACGCGATTCTTAGTGGTTGTTTTATCGTTGGAATTTCATTGAAATTCCAATTGTGAACTTTGAATGGTTGTAAATTCTATTATGAGTCTGAACCTTCATTTGTATGATATTTAAAGTCACGATTCAATGTCGATGAGAGAATTTATAAGTTCCTTGATTACAGTTTATGGTTATATCTCTTGATACTAAAACTTGGATGGTCACCGTCAAGTTGATAACCTTCGAAAAAATTTAAAAATAGTTGGACATTGTAACCTGGTTATTGAAATCTATTACAAATTGAAAGTGAAGCTTGTTTAACGTGGTTAAGTTAAATTTCAGTTCGATTTTTGTATGTACAATAAATTATTGCAATGTGAGAATTTTGAAATGCATAGAGTAGATGCATATTTTTTGCTTTCTAATAATTTAAACTTTTATGGGCAATGTAAAATTGAATTGCCCTCCGAATTTTAGGAATTGTGAGTCGTTTCGAATTCTATCAGATTCTAAAACAATCTTATGCAATCGTTGGAAAATTATGTTCTGGTAAAACTAATTGCAAATCTAAATTAGATTTACGGAGGGTCCTTGTGTAAATTGTTTGCAATTACGAATTTAGAGATTTGTTGATCACTGATAAAACATCTTAAGTTAAGTCACCCTCTTCTAAACGATCTGGTATCGATCTTAGACTTTGAGTTAGTTTAAAATTTAATCAATATAGTATGTTGATTTTAAGGAAGAACGAATCTCTATTGTCATACTAAGGCACTTGGAAAAATTTAAGAGAATTATTTTTTAAATACCTAATCAAGAATAGTTTAAAATAAATAGTACAGCTTATATGGTTTTCATTGAAAATTTATTTAATTATAAATTTAAACCTTGAAAATATAGAGATGAATTATTATGATGATTTAGTTTTTAAAGTTGACTTTTCTTATGTGTTTATCGGATGCCTACACTCAACTTTGTTTTAAGAGATCATAAAAGAATAATTAAAGCAAAAAGGATTGGAGCATAAAATGAGGAAGTGATATCTATTTATGAATTGATTATTGAGGAATTTAAATTGTCCATGTATTAATTTATACTTTTGATTATTCTTCGTTGATAAGGTTTGTGTGATAATCCTTAAGTTTTACTTGTAGAAAAGAAATGGTTGGCATGTATTGGTTCAATTATAAATGTTATCGTTATTCACAATGGAATGTTTTATGTTAAGTTTACATAGTGAATGATTACATTGGTGCGTTATGATTTTAGCGATGAATTGTAATGAATGGAATTAGATGATTGAATAGTTATTATTATGTGAATTGATTGTAGATTGGACAAATTGGTTTTAGTATAAGAGTCATTGAATGAATTTTAATTACGTTATGTTTAAGAATCTCACCGTCATTTTAGCCTTAGTCTAGGTGAGAGACAGTTGTGGGAATAGATACCTCCATGTTCCTCAAAACAGTCACTAGTCTTGAGATCTTAAATGGTCAAAATCGATCGGATGAATCCTAGACGTGAGCGTTGATTATGTGACTTGGAGGTCCTAACCTTGCAGGGTAGGTTGGCAGGTAGACATCTTGCCATTTTATGTGATGTGATTTGATTTGTAGGTAACAGTGATGTTGTATTTGAAAATTGGTGTGTAGTGATGTAGTTGAGAAAAGATTGTGAATTATTGTTGTATGTCATTGCCGTATACTACTTATTCTAAATGTTGTTTCAAAACAAAAAAAAATCACTACTATACTCACTTACATTATTGTCATAACGGAGGGGTCGTTACACCTAATTTGTGCATTGCAGCCATCACTGAGATCTCAGACACAGGTGAAATAGAGGAGAGATTGGCGCAGTTAGTCCAGCTTGAGGAGGACAAGTTCATGTCTGGATTCCATCAACAGGTGCAGAAAACTAAAGAGAAGGCATGGCATGATCGACATATTAGAAACAAGAAATTCCAAGTCGACGACCTAGTACTACTCTACGACAGCAAGTACCTACATCACCCATGGAACTTTTGCATGCACCGGTTAGGGTCGTATGTGATCTAGCAAATAATAGAGACAGGTGTTGTGCGGTTGGGAACCTTGGATGGATAGATCTTGGATGGAATGGTGAACAGAAGTCGGCTAAAGCTCTATAGAGATAGCCAACCATCTGTGTAGTGACTTGTGCAACGTAGAAAACCCTGTATTATAATAGGTGAACCATAGTAGCAAGTAACACAAGAAAAGCCAAATAAAAAGTAGAAAAGGGAAAAACAATAAAAAGTTAGTGATACGAAAAAAAGTATGTGAAATCCCAAGGTAGTTGAACCTGCACAGTTGAGTGGCTCATTTCAATAAGATAACAAGGCCTCAAGTTCAACAAGAAGATATGGACATGCCACCTGTGATTAGCAATGCATCACTACACAAGATGGCACAAAAATATCGTTAAATATAGTCAGACATAGAAAAGACAGTTGGAGGGCTGATGTGACAGGTCATTAAAGTACCGTAGAAGCATTAAATCTGAAAAGTCGTCGAAAATCCTGGATCGATCAATAGTATGTAAGGAGGACCATAAGGTAGATTTGGCACTTAAAGAGCATTTAGTTAACCAGTTACCCACTTCAACGCCATATTGGACAAAGAAGTTAAGGTAATATAAGACAGGTATACTTGGCACGAACACACCAAATACTGAGCAGGAAGGAAATTCTAAGTTATGTTTTGCATGCAAGCCCGAGCAAACAGATCAGAAGTTCCCCAAGTCAAGTTACAGTGACCCGCACAGATATAGAGATTTCATCTGCAAGTTCATCATATATCATAATTGGCGCCATCGTGAGTATAAGCACCCTCCAGTGTAGTAAGAAAACATTCTAAGCAACCAGTCGATGTTGAGTAGAAGAAGTGATCGGCCCTTCGGCCATAGAACCTACCGAAAATTTTTACGTATATTATTTTCCTCCAAGGACGGATGACGCTCCCTCAATTATAGTACTAATGAATGCAAAATATCCATTACCCAAAACACCAGTCCCGAAGGGTGTTAGGCAAGACGAGGACATGCTCGGTAAGGTGGTCAACTTAGAATTTATGGATCATGAAATCATGGACACATAGAATTTCCCTGAGTTGGCCAGGGATCAATATTTATGCACAAAGATAGACCCCACTAAAGGAAAAACTCAGGTGAAAGCGCAAGAATGGGCGTTAGGTCTGGATAAAGTCGGGATCCTTAAGTTGTTTAAAATTCCACATTTCAGACAAAGTAACGAAATCAATGCATGTGTCAAGATATTGCTCAGTTGCATCCATGGCAGGAAACTTTGGATAGATCCCCCAGTTTCAATTGATACAACACTAATTGTGTGCATTACAGGGTTGAGTAAGGCAAGAGAAGACTTGACCTTACTCTTTCTGAAAATGGGAGAGCAAGCCCTCTCTGAGACCATCAAAGACAAGTATGATACATTCAAAGGAAAATGTGGTTGGTATGTAAAGAGTATTAGTGACCATGAGGTTAGGTTCACGATGCAGGTTTTGGCCTGCAAATTATTGCGTAAATGTTGCAAGGATGAGGTACAAGCGGCATTTATCTATGTGGCAGAGAGATGCAAAGAAGTCATGCAGATGGAATGAGCAACCTTCCTCATGAATCAATTCTTTCAAAACTACACAGAATCCCAAGAAAAAGGTGTGGAATGTCATTATGCATGGCTACTTATTCTTATTATGATGGTCGGATGGCAGGATCTCGCATACTACCAGCGCATGTGTGTTTCAGGTTACAGTTCATCACAAAAGTAGTACATACTATAGTACGGATTCCTGAGGAATCCATTATTGCCTACCTGTACATCGCACGATTCAGAGCTGGCATGCACCACCTCTATGTGCAAGCCAAGAAGGATCCTTCGTGAGAGGAATTACCAACCAATTACCAGCTGATAGTGGAAGAGGTTCACATCATAATTAATGATTGGGAGGATGACTAGAAGAACCTAGCTAAAAATCCAAGGTCCTCCTAGGAGGACAAAGACCAAGGACAAAGTGAGGAGGAAGAGGCTCAGGGCCGAAAAAATGGCGCAGAAAAGCACCAGAGAAAAATGAAAGTCCCTAAAGTTGGCCTCAAAAGGAAAGATCAAGAGCCAAAACAGACAGGAGGAACACCCTAAAAGATAGGGGGCGTACAAAATAAATCAAAAGCATAATGTCAAACCTCATTTTACATCTTGATTGATGATGATATGGATCGCATTGGGTTCTTAATCCGCGATTCCACTAAATAACTTTGGAGGGAAGTTGTGACAAAGCACGAGGACCAATAGAAGAAGGTACAGGATCAGTTGGGAGTCCTGCATCAGCTGTTAGAAACAACATGTGTTGTGAAACACCCCAAGACAGGGAACATCCCATCCACAACACAAAGGACAGCAGACGTCTGTGCGTAGGAAGCTCGAATCTAACTCTCAGGGGAGCATCGCACTATACATATTGAGGCAGTCGAGTTGGAGTTACCAGCGAGGGCATTGAAGGAATAGATTGCAGACTTAGGCCAAATTAATATCGATGTCCTTAGCTTACCCATCCACGAGGTAGAAGAACTCCAAGCACAGTTGGTCCAGTAGATAAGGAATCTAGGCGACACTACACACTGAGACTTATTCAAATTGAGGGATGAAAGTGACCACATACGAACACGGTATGATACGGCCCTGTGGAAAAATAAGGAGCTTGAAGAAAGAATGGAAGAAATTCTACAGACCCAAGAGAGCACAGAAGAAAGGGAAAATAAATCCCAAAAGGAGAAGGATGACACAGACGCTATGGTACAGAAGACCCAAGTCGTTGTCCAACAGTTATAAAATCAAGTACTCGAAGTCCCCCTGTTCATCGAGGCCACCATGAAGGAATATTTACTGAAGATTGGGGATGTTATGAAGAGATTCTAAGAGTAGGTCTAGTATCTCCAACATCATACCACACCATGCATTCCACATGAGGTGCGCGAGGGTAGACTCCGGATGAAAAAAATAGCAGTTTCCAGGATTAAGAAAATTGAAGATGAGTGCGCACGCATTTGCGAGGAAAGTKTCAAAGTCTAGATAGAACTCATGGGGGACCCAAAAATGTAGGTCGTAGAGGAAAAATTGTAAATAGTACAAGAATAGKCCAATGAGGTGATAGAAAAGGCGACAACATTTCCACCTATCGAGTGAATGGTGGCCATTTTGGTGCAGTGACAAGCATATGTTGAAGTAGAGCGACTGAGGGACTAGTAGAAGGTCCTTTAACAAATACTTGGACCTAGGCAGGAGGAAGCGGTCAACATTATTGGAGACTTGGCCACTATATAGGAGAAGTTCAAGCAGGGTGTGGCTGATACAGAGAATAAACTACATGATTTTACCAAGCAGGCCACCGAGGAAATCACCGCCAAAGAGGCCACCATTGTCATAGAGGTGGAAATAGCTAAGGCCATCGTGCAAGAGTTCATTGTCGCGTGGAAGAACAAGAAACAAGACTGAGAGGCTTAGTATGAGCCATAGGTGAGTGTTGGGGGCCTGTTGGACAGACATATTTTGAATATAAAAGCCTAAGTATAAAGAAAGAGCACAGAAGGAAGGAATCGCACAAAAGGAAGCATGCAGAAGGAAGGAATTGCGTAGAAGGAAGGATTCACGCAGAATATAGAAAGGGTGTGGAATGATGCAAAGGATGGAGACAGAACAAAGACAAAAGGATAAAGCAAGAGAGTGAGAAAAGGAATCACAAATGATGATAGTGTGATTTTCCATAAATAGAAGGACAACAAAAAAGTTGTATAAAGAACAAGAAGTAGAAGAAAGCAAATAGCCAGTTAATTGAAGATGGATATGTCATGCATTGTAATGGGTTATTTTGGGATAGGTAAGAATAGAACTTGAAACCCCGGTTTCTGGGGTATAAATATGTAATGGGATTGGGAGAGAGAGAGAGATATATGTATGTGAGTGTGAGAGTGTGCGGAAAAACAAGAATTGAAGCTATGGAAAGATCATGAATGTAATATATAGTTAGTAGGAAAGAAGATGAATAAAGAAGGAATTTAGAGAGCATATTGAGTCTTGTGTTCTTACTTCTCTTTATGCATTCATGAATGATGATATACTTCACAGAATGGATTTAGTCTATGGGTTGGTTATGTTGTAATGTTCATGTATGGTTGGGATAGTTTAGTTAATAATCGAGAACATATATAATTTAAGATCAGGAAGAATGATTCACACATCCTCCTCCTTTTCCCTTACTGTTGCAGAAACTATGTTCTTGCGGCCCCAATAGATACCTCGGATGATACTTCATCTACGCAAGAAGGTGATGTTGAAAGGGCCAGTTTCTTGAGCGTATTGTTGGTCATGGTGAAATCGAACCTTGGGTATTATAACCCCTGCACATGGAAGAAGCACCCAACACATATAAATGTTTCAATCCTATTAGCACTCTGTAAATTTGTTTGGCTGATAAATAAATGACATAGGTAATTGTTTCAACCAACTTTAGGTTGGATTCTGACCCTTCCAACCCGAGAGGGATATCTCAAACATGTAAATACTGAAAACACTCAAAAAGATTTGGAAATGGACACACAGAGGTCAGATTCTACAATAGGACAAGTTTTTAAAGGGGTTGGTAGGACTAACAAGAGAATGGTTCCATTGGTCAATAGGGTCCAATTTTGAAATTGTATGAAGATTTACAAGCTATGTATTCCTAAGGGAATAGAGGAAAAATAGGCATTGTGTTTAGCCACATAAGCAATATGAGATGGTAGTTGGAAGAAGAGGAGAGACTACCATACCAAGGGGCATCTGACAAGGGATGAGTCTCTTGATATAGCTTTAGAAGAAAGAACATAAAGTTTGGCCACCGAAAACAGAGCACCAATCAAGGGTGAAATCTGAACCAGAAACCAATAAGCACATGACAAGCATAATCGGTGTAAGAAGGAGCACTAGCAAAATGAATTCCTTCTTTTACTGAAATATTATTACTAGCAACAAAACACATTCATGAATATGAAATATAGGAAAACATAATGAACATTAACACCATGATGAATCTCGGCTATCCAAGAAAACCTTCTCTGCTTGTATTAAAATTCACAAGAAATCACAAAATTTTCCTGCTACAAGGGCAGGCCCCTTTCCATCCAGTTGAACCCTTCATTTATCTTTTAATAGTATATATAGATAAATTACATATGATACCCCAAAACGGGTCATCCTTTCCAAGATTCCAAAAATAGATATCAGTTACAGAGGGAGTAACTTATCAAAACCAAACTCCTACTTTTTAGGGACTGTTACAACTGAAAACTGGAATAATTTGAGATATTTACCCTGAATGCCACTTGTCTACAATATCACAAAATTCCCTAAAATATACTCTATTTAACTTGTCATGTAGTTTTATTTTAACTTTTCAATTTCTTCCTTTAACATGTCAAGTCAGTTACGCTGATCTTCTTCAATGCTTTTGATTGTTCCATCTTTAGCCTCCTCCTTTCGTTGCTTTTTCCTTTTGCTCTCACCAGCTTGTGTGCAGTATCCATCTGCATATAAATTAATGATCAAATCCTTCATAATAGGATTCAACCTGATCTCTTCATCGGATGTTGGCTCATCAACAGGTTTTGCATGAGGTTTTGTTGTTAGGAGTTGCACAACATGCCTTTCTCTCTTTTTACTTGATATTTCTTTCACACTATTCAAATTTCCTAGTTTGTTGAAAACCGCTGGATATTTCTCCTCGCCTCTGGCTTTCCAGGAAACACGAGCCTATTTCCCTCAACTGCACACGAATTGGACAAGTGATCCAATTTGCAGGTATCTCGCTTTGGAATAAGCGATTAATTTCCCAAAATAGAATAATTTCACATGTGTTTGAGTAACAGTCACCATAAAATATAATCATTAGCTACTGACAAAGATCCATATGAGGATAACGACCTCTCACATCCGTCTCTCCATTTCCAAAGAGGAGTATCGAATCAGTTATTTGGCGGCGCTTACTTGGCACTGTGCGGACAAATGGTACCTAAACAGGTGTCTCGAGATGATTAGACTGACCTTCAAGTTTCATTTCCACATGTGACCCTTGGATTTGACCCATTTAATGACATTTAACACATGATTTTGGAGGTGTGATGGGGGTTTTGAGTTTACCCACTTTTCCCCCTGAAATGCGTCTAAGGATTCCACGTACCTTTGCGGGGAAACCATGGTTTAAATTTCGGGCATGCTTAGACATTTTAACCTTCGTGTTGTTTCCAACTCTGAAATGTCTCCCAACCGTTGATCTCAGCGGATGGTGATTTATGCCATTTCGAGCCCAATTTTCCTAACACCTCCACCAAATTTAATCTCTTTTTCCATTTCTGGCACTTCCCCAAATTTATCTRACTTCTAAATCAGTTTAGCACCTYGCTAACCCTGAAATCTCAATTTCATAMCAAAAATTTAAATGGTGATAACAAATCCAAGACTCAATAGAATCGTGGAAAACATCAATATAATAATTGACAAGACTGATGTACAGAAGGGAAAATAAGGAAGCAAAGATTTAGAAGTGCACCATGATGAGGAAGATCTGAAATAAGAATAAGTAGAAGAAGAAGACGATGAAGAAGAGAAGCTAGAAGAAGAATAAGAAGAATATGAGAAGCAAAGTCCTCCTAAGACACCTAGCCAACAAGTACAGAAAAATCATCCACTAGAACAAATTATTGGGAATAAATATGCAGGAGTTGAAACCAAAAGAATAATACTTTCACTAGAACAACAACACCTAACATTGTTATCTATAGTTGAACCAAGTAGTTTTGAAGAGGATAGCAAAGATGAACATTGAATCAAGGCTATGGATGAATAATTGGATCAGATAGAGAAGAATGACACATGGGAACTGGTTCCAAGACCGAAGAACAATAACGGCTATAGCTTGATGTTCTTCTCTATAGCCTATGGGAATAGGCTACAAAGAAGAACATCAAGCTATAGAAAATTGGGACAAAAAAACATATTGTAGATATCTTCACCAAACCTCTTCCGAGGAAGAGCTTTGAGTATCTTCAACAGAAACTTGGAATAGTTCCTACCCCATAGTGATTCACACGGCTTCAGGAATAGTAAGAGAGGAGGAGAACAGTGGAAGTCTTGAATAATACAGGTCAAGAATATTTTGAATTATTTTCATATACATCAAAGTTTTAAACAAGGAAGAACCATGAAGAGAAAGCAGAGGCTTGTAGATAGGGGGAGCACCCCCAAGGAGGATTACCCTTTGCCATTGATTCCAAAGGGGGACAGAAAGAGCAGATGCATGGAAATGGAGAGAAAGAAAATATTCATAGATATATGGGGATCCATGGTCACAGGGGGAGAAATTATCATAGGGGGGGCATGAGTAGGACCATGAGTGTTCCCATGCCATCAGTGTTTCCATCAATATCAAAGGGGGAGATTGTTGAATAGTTGAATTTCATTGATGTCAATGAGTAGAGTATTGATGTCAAATGATGTGATGGGTGTATTTGGAGAAGTATCCAAAGTGATCCCCTTATGGCATAGCTCTAAGCATGGCCCTCAAGGGAAGACGCTTTGAAGAAGTCTACAAGAAACCCATAATTATGGTTAAGGATCTCATATTTGATCATGGAATTAGGTCATGAGGGACGGAGTAAATGAAGGTAACTCACTCATGAATGGACAGTCCTCGTCATTTCATTTCTAGTGATAGGTGGTACATCACGCAGTTCCTCACAGTTGAGGAGTTATGGCCTTGTGAAGTTAGAAGCCCCAAAGAATGGTCAAGAAGCCCCTAGTTGGTTGCAAGTCATTAATGAAAGGGTAAAGTGGTTGTAACAAGAAATTTCAAGAATCCCTAAAGTTAAGGAAAGAGGTTACTTAGAAAAAGTATATATACACCTCAAGAAGTTACTCATAAACACATTCACTCACTTATTCTATTGAATATCTTCTAGTGAAATTGCGATCTTTTGGCTAAGTTTGTGACAATAAAATCTAAGGTAGCGAAGACTAAGGAGTATGGGATTTTTGGCATTGCAATGGTGAATGGGAGTCTATGAGGAAACCCTAGTTTTTTTATCCCCTCGGGCCAGACTACTAGTTTCATGTGAGGCATCCCTGTGGGTTGCAGTATACCTGTCACGTGAGGCCTCGCAAGACAGGATGTCTTAGTCTCGCGAGGACAAGAAAAATTTGGGGGAAATGTTGGTACCAAGTCCCTGAAGACATAAGATAACTTACAGGTCAAAATTACAATGTTTCGGGTCAGCTACAAAGGTATTGGTATGTTTGTGTACTTGTTGTGAAGGTTATGCTTGATTATGATGTAGTGAAAGCTTGAGGCATACTTAGTATATTGATGAGGGTTTGACATGTGATTGAGATACATCTTGGGTACATGGTTGAGTAAGGTATTCTAGTATATCTGGTTCAGCATATGGCATGGTTTTTATGGTTCATATCCTTGATATGATTTTTCATGGCTAAGGTAGATACTTGATGTATGGTGGCATATGTGTGAGGGACATGCATTGGTTCTTCATTGATGATATGGTACAGGTCTATACTTCATTGGTGATATGGTATATGGTACAGGTTGTATTCATGTTTGACATATTGTACATGATTAGATACTTATCATTGATGTTGTAGTTGGTATATCTTATTGTTCATGATTGATGCATATATGTTGGTACACAGTTGATGGATGATATGGTATAGCACATGTTGATAGTGTAGGTTACAGGTTGATGGTACAGTGATAGTGACTGGTTGAATATAGTGACAAGTTGATGTGACAGTGATAGTGATAGTGATAGTGACAGTGGCAATGATTATGGTAGTTACATTTGGTCTACATTTATATTTCAGGGTGGAAGGATAGGGGGTTGTATCCTCCTTCGGATTGGTGCCGAAGAACTCAGGGAGTTGGAAATTCCTTCAGGTTGGAGCCTAAGACTCAAGGGGTTGTAGACTCTTTCTATTTTGAGCCAGAGAATTCAAGGATTTGTGGCTTCCTTCAGATTGGAGCCTATAAATAGGGGGTCATAGCCTCCTTCCAGTTGTAACTGGAGAATTGGGAAGTTGGTTCTTGCAATGAATATATTCTTTTGATATATAAGAAAAGAATTATGTGGTTTTCTCCCATTTGGGTTTCCATGTAAATTATGGTGTACTATGTGTTAACACATAGAGTTGTAGGGGTCAAAAAATTACTTTGGTTTTGTTTTTTGAGTCATACGGTTTTATGAGTCTTAGGTTTTGGGCCTTCATGTTGTGGTCATAACTTAATTTTTTTATTTAAATAAGAAAAGTTATGTTTATCCTTGGTTTAGAGTCTTTATGTCATGAGATTAGTCATCATGGCAAGGTAAATAGTCCTTATGAGTCACACTTTTGATCTTAGAATCATTACCATGGCATGTCATGCCTCCAAGATGTACACAAATTTTCCTTTGTCACTATCCAATCATTTAGATGTCAAGTCAAAGTCAGTTTTATTTGTTTCAAACTCACCAAGAGAGTTCGCAGCATGCTCACGAGTACCTCAAGCATTCATTTGTCATCATTGCAGTTAAGGAACATGTCAAATGGGATTTCATTGTTTTAAGCACCTTCATTTAACCAACTTTTCAGGGATTGTGTCACGGAGCTACTAACAGTCTCCTTGAAGTGCGCAATTTTGATTTTGAACTCGGCGTTGCAGACTAGCTGAAGAGGATCATTGAATTTTGGATAATTTGCAAATAGACCAACTCATGTTTATAGGCATCAGCATCAAAACCAGATTTATCAGGTACTCCTGAGGGTATCCACATTGTTCAAAGGTTGAAAAGAGGGGTTTATGTTGTTTATTGCACTGGATCTGCGAACTATTCACGATTATTTGTTGCCAACTGTTAAATTCATTCCCATGGTGCCCTAAATGTTGTACACTAGTCCAGATTTATTTTTGACCTCATGCATCTTTCCCTCTGCAAATAAGTCATATGTTCCACTGAACACCTCAGTGTTGTGAACTGATTGCTCTAACTCTTCAAAAATTGGCGTTGAGAACCCTTTGTTCTGGAATTTTTTGAAACCCTCATCTTTTGCATCCTTTTGAAGTGTAATCTTAAACAAGTGAATAATACCCTGATAAAACCTAAGGTGTGTGGTCAAACATTTGCATAACCTAGCCTAAAATTGCATACTTCATTAGTGTTGCAAACTAATATCTGCGTAGTTGAAACCCTGTTATTAGAAACAATCTTCATCGTCTTCCTTTCATTACAAATCTAAATGGTTGTTCCATTATCCCTTTTGTTTGATTTTTTCCCTATATTATACCATTGATGTGCATAGAGTGATGTATATAAATCTTTGACAAGGTGATCTTTGCGGAAAAAAGTTATTTCATCGAAACCCTAAATTCATTTGTACTTTTTTTTCACACACCTAATAGTCATAACAAATTACAAAAACATTCTTTCAGCAGTGGTTATGGACAGACAACACAAGAAGACTCACAAGGGAAGGGAAATCATGAGGACATAACCTTATGATATGCAGCTCCTTAACCTTGAACATTTGTTCAAAGAATCTTATTAGAGGGTAGGTTGTATAAATTTATGTCTAAATATGCGAGGGGGCATCCATAGGTGGCCAAAGACTTTGCACTAAATTTTAATGTGACTAAAACCAAAGTGGGGATGCTAGAGTTTGATGTTTCAGAGCATTCCATCTTTGTTACAATAGAGATACCCAATAGTGGAAATAAATGGTTCAAAGCTATGTCATTAAATTCTTCCTTCTGAAATGAATTCCTTAAGCCAGAGTATCAAGAGGACAACTTGTCCAAAGGAGTACCTAGAAGCCACATCCTTGAATGTTTTGATAAGATGTTGAGGGTTATCCAAATATAATTCACATGTGAGGGGAGGTTAAACGTGGTGTACCAATACCACATTAGGTTGTTGTTACACTTCACAGAAAAAGAAGCCATGAACCTTCCATTTTATCTTTTTAGAAGCATTGGTAAGATGTCTAACCAAGTTAAAGCCAAGTCAAAGAAAGTAGACACCATTGTCTTTCACTCTGGTCTTATTAAGATGTTAGTAATGGAATAATTGAGGAATAAAAACATTGATTAAGAAAACGTCATGACTTCATCACAGTTTCAGTTAGATGTTTCCCCCACTCCACAATCCAAGAGACAAAGTCCTACTCCTGTTGAGAGGATTTTGTATTCAGAGGCTAGCAAGAAGAAAAGGGTGACTATGAGTGACAAAGCTGACAGAGCCACTAATGAATCAGAATCAGGAGGTCCTTCACAACCTCTAGATAGAGAAAATTCACGAATGGTAGACCCTATCCCTATGGAGGTTCCTTCAAGAAAACCCAGATATTTGAAAGGAAAGAAGCTTGTTTTTTCCTCACCCATTGTTGCAGAAAAGGTTAAATTTAGGAGGCCTTTTACTAGAGCAACATCCAAGAACCATATCCTTGTGAAGGATGATACAGAAGAGGCTGCATCCCAGCAAAAAGGAAAATATCAATATTCTAAGCATCCTATTGAAGTTGTTGATATTACTACTCCTCAGCATGAAAGCAATCCCACCTTCAAGAGGCTCAAGAGACAACTCAAGGAAGCAAGAGTTGAAGCTGATAAGTTGAAAAATGAGGACTTGGGTTCCAGAAATAAGATTAAGAAGATGATGGGAATGTATCATGATACCATTGATAAGGAAATGTTCTTGACTAAAATATGATTTCCCCTTCACAGGAAGCTCAAGAATATCTATAGGAAGAATAGATCCCATCAAGGTCAAATCAAGAAATTGAAGGCAGAGTTGCAGCCTTTCAAGGAAGAATTGGCAAAGAGAAATCTAGACATGCTAGCCAAAGTTTCTACCAGAAGAAGCTCCAGAAATAAATAAATTCATTAATCTTTGGTGATGGCTATGAGTTTTTAATCCATAATTATCAGTTTTGGTATCTTTTTCCCAGTTATATATCAAAGTAATGAAGTTTTGAAGCATATCAGGACACCTAGTATGAGTTTTGAGATGTTAAAACATTGGAAAAGTGAAACAATCTGCTAAAGGAAAGTTCATAGCACCTGGAACCATTGGTGTTGTGAACTGGTTGTTTCAAGACAGTTTGCAGTGTTGCGCTGCGAACTCAGTTTTTTGGAGATTTTGGAGGGAATGAAAGCTACCAGTTGTCAAGATGAATTTGTACCATCACTCTGAAGGTTAGTTGTGATCTGAGAGGCCACCTGCCTAAATAATATGCACTCTTGTGGACACATCATTAGCCATTAAAGAATGTTGCAAATGTTTCCAACATCCTCCTTGAAAGTAGAAGTTTGATTCTTTTTTTGTTGTAAACTTGTTGCCACGCTTCCCTTAGGCACAAGGATCCTATGAGGAATTTGTAAGGAGAATTGTAAAGCTGGAAATGATAGTTTAGGCTATTTAAAGAGCATTGTAAGACTTAGGAGGGTTCGAATGGTGTGACTGAAATCTCTTATTTTGACATTGTTTTTGTAACAGAATTTTCTCCTTATTGTATGAACCAGACCCAAGATACTTTGAATAGTGGAAATTAGTATTTCTTTTTTGTATCATCTTTTGTTGTCTTACTTTGATAACAGTCTGTCTGGATCATTCATATGGTTGATTGTTTATTTATTACAATAAAGGATCAATTGTGATGTTGTATGCAAGTGTATCAAAGTATTTTCTCTTTGATTGTAAGAGGTTCTTATTTCAGAGAGTTTTCTTCATATGTGTGTCAGTGTTACCTGATGTAAATGATATGCATATTACAGTTTACTTGTCATTCTTCCATCTATCACTTTATCTCTTAAAACATGATCTAAAGTTATTCAAGGCCTTCTTTGCTGGTGTATATTGCATGAATTTATATGTGATTGGAATATTTAACTTCGTTTTCCATCCATTTACCACCTTTTATAAACATTTATCTTTTACATTTTAATGGGTATTAGGATTGCACTTACAGCATTCTAAGTGTGACTTTTAGTGCTAACAGTTTTGGCGTCATTGTCGAGGAACGGATTGAAGATTTTTCCTTGGGTTGTAGGACAAGAAAATAAATATTTTGATGGTGCACAATAATCAATAAATAGAAGACATCATATTGCACCTGGCGACTCCAAAGTTCAGCAGTGGCTCCCAAAGGTAGACACACGAGGTCCAATCCATAGTCACCTCTGGCTACACCTTAACCTGATCCAGAAAATATTTTAAAGAAGGTAAAAGTTATGCAAGGAGCTTCCTCTTGCAATTTCTCAGATACTTCTGGAGACTTACCTGACTCTTCTTTCCATACACTAGTTGGTGTTTCTCATATTTCTCATTTTCCTATTGCTGAAATGCATGTAAAGTCAAAACTAGGAGATTTTCCTGTAGAATATTCATCTTTTTATCTTGAGCTGAAAGAACTAAATCTAGAAAATTTTGATTTTCTTTCATCCCCTGAAGTTGTAAATTGGTTTAGGCTTGAAAGTTTGGAATATTTTCCTCTCTTAGGTTCTCCTTCTCCCCATTCTTTTAAATTTTTTGTAACTAAATAAGAAGGAACCTCGGTTTCTCTTGAATTTCCCCCATCCTCATCCAAGACTCATCCACTTTCTATTAAAACTGGAATTCCTCCACCTTATACTTTTCCTTTTCCAAAATTACCTATTATAGATACTACATCTTTACCCGTCAAATCACCTCCTACTTCTCCTAGAATTCAAAATCTTCCTTTTCCTAATCAAATGGCAAGGGTTAATCCTCCTTGGAACAGAATGGATGCCATTTTGGATGCTAGGTATGCCCCATTAGTGCTTCCTCAACCTATGAATTCTCTCCCAATAGGATATTACCTAAATTATATGCCCAAGTTCACAGAAGAAGAAGATATCATTGCAAAAGAACACCTTGCAGCATTTTATAACTATGTTGATAATCTGAATATTGAGAATGAGGATGTTTGGATGAGTGTTTTTGTACAAATTCTTGATGGAGAAGCTAGAAAATGGTTTAGGATTTTATCCCCTGGATCAATTGTTGGGATTGAAGCCCTAGATGATGCTTTTTTAAGGCATTAGGGAGACAAAAAAGACTTTTTATATTATATCACAGAATTTGGGGCTCTCAAAAGAAAAGAAGGTGAATCAGTATCATACTTTTCAAAGAGGTTTAACAAAATCCATATTGACATCAATCCTACTGAAAATTATGCCAAAATAACCTATGCTAGTGCCTTTGATATTGAATTTTGTCTTCTTCTGAGAGAGAGAAGGTCTACTTCATTAGCCCATATGCAATATGTTTCTCTAGAGGTGGAATCAAACATATTGGCATCAGATAAATTAAGAGGCAAGCCTGATAGGGATAGAAGGAAACAAAAGGCAGAAGCTTCAACTTCTGATGCTTCAGGAACTAACCCTCGGGTTGATGAATTGACTAAGTTAGCCAAGTCACTTTCTGCAGAAGGCAATCCCACAAACCATCTTATTTATGTTGTTGATATTGATCTAGGAACTAGCATTTTGCATCTTTCTTATTTTCCTCAGTCATCATTGGAAATTAAAAAGAAACCACCAACAACATGTGAGACAGCCAGACAAGGTGCTCAAACTTGGAAAATGTATTTTGATGGTGCATCTTCCAAATATAGTGTTGGTGTTGGAATTGTGTTCATTTATCCTTCCGAAGAAGTCATAACCTTGTCTTGAAAATTCAAAATTTGAAACCACAAACAACATTGCAGAATACGAGGCCCTAGTATTAGGGCTTGGGGTTGCAAAAGACATGAAAATTGAAGAATTATCAGTTTTGGAGATGCAAAGTTTATTGTGCATCATGTCAAAAAATATATATATCAAGCAAAGCATCCAAGACTGAGAAATTACAAGAATGAGGTATGGGACCTTATTGACAATTTCTTCCTAGCTTTCAACATATCCTTTGTTACTAGAGAAGATAATACATTGGTTGATTCCCTATTTGTTTCTGCTAGTAAGTTTAAAATCCCACTACCTCCTAAACTCAAGTATGATGTTGAGGTGAAGTATAGGCATTCTATACCTGATAATGTCAAGCATTGGAAGGTTTTTAAAGATGATCTTGAAATAAAGAGATTTCTGGAAAGAGTAGAGGAATTTTTTTCTCTTCACATTGATCAAGACCCAGATGATGAGAAAAGTCCACATGTTGATAAACTCATGAACAATATTGAAGATCACAAGATTGTCTAGTTTCCTAGAAATTATATTCCCAAAGGATTAGTTCCCTTGGATGGATTATTTGATAACAATGATGTGGCTGTGAAAGTGAGAGGTTCAAATGAAAATGTTGATCTGACAAAGTGCAATCTAGGTATTGATGAGGATCCCAATTATGTCAAATTGTCTAGTAGTCTATCATAAAATCAAAGGGTTGAGTATATCAAATTGTTAAAGGAATTTGTTGATGTCTTTGCATGGAAGTATGAGGATTTGGAAACTTATGATACAAACATTATTGAGAATAGAATACCCTTAAAGGATGGTACTAAACCATTTATATAGAAACTAAGGCAGATCAACCATATGTTACTTCCCATTATGGAGAAGGAGACCAAAAAATTGCTTTATGCCCAGATCATTATAACTTTGAGGTATTATGAGTGGATAGATAATCTAGTCCATGTTAGAAAAAAGAATGGTGAGATTAGACTTTGTGTTGATTTCATAAATTTAAACAAGTGTTCCAGAAAAGACAATTACCCCTTGCCTAAAATGGAGCATATCTTGCAAAGGGTGACATGATCATTAAGGATGTCCATGATTGAAGGATTTTTAGGATACAATCATATTTTTGTATTACCAGAAGACAGGCAAAAGAAAGCATTCACCACTCTTTGGGGTACATTCATGTATGCCAAGATGCCCTTTGGTCTCATGAATGCAGGGGTAACTTTCCAGCATGCAATGGATATTTCTTTTATTGGGGAAAAAGATAAGTTTGTGGTGATATACTTGGATGATATCACAGTGTTTTCAAAATATGATCCAAAACATTACCAGCATTTGGAGAAGGTGCTCCTGAAATGTAGAAAATATGGGTTGTCACTTAATCCCAAGAAGTCCCTTTTTTCCATGAAGGAAGGTAAGATGCTAGGACATATTGTCTCAGTTGAAGGAGAAAAAATTGAACCAGGAATAGTAGAGGCTATCAAGACTCTGTCTCTCCCAAGGTCCAAGAAAGAAATTCATTCCTTCCTAGGTAAGATAAACTTCTTGAGAATATTCATATCCAATTTCGCTGAGTTGGTCAAATTTATCATATCCATGTTGAGAAAAGGGAATGAAGTAAAATGGACACAAGAAGCTAGGATTTGTTTTGAGAAAATAAAACAAGCACTGGCTGATGCACTTGTTCTTATCATTCCTAACTACTCAAAAGAATTTATGATCTTTTATTTTGCTTGAAATGATACACTAGTTGTTGTCCTTCTTTAGAAGAACTCATATGGAATGGAGCAACCTATTTCTTTTTTCAGCAAATCTTTGAGAGATGGTGAATTCAAATATGAAATCATGGAAAAGCAAGCTTATGCTTTGGTCAAGTCCCTAAAATCTTTCATAGTATATGTTCTTCATTACAAAATTATTGTTCATGTTCCTTCAAGCTCTGTAAAAGAAATTTTGATTCAACCTGATATAGATGGGAAAAGGAGTAAGTGGATTGTCAAGATTTTGGAGTTTGATCTTGAGATGAAACCTGCCAAGCTGGTGAAAGGTCAAGGTTTAGCTAGATTGTTAGTTGAATCAAATTGTAAGGCACTTGGGGTAAATTTCATGAATGCTAATTCTGAAAATCAGCAAACTGATATTCCTAGCAGCAGCTCACAAATCAACTCAAAGTTGATAGAGTGCAATTGGTACAAGGACCTCATCCATTTATTGCAAACGTTGCAGCCTCCTACTGAACTTTAGAAGACTAAAGTGAGGGATTTAAAGCTTAAAGCAATCAGATATTGCATTGTTGATCATGTTCTATATTGGAAAGATCTTGTAGGGGTTCTTTTAAGATGCTTGGATCCAGAAGAGGCAAAACAAACCATGACTGATTTTCATGAGAGTCTATGTGGAGGTCATCATTTTTTGAGGACTATAGCATACAAAATACTTAGATTTGGGTACTTCTATCCTAGATTATTCACTGATGTGTGTGCAAAGATCAGAACCTGTGATAAATTTCATAAATTCTCAAGCAAACAATAGCTCAAATTTTTTCCTATGAATCCCATAGTGGTATATGGTCCTTTCCAGCAATGGAGATTAGACTTCATTGGAGAAACCCATCCAACTTCAAGTGGTCAGCATCATTGGATTCTGACTGCTACTGATTAATTCACCAAGTGGATTTTATTCCCACAATAAATGCAACACATAAAGTAGTCATTGGCTTCCCGGAAGACATTTTGTCAAGGTTTGGTTTTCCTAACAAAATTGTTACTGATAATGCTACAGCTTTTAAAGTTGAGCCTCTAGTGAAGTTTTGTGAAAATTTTAGGATTCATCGTATTCATTCTACCCCATACTACCCTCAAGGTAATGGCTTAGCAGAATCCTCCAACAAAATCTTACTAAATATCATCAGAAATCTGTTGGAGGATAACAAAAATTCATGGGATTCAAAGTTGAAGTTTTCTCTATGGGAAGACAGAGTAACCACCAAGAGATCAATTAACACTACTCCATTTTAGTTGGTCTATGGAACTGAAGTTGTTTTTCCTACCCAACTAACTTTACCTGTGGAAAAGTTTCTTCAAGATCAAGAAGGGGAACTAGATGACATGATCCGAAGGATGCACCAACTTGTAGAAGTACAGCAAATGAGGGAACATATTTTTGATAAAGCACAAACCCATCAGTAAAAAATCAAAGAATATTTTGACAAAAAGGTGAAGAAAGAAGATTTCCATCTGGGAGACCCAATACTCAAATGGCATGCACAAAGGCAAGATGAGGAAAAACATGGTCAATTTGAAGCCTTGTCTATTGGTTCGTTTAAGATTTCTGAAGTTTTGCAAAATAACACTTGTAAATTGCAGATCTTAGAAGATACTAAATTTCCTGGTGGCCCAATCAATGGGAATTTTCTGAAGAAATATTTTTCATGAAGCCATGAGTGGCTTCTTTTCATTGTAAATATCAGTCTTTAGTTAGTTTTATTTTATTTCAATAATGACTCATATCCCAATGGATAAGGCACTGGAACTGCATGTTCTTGGAGCCTCATAGGGAGTTCTTCATCCCTTATGGAGCCACATATTAACACATAGAGTTGTAGGGGTCAAAAAATCACTTTGGTTTTTTTTTTTGAGTCATAGGGTTTTATGAGTCTTAGGTTTTGGGCCTTATTGTTGTGGTCATAACTTAAATTTTTTATTTAAATAAGAAAAATTATGTTTAGCCTTGGTTAGGAGTCTTTATATCATGATATTAGTCATCATGGAAAGGTAAATAGTCCTTATGAGTCACACTTTTTATCTTAGAATCATTACCATGACATGTCATGCCTTCAAGTTGTACACAAGTTTTCCTCTATTACTATCCAACCGTTTAGATGTCAAGTCAAAGTTAGTTTTATTTGTGTCCAATTCATCAGGAGAGTTTGCATCATACTCACGAGTACCTTAAGCATTCATTTGTCATCATTGCAGTTAAGGAACGTGTCAAGGGTGATTTCATTGTTTTCAGCACCTTCATTTAACCAACTTTTCAAGGATTGTGTCACAGATCTTCTAACAGACTCCTTGAAGAGCGCAATTTTGATTTTGAACTCAGTGCTGCGAACTGGCGCTACAGACTGACTGAAGAGGATCGTTGAAGTTTGGATAATTTGCAAATAGAACAACTCAAATTTACAGGCATCAGCATCAAAACCATTTTTACCAGGTTCTCTTGAGGGTCTCCACACTGTTCAAATGTTGAAAATAAGGGTTTATGTTGTTTATTGCACTGGTGTTGGGAACTGTTCAAGCTTATTTACTGCCAACTGTTAAATTCATTCCCATGGCGCTCTAAACCCTGTACACAACTCAAGATTTTTTTTTGACCTCATGCATATTTTCCTCTGCAAATAAGTCATTTGTTCCACTAAACACCTCGGTGTTGCGAACTAATTGCTCTGACTCTTCAAAATTTAGCGTTGCGAACAAGCACTGCGAACCCTCTATTCCAGAATTTGTTGAAACCCTCATCTTCTGCATCCTTTTGAAGTGTAATCTTAAACAAGTGAATAATACCCTGATCAAACCTTAGGTGTGTGGTCAAACATTTGCAGAACCTATCCTAAAATTGCATACTTCATCAATGTTGCAAACTAATATCTACGTTCTTGAAACCCTGTTATTAGCAAGAATCTCCATCGTCTTCCTTTCATTACAAATATCATTGGTTGTTCCATTATCCCTTATGTTTGAAGTGTGATCTATATTATACCAGTGATGTGTATAGATTGATGTGTATAAAGCTTTGACAAGGTGAGATTTAGGGAAAACAATTATGTCATTGAAACCCTAAATTCTTGTGTACTTTGTTTTCACACACCTAGTTGTCATACCAAATTACAAAAGCATTATTTTCGCATTGGTTATGGAAATTCAAAAAAAAAAGAAGACTCACAAGGGAGGGGAGATTGTGAGGATAGAACCTTATGATATGCAACTCCTTAACTATGAACCTTTGTTCAGAGAATCTTTTCAGAGGGTAAGTTGTATAAATTTATGTCAAAAGATGCAGAGGGGGCATCCAGAGGTGGCCAAAGCGTTTTCACTAAATTTTAATGGGACTAAAACCAAAGTGGGGATGCTATATTTTGATGTTTCATAGAATTCCATCTCTGTTGCAATAGAGATACCCAACAGTGGAGAGAAATGGTTCAAAGTTATGTCATTAAATTCTTCCTTCTTAAAGGAATTCCATAAGCCAGAGTATCAGGAGGACAACTTGTCCAAAGGAGTACCTAGAAGCCACATGCTTGAATGTTTTGATAAGATGTTTAGGGTTATCTAGAGATACTTAAAATGTGAGGGGAGGTTCAACATGGTGTACCAATACCACTTTAGGTTGATGTTACTCTTCACAGGAAAAGAAGCCATGAACCTTCCATTTTATCTTTTTAGAAGCATTGGTAAGATGTTTGACTGAGTTCAAGAAAAGTCAAAGCAAGTAGACACCAATGTATTTCACTCTGGCCTTATTAAGATGTTAGTAATGGAAGAATTGAGGAAGACAATCACTGATTGGGAAACCTTCCTGACTTCGTCATTGTTTCAGTTAGATGTTTTTAGGGACATAACCCCTCACATAGGTAGAATAATATATTTCCATGTAATAAAGGTCAATATTATTAAGGCCTAGCAATAAGGAAGAATAAGTCAAATGTAAGAAGACCTAATAGAAGATTCCACTTCTAGAAGGATCTTCCTCTAGATTGTTCTTTTGGATAGACATATTTAGTATAAATAGGAGTATAGGGTATGAGAAGTTTTGTCTTGGATATTATTGTAATAAATCTTTTCTCTGCTCGAGGTTTCCCCCTTGAACAGGCAAGTGAGCATTGCTCTCAGTAATAAAAGTGCTCTTTTTGGTGTTAATCTGGTATTATTTTGGTATGGCTCTAGTTATATCATTGTTTATCTTCCATTTCTAGCTAATTATTTATGTTTTGCATACTATTT
Organism: Picea sitchensis; assembly: GCA_010110895.2. Classification (NCBI taxonomy): domain Eukaryota; kingdom Viridiplantae; phylum Streptophyta; class Pinopsida; order Pinales; family Pinaceae; genus Picea; species Picea sitchensis. Next base: position 86,929 of record SNQJ01S0005131.1, on the reverse strand, counting down.
TATATTTGGAATATTACAAGTTGTATCAGAGCACCTTCCTCTGCAGAAAAATGTGGGTTAAATTTTTTCAGGGTAGAGACGTATTCCAACATCTTTAAGCTACAGAGGTCTTTCGTTACACACATAAACTCATGGTCAAGGATTCATACACGCAGAAAATACAAGTGGTACTTAAGAGCACATATGTTGGCCACCCTTGTAACCCATGTTGGTACCCCTTCGAGTGGTAGCGCATCAGACAACACATGTATACATATCGGCCTAGATTTCTTGAAGCCCTCCATAGATAAACTGATCGTTCGCCTGACTAATATAGTTCCACCGAGAAAAACACTCAGGAAGATACTCTCTAGTACCTAGGTTGTTGGATAGTATGGCTAAGGGCACGGTCTAGCCTTCTTAGTTGGTGCCCTGAGAGATTGGGCTGAGTACTATTGTTCGACTCCACACGTATATCAGAGAGTTGTAGCACAAGGAAAATCCATGTCTATAGAACCCTTGAATACCCTAACCCTTGGGACAGAAACAAAAAAAACTAAACAGACAAGATCTATTGCCGCACAATTGTGTCTCTTACATTCGGGTTGCGAAATTACTACACATTTCTTCATGTTAAGCATTTGGGCATTTCGTCATTGTGGTATTCTTCAGATTGGAGTATAACTCCGCAAGAGTAAAAAAAAAAAATTGGATCCAGTTGGCACCATTATTTGAGACCTACTCCATTGCATTCCTCTCTTCACCCTTATCATAGTCATACCTATCATTTTTTAGCAAATTTGTTTTTCATGTGGACTCGACCCCCTTCCAACACCCTTATTTTGGATTTACCCCATTGAATTCCACTCGTCGCCCTAATGATTTTGATACAATTCACCCATAACCCATTTTATGTGTGGTCCCACCCACCCCTTTTCGTGTTCCCTCTTCATCATGGCCCACACTCATAGCCAAGACTTGGAAGCTCGCTTCAATTCCTTGCACTCTAATTTCACAGAAACCCAACAAGAAGTGAGACAGCTCAGTGCCAATGTTTCCACCATCAATAAAAACATGCATTCCTCCATCGATGCCAAAATGGAGGACCTCAAACAAGACCTCGCTACCCAGCTTGAATCCTTCAATACCCAGTTTCTCTCCTTCACTATGATGATCCACACCAAGCTGCATATCCCTGCATATMTTCCCTCATCTAACCCACCTTTGCAAACTGAAGGTGAAACTTCCTCTCATTCCCAGAATTTTTAGCCCCATCACTTTTAGCGTGACCTATGCCTTCCGCATGTGGATGTGACCAAATTTGATGGCTCGGATCCCACTAGTTGGGTAACTCAAATGGAACATTATTTCTCTTTGTATGGCATTACAGATGAGTTGGAAAAACTCTGGTATGGTTTTCTCCATCTAGATCAAGAATGTTGGAAATGGTGGCAATGGAGAAAAAATGTTCGCCAAAGGTATGTGGCTTGGACACACTTTGTCGCAGATATTTATGAATGCTTTGACACTGACACCAATCATTTAGTTTGTTTGACAAAGTTGAAAGAATATGGCACGGTGGAAGAATTTATAGCCACTTTTGAGTGATTGGTTTTTGTACAGAGGGCATGTCTGATGCTTTTTTCTGAGAATGTTTTATCAATGGCCTCAAGGATGAGATTCATACCTAGTTCCTCATGGCTCAGCCTCAGAGTTGGTTGGACGCTACTAACATAGCTAAGGAAGCAAAATAGGTTGTCTCTTCTCAAAACTTAAAACCCTCCTTTATTCCTCGCACTAAACTAGTGACTCCCACTCCTCCTTCTACTCCACTAAACATCCAAAAATTGACCATGGCAAAAATGGTTGAACACCAACTCAAAGGCCTTTGTTATAATTGTGATGACAAATAATTTTATGGGAACAAGTGTAAGGAACAAAATCTTTTTATGGCCATCTCAGAGGATGTTTTGGAAGACGATGTTGAGGCTCCCCTTGTGGTTGTGTCACATGAACCCACTGACATGACCCCTCCCTCCGACCCTTCCAAAGTAGAATCGGTCATTTCCCTAAATGATCTCACTAGATTCTCTACTCCCAAAATCCTCAAGCTAATTAGTTACATTAAGCATAGGAAGGTCATCATTCTTGTTGATAGTGGAAGTACCCATAATTTTATTCATCACTGCATTTCCCAAGAAACCAATTGTTATATATGTGTCATCAATAATTTTCAAATCATGATTGCCAATGGTGGGTCCATGAAATGTGGAGGACATTGTGAAAATGTGTCTTTCCAAATTGTTCAGTACCACATGAAATCTCATATGTTTGCTATCGACATGGGCGGTTGTGACATTGTGTTGGCGATAGAATGGTTAAGGACTTTGTCTCCCATTCTCATGGATTTTAAGGAATTAACCATGCAATTTGACCAGGAGGGACAACAATAAAAGTTCCAAGGCATCACCGTCGGTTCCCCGGATATCATCAGTTCCCATCGCATGGAAAAGCTACTCAAAAAAGGTCATTTTGGCATTATTTCACAACTCCATGCCATTCAAGCCACTGAGACACCCTCTGTTCCACAGGACCTTCAATCCATCCTCTCTAAAAATCAAGTGGTTTTTTCCACTCCCTAGGGACTCCCTCCTTCCCATGGTGTTCATGATCATTCCATTCCCCATGTCCCTGACAACATTCCTCCCAATATTCGTCTCTATCGTCATCCCTTTTCCCAAAAAAATGAAATTAAGAAATTATTCAAGAATTGATCAGCGCAGGTGTTATCCACCCTAGTACGAGCCCCTACTCTCCTCATGTGTTCATGGTCCTTAAGAAATAACGTTCTTGGTGCACGTGTCCTAACTTCCACGCCCTCAAAAAAATCACCATTAAAGACAAATTTCCCATTCCTGTCATTGATGACCTCTTGGATGAATTGAGTGTCACCGAGTTCTTTACTAAACTTGATCTTTGTTCTGGCTACCACCAGATATGTATGAACGAGTCAGACATTCCTAAGACTGAATTTAGAACTCATGAGGGCCACTATGAGTTTTTGGTCATGCCCTTTGGCTTGTGTAATTCTCCCTCCACTTTCCAAAGCCTCGTGAATCATGTCTTTCGTCCTTTTCTCTGTCATTTTGTCTTAGTTTTCTTTGATGATATACTCATCTATAGTAAAACCTGGACATCCCATCTTGCTCATCTGAATCGATTTTTCCATCTACTCTCTCAGCACCAAATTTTCCTCAAACAATCTAAATGTGCTTTTGGCGCCTCAGAAGTCAAGTACTTTGGTCATCGTGTTGGCAAGGTCGATGTCAGGGTGGATCCTAAAAATATTGAAGCTATGCAAGATTGGCCTCACCCAAAGAATCTCAAAATCCTGCACGGATTTCTGGGTTTAACAGGTTATTATTGCAAGTTTGTTAAGAATTATGGAAAGATTGYGGCACCTCTCACTACTCTCCTTAAAAATAATTCTTTCACTTGGACTCCCATAGTTGCCCAGGATTTCCAAACCTTGAAGATGGCCATGTGCACCACTCCAGTCATGTCCCTTCCTTCTTTCACAAAGACCTTTGTCCTGGAATGTGATGCTTCCAAGAAATGAATTGGAGCAGTCCTTATGCAAGAGGGTTGGCCTTTGGCCTTTACCATCAAACAATTGTCAGAGAGAAATTTGGGAAAATCAATCTATGAAAAGGAAATGTTGGTTATTTTGCATGTCGTGGATCTTTGGCACCCTTATCTATTGGGGCAATACTTCCAAATTAAGACAGATCATCAAATCCTCAAGTATTTTTTGGAACAACGCCTTTCCTCCCCAGAGCAACAAAAATGGGTGACTAAGCTCTTTGGATATGATTATGAGATCATTTACAAGAAAGGAAAATACAATGTGGTTGTTGATGTGCTTTCCAGAAAATATGAAGATTAAGGGTCCCTTTTTTCTCTCTACTTCATTGTACCAGATTGGCTCCAAGCTATTCGCCAGGAATGGCTACACTATCCAAAAAAATTTCATCTGATACAACAATTGTAGGCCAATTATCCAATTTCCCCAGGGTACTCTTGGCACAATGATGAGCTTCGATACAAAGGTTATTTTTATTTAAGTAAACAGTCAAAAATTTAATCCACACTCCTTTATGAGCTTCATGATACACCCATCGATGGGCACTTAGGGTTTACCAAAACCTATGACCGGGTCAAACATTCTTTTTTATGGGATGGTATGAAACAGGAAGTTCACAATTTTGTGGCAGAATGTGATGTTTTTCAACGCAACAAGGGAGAAATATTCAAATCTCATGGCACACTACAACCACTTCCGATTCCACCTACTATTTGGAGGGATAAATCTATGGATTTTATTGTAGGCTTACCTAAATCGGTCAATAAATAAGTCATCATTGTGGTAGTTGATTGTCTTTCCAAGTATGCTCATTTCTATGCTCTTCAACACTCATTTGCAGCCTCCATTGTGGCTCAACTTTTCATGGATTATGTTGGCACAAGGGCAGACCCAAGGTTCAACACTTAATGACACACCAACAAAACCCCGACTATTATCCCTTTCGACAACACCTGCGAAGTAGGAGAGGTCTCACCTGAGGTATAAGCAGGGGAAGTTACAAGATGCAAGTGTTCGTAACCAAGCTGAGACATAGATATATGATCATAACACTTCGCAGAGTACTCTATTAACACTTAGGAACAACATGCATTAGTTCATTATTATTATTAACATCGTAGAATATACCCAAGGATAGATCAGCGCAGTAATAAATGGCAATATACCCATAGTACTTAGCATCATAATCTAGATCTATCCCAGGCGTTCCATATTCAACCATCACGTCGAATTCAAAAAGGTGGTCCAAACCTGACCAAGATTTCCTCTAAACTTGTTCGAGGGCCAACAGGCCCACAACACTCACCTATGACTCGTCCCGAGTCACTCAAGTCTGTTCAATGTTGCTTCGAAGGCCTCGAGCTTAACTCGATCTGCCTCGACTTGATTCTTCGCCCGAGCCTCCTTCTCAGCAAGCTCCTAGATCGTCTGCTCTATAACAGGCCCTTTTAGGCATTGTTCCACTGTTGCAACCACTTGGTCCAGTTGCAAGCCCTGTCCCTCAATTTCTTTGAACACCTTGTAGGCTTCATCCTGCACAGGTTGTATCTTTTGCGTGACTTCCATTACCCTGCCCTGAAGGGCAGTGATATATTGTTGCACTGCGCGTTGTTCCTGATATCTCTCCATTCTTTCTACCATAGTGAGTAGATTCATCTATGCTTGTACTGACAATGCATGTTGTTGTGCCTCATGTAACTACACTTTCAATTTCCTTATCTCGGGATATTTTGCGAGGCGTTCATATGTCTGTGTGCTTCTATCTCTCTGTTGTTTGCACTCTTAGGCAAGGGCTCTGATCCTCACTATTGTTTTCTTAGAAGCTTCCTCCCTCTAGTCACGCACCTCCTGTGGAGTGCTCGGTACTGCTTGGACTTCCAACTCTGTTATCCTCGCTTAAAGTTGTTGGATGGTCTCAGCAAGCTTCGCCACTTGAGCCTCGACCAACTCTTGTTCCTCCTATGCCAAGCCTGACATAGAGTGACATGTTTTACTCACTGCCTCTTTGACTGTGGCCCATTCTATGAGTAAATTATCCTTTTCTCTCTGTAGCTGGGATTTTTCATCCTGGATCATCGCCTAAAACTCTTCTTTCTCATTTTCATAGATGGTTACACAGTACCGCGCTATGCATAATCGTTCTAAGGCTTCATCATTCTCTTGTTTCAAGGATTTTGTAGCCTTCTCCTTCTCTTCCTGGACTCTCTAAAGTTGAGCTTCTATCGCATCCTCCAGTATTCTCAATTGGGTTGGTTCATCCCCTAATTATGTATTCTGTGACGAGGAGGGTGCAGTAGGTACTGCGCGGACCAAACGAATATCTCAATGTACTTATTTTAGTTCCTTTTCGATCCTCCCATATATATCCTCTTTCTTCACTCCATATCTATGCAATATATCCTAGGAAGAATCCTCCATAGCTCTATGGACCAAACTGATATCATCATCTGTGAGCGTGGCCTCCAACTGGGGCTTACTAGTGCGTGTCTTCTTTATTGTTGAAGGTTTCTTTAGAGAAACCTTCCTCTTGTGCGGTGTTACTATTTTAGTAGGGGGATACTGAGGCAGTGTAGCTTCACCTTCTCCTTGTTTTTCTCCTTCATCCCCTCCTCATTGTCCATCTGCTTGGTCTTCTCCTCCTCCTCCGGGCAAGTCAGACCTATTTTCTTCAGTGGCGTTGTCCTCCTCATCGGTCTCTATATCTTCGATTTCTTCCTGCTTCTTCTTCTTCTTTGTCCCACTAGACTGTATGACATGCTCAACCCGGGTGACCAAGGGGCTTCCTATGGTGTCAGTTCTGAAGAGTTATGCATCAGAAATAGGTACAAGGAACTCTTACGGCCACTCCTTTGTGATCTGCTCCATTTCGCCATCTGTTATCTTGTAATATGATTCTAATTCTTCCTTTTTTTCATATCTGCGCACAGTGATATATATGAAATGTGGATCTATGTGGAACTTTGCTATTATCATGTACCGGTGCAGGGTGTGCGGTGTCATGCATGGAAATGACTCGATGGAAACCTTCAATTGCTGATAATATGCATGAAATACAGCGTTGGACTGCCACTGCTTCGACATGCCATTGGTGTACCACAAGGTTGAAAATCGAGCGGTCAACGGATCCGATGGTTCGATATCCGGAAAGGTGGATCCTTTGGGCATTTTCCAAGAAAATAATGCAATCAAAATGATCAGCCAGCTAAAGTGGAATTCATATCCCAAATCCTACGCTTTGCAGCAATCCTTTTCCAACTTGTTGACGAGGTATCTAGCCCAGTTCATTTGCATGCCCTCCACACATTTTCCTGTGAGGTCCACCACGAACCTGGTGACCTATGTGGGGCGGTTCTTTCTTACGAGCTTGCTAGTTATGATTTGGCAAGTGAGGTGCACTGTGTCATCCTATATAGAGGCTACCTTGTAGCCTCACTTTCCTTTTTTAAATTCACCATAAGCTTCCTTGATGCGTTGTGCCAGGGAGAGGTCTGAGGCCTTCCCTGGATAAAAGTGTTGAGGGTCAAGTCCCTTCATGCTTAATCCTGTAATCTAGTGGATCAGCGTCGGATCCACAGTAATCCTCCGGTCGAGCCACAGGTATCCACCATGATAGCACGACTAGAGGAGTTTAACGCAAGCATTAACCTCCTGGTGGTAGCCAAAATGGGGAATCTTCATCACGTTGATCACAGTGGACTGAACCAGTGCCTTAATCCATGGATGGGAGATGAGGCGAGGCTTCTTCCCAGTTCACTTCATCAAGTAGAGGTGGGGCTCTAGCATAGCATAGTTCTTTCTGTCGCCCAGATTGAAATCGTTGTTCTTCAATAACGGGATCTGTCCCAACTGACTTCCAAATACGTGTATTCCTTTCAGAATGTAGGCAGTGATTAGGGTGTACTCATAGTCTCGGGGAATTTTATTGCGGGTAACAGCGCCAGCCAAAGGTGGAACGTACTCAGGTAGAATCGACGGGATCTGCTTCGCATTAGCTAGATCAACGCAATGCTTACTTTGTTGCTCATTCGTGAGGTTAACATGGCTAGAACAACATCCGATCAAAGGGGAAGCATGTAGACCCATAGTCAACGATGCATGTACTCCTTCTGATAACGGTTTTCCAACCATTAGCTTCCTGAGGACTTCTTCGACAGACTTCTTTAATGCACTCAATTCGCCCAACATTTAAACTTTTAAACAGATGGGGCGAGGTAGACAAATAGACAGGAGGGGTAGACAATCAAACAGTGAGGTCTAGCTTCAGATAGCACATCTCGACACTTAGACAATTCTCTGTTAGCTTAGTTAATCACGGGTGGAAAAAAGTGGTCATGGCGCAACGAACAACGAGTTAAATAAGCGGGGCATCGTAACGAATTCTTCCAATGGGCAGGAATGCTTCCATCAATGTGAATCTGTCCGTTATGGCATGGTATCAACATTCCAAAAGCGGTCCATCAACCCATAATTACGTTTTCTAGTCGTTTTGGAGTGTCTTTCTAACGATAGGGGCACCTCCAACGGTCATATAACTTTGCCAGGGTGAAGTCCCATTCCTCATGGTTATGTTGTTCCGGGGAGGTTCAAATCCTGCGAACCTGCCTCCTGCGAGGTTCCAGTCTGTGAAGTCTTCCATCTGTTCTTTGTAGCTTCTTGCAGATTTTCCAACTTATCTTTATTTTTACTGAGCTTCCTTGCCTTCTTTCCTGTGATATGAGTGTCTCTAACTATTTCTGGAATCCTCTTTCCATTCTTATTTTTATCTTCATTTATCACAGTGGCTTCGCACTGTTGAGGTGCCCTCAAAAAGTTTGAAATTAATATCCCTTCTCTTAATACTTGTTGGGTGGGTATTCTTCCTTCTTGCATAGATAGGTTCTTCAATCTTTCATTCATTCTTACAAACTTGACAGCTAATTCTCTTTCTTTTTGTCCCTCCTGCATTGTTACTTTATTCTGTTGCTTTAACTTATCCTCTCGTTCTTCTGTTAGTCGATCTATTTTTCTAGCTATGAAATCCCTTAGTTCTTGCTTTTTATTTTCTGTAGCTTCTTCCTCTGCTTTCTTTCTGATCTTATCATTCTCAATCCAAGGCTTACCTAACAAAAGTGGGAAAGGGGCATTGTTCTCAACAAACTTAATAACTTCAAATTCTTCTTCAGACAATGTTCCACGAATAATAATAGGTACATTAGTAACTCTTCCACATAGGGTTATCATCTTTCCTTTAAACAAGCCTATCCTTCCCAATGAAGGTACCACAGTAAGTTTTTCCAAAATTTCCCAAGTGTCTTATGTCATAATATTTACTTGTGTTTCCTCATCCAAAACATAGTCTATGTCGAAGTCTTATATTCTTGCACTTATGTGTTGTTTTTCTTTCAGGATCTCTAGTAAACTAACATATTTATGAACATCCATCATTTCTTTCAACTGTACTAATGTAGTCTGGACTTTCTCTGATTCTTTCTCTTTATGAATTTCTAACATGCCTTTAGTCTCTTGACTTTCTTCATAGTGTTCTTGTCTCATGTTCATTCGTTCAACTTTAGCAATCATCCTTGGACAATCCTCAACCTCATGACCTACAATCTTACAACAAAGACAAGTAGGACTTGTGCCAGGGCATTCCTTAGCAATATGTCTCGGTCTTCCGCAATTATAGCACAGTGTCAATCCTCTTTTTCTTTTAAACGTTCCCCAACCTCTTCTGTATTGCGCACTAGGGTCACAATGTTGGACCTACAATCTGCAAAAATTCTTTATAGGTTCCTGCATCCACTTATTAGTCCAAAAAATCTTTTTATGCATAGGAATGACATATCTTTCTTTATTTCTATTAAATTTACTCAGATCAAATCTTTCTTCTAACTGTGCCCTATTCTTCATACTAGGACAGAACTTATTAAACATACTTAAATTCATGCTTTCGAAACAAAAAATTTCACTTATCTTACTCTTGTCAAAGCACAAAGCTTTACCTCTTTTAATATCTTACCTCTTTTTATTCAGATCAGATTTCTCTCTTAACACAAAGCTTCACAAGTCAAGTAGAATACTGCGCACAACAACAGTAGATATACGCATAGAGATTCTCTTTTCTTTACTTCAATTCCCAGCAATCATAGTTTCAGGTCCCAGCAACAGAACCATTTGTTGGCAAAGGGGAAAACCCAGGGTTCAACGCTTAACAGCACACCAAAAAAACCCTGACTACCAGCCCTTTTGGCAACACCTGTGAAGCAAGCGAGGTCTCACCCGAGGTAGAAGCAGGGGAAGTTACAGGACGCAGGTGTCTGTAACCAAGCTGGGACACAAATCTGTGATAATAACACTTCGCAAAGTACTCTATTGACACTTAGGAACAACATGCATTAGTTCATTAGTCTTATTAACATCGCAGAATATACCCAAGGATAGATCAGCGTAGTAAAAAATGACAATATACCCATAGCACTTAGCATCATAAGCTAGATCTAGCATCCATTCATCCTTAACACAAGTAAAGCACTAAGAAACAACAGATCTATCTATCATACATAGTAACAGAGGCACTGAGAAGATTCATAACATAAACAACAAAGCACAAAGCAAACCAAAGACACAAGATATACATGGTTCACCCCAGTGTGGGGATATGTCCACCAACCACTTCACCTTCTTTATTATTCTTCAATATCTTACATTCATCTGCTCCTGTGCACTAAGCCACAGAGCCAAGCTTCACACCAAACAGGAGATCTGTGCACTGAGCACCAGATCCTCCTTCCAAAAATAGGTCAAGGCACAGAGCCAACTTCTCTATCGAGCACAGAGCCTCGCATATACATTTTGTTGCACAAAGAAACTCAAAACTTCTTGCACTTAGCTACTTCCCACTACCTTCTACAATATATTCTTGATTATTTATACTTTTGCAATTCCTTACAAAAAGGCCTAAACATGGGAGAACCCATGGGCCTAAATCCCATAACCCATTACAAAAACCTTAAGGAACCCCTCACTGGGTCCACATATCCCACAAAACAGTTGAGATCTGCGATCTCAGCTCTACCTGGGCGCTCCATCTTCAACCATCACGTCGAAGTCAAAAAGGTGGTCCAAACCTGACCAAGGTTTCCTCAAAACTTGGTCGAGGGACAACAGATTAGGTCATCAAGCTTCATGGCATGCCTCATTCTATTGTTTCTGATCACAACCCAACTTTCAACAGCAATTTTTGGCAAGAATTGTTCAAGCTACAAGGAACCCAAATGCATCTTAGCACATCTTATCATCCCCAGACTGATGGTCAAACTAAAGTTGTCAACAAGTGTTTGGAAACATATTTGAGGTGTTTTGCATCAGAAAGGAAAAATAGGTGGGCTCAATGGTTACCACTAGTTAAATGGTGGTACAACACTTCTTACCATACAACTACCTGCATGACTCCTTTTGAAGCGGTATATGGACAAAAGCCACCTTCAATTTTCTCATACTTACCAGGTGTCTCGAAGGTCCAGGCAATTGACCAAATGCTTACAGTTTGAGAGGCTATTCTTTGTACCCTCAAAGAGAATTTGGTCATTCCCCATAATCGCATGAAGCAACAAGCAGATCAAGGTCGCTCTGAATGTCAATTTGCAGAAGGAGATCAGGTGTTTCTTCGACTGCAACCTTATAAGCAAATTTCCCTCAAGGCTGACCATTTTTAGAAAATGGCACCCAAATTTTATGGTCCTTATATCATTCTCAAGTGTGTGGGATAGGTGGCCTATCAGTTAGGTTTGCCCATTCATTCTAATCTCCATCATGTTTTTCATGTTTCATGCTTAAAGAAGGTGATTGGAACTAAGTGTCAAAATCAAATAAACCTTCCCAAGTTGGACGAAGAAGGCTCCATTTGGTTATAGCCACAAGCATTTTTGGACCAGTGTGAGCGTTGTCTGTGTCAGCACACCATCAAGGAAGTGTTAATCCAGTGGAAAGATACAACTTCAGCAAATGCCACTTGGGAACCAGCTACCATTCTGCAGCAATTTCCTCATCTCAAACCTTAAGGATAAGGCTATTTTTAAGGGGGATGACATGTTAGGGACCTAACCCCTCACGTAGGTAGAATAATATATTTCCATGTAATAAAGGTCAATATTAATAAGGCCTAGAAATAAGGAATAATAAGTCAAATGTAAGAATACCTAATAGAAGATTCCACTTCTAGAAGGATCTTCCTCTAGATTGTTCTTTTGGATAGACATATTTAGTATAAATAGGAGTAGAGGGTATGAGAATTTTTGTCTTGGATATTGTTGTAATAGAGTTGTAATCTGTTGGAGGTTTCCCCCTCGAAGAGGCAAGTGAACATTTCTCTCATTAATCAAAGTGTTATTTATGGTGTTATTATGATATTATTCTGGTATTATTATGGTATAGTTATGGTTATATCATTGTATATCTACCATTTCTACCTAATTATTTATGTTCTACATACTATTTATATTTGGAATATTACATATGTTGTCCCCACTCCACGGTCCAAGAGACAAAGTCCTACTCCTATTGAGAGGACTGTGTATTCATAGGCTAGCAAGAAGAAAAGGGTGACTATGAGTGATAAAGTTGATAGAGCCACTAATGAAGCATAATTAGGAGGTCCTTCACAACCTCCAGATAGAGAAAATTCACCAATGGAAGACCCTATCCTATGGAGGTTCCTTCAAGCAAACCCAGAGGTATAAAAGGAAAAAATATTGTTTCTTCCTCACCCATTGTTGCAGACAAGGTTAAACATAAGAGGCCTTTTACTAGAGTAGTAGCCAAGCAACATATCCTTGTGAAGGATGATACAACAGAGGCCACATCCCAGAAGAAAGGAAAATATCAATATTATAAGCAGGGATGATTTTAAGGATGGAAATTTATTTTAAAATGTAGAAACCTTGGCGAGTCTTACTAATCCTTCATATGCCAACTATAAATGTTTGGCGATATTTTTGTAAAAATATTCAAATTTCTATGGATTTTATATAATTTGTATAAAACTTTGACGATTTTAAAGGTAAAATAATTTTATCCTATAGAATTTGGGCAAATAATATTTAGAATGGCGAATCTTTTTTTGGGAAAAACCATGGAAAATTAGCCCATGAGCGAAATTTAGCCCCTAAAATCATCCTTTATTATAAGTAGCCTATTGAATTTGTTGATATCATTACTCCTCAGCATGGAAGCAATCCCACCTTCAAGAGGCTCAAGAGGCAACTCAAGGAAGCAAGAGTTGAAGCTGATAAGTTGAAAAATGAGGACTTGGGTTCCAGGAAGAATCTTAAGGAGATGATGGGCATGTATCATGAGACCATTGATAAGGAAAGATTCTTGGCTAAAATATTCTTGCCCCTTCACAAGTAGCTCAAGAATCTCTATAGGAAGAACAGATTCCATCAAGCTCAAATCAAGAAATTAAAGGTAGAACTATAACCTTTCAAGGAAGAATTGGAAAAGAGAAACCTAGACATGCTGGCCAAAGTTGCTACCAGAAGAAGCTCCAAAACTAAAATATAAAGTCATTAATCTTCATAAAACCAGCATGAATTTTGGTCAAAGATTTTGTTGTATGCTTGTGCAACATTTTTGGTGATGGCTATGAGTTTTTAATCCATAATTATCAGTTTTGGTATCTTTTTCCCAATTATATATCAAAGTAATGAAGTTTTGCAGCATATCAGAACACCTAGTATGATTTTCGAGATGTTAAAACATCGGCAAAATGAAATTGGTCACTACAAGAAATTTTGCAAAGCCTAAAACCATTGGCGTTGTGAACTAGTTGTTTCAGGATAGTTTGCAGTGCTGCACTGCAAACTCAGTTTTTTGGAGATTTTGGAGGGAATGAAAGCTGTCAGTTGTCAAGATGAATTTGTACCAGCACTCTGAAGGTTAGTTGTGATCTGGGAGGCCACCTGACTAAAGAAGATGCACTCTTATGGACACATCATCAGCCATTAAAAAATGTTGCAAACGTTGCCAACATCCTCCTTGAAAGTAGCAGTTTGTTTATTTTATGGTGTATACATGTTGCCATGCTTCCCTTACGCACAGGTATCCTATGATCAAGTTTTAAGGCGAATTGTAAAGTTGGAAATGATAGTTTAGGCTATTTAAAGAGCATTGTAATACTTAGGATGGTTCGAATGGTGTGACTGAAAACTCTTATTTTGATATTGTTTTTGTAATAGAGTTTTCTCCTTATTGTATGGACCATATCCAAGATACTTTGAATAGTGGAAACTAGTCTTTCGTTTATGTATCATCTTTTTCTGTCTTACTTTGATAACAGTCTGTGTGAATTATTCATCTGGTTGATTGTTTCTTTATTACAATAAAGGATCTATTGTGATATTGTATGCAAGTGTATCAGGGTATTTTCTCCTTGATTGTAAGAGGTTCTTATTTCATAGATTGTTCTTCATATGTGTCTCAGTGTTACCTAATGTAAATGATATGCATATTACACTTTCCTTGTCATTCTTCCATCTATCACTTTATCTCTTAAAACCTGATTTGAAGTTATTCAAGGTCTTGTTTGTTGGTGTATATTGCATGAAGTTATCTGTGATTGAAATATTTAACTGATTTTTCCATCCATTTGCCACCTTTTATAAACATTTATCTTTTACATTCTGATGGGTATTAGGATTGCACTTACAGTAGTCTAAGTGTGACTTCTAGTGCTAACATTAAGTTTATGTGGATGGCTATTATGCTCTATTTATTTATACTACTCATGATATATTGATGATATATTGTTGATGATATTAATGATTACATATTGTGGTTAAAAGAGATAATAAAGTGCTCATACTAATTCACCCCCCCCTCTTAGTATTCCAACAAAAAATACTCCCACCAAACAGAATCAGCAACATTAAAGTACTCATATGTATCTTTAATGAACTTTTTTATTTCTTCTAAGCATTCAGAATAATCTACATCTCTGTTATGCCTATATGCATTGTGTATTTCAACAACTGATTGTAATATCAATAACTTTGATGCAAATACTAGACAATCTAGAATGAACTTCAAAAATGTTAAACCTGATGAAGGCCCCCATTATGCAGTAGTTGAATACTTATTTCCCCATATAAGTGTTTTCCCATCAACTTTTTAAAAACAAAATTGATGTTGGAATCTAATGTCATTAATCTCCTCAATACATTTTTCTTCACTGTGTGATCCTTGAATATATCTTCACATGTCAACAATTTCTTCTAATATGTGAAAAATAGGCTCTAGAATGTATGCTTTCTTAATACATTCAATTAATGATGGTAGGCTTCCAACATTTTTCCTCTTCAATGTTACTGAAAAATGACTGAATATTTGATCAATATGATCATGAGTGTGTCCAATAAGAAGGAAACCAACTTTTTCTTTTTAAAGATTCTCAGTTGAACAAGCAAGCTTAGATATCCAAACATAATTTTATTTTTATTTTCATGAGTAGTGTTGTCTAATTGTAGATATAGAACTTGAGGAAGATTTCCAAACCAGTGAGTGAACACATGATGAATTGTGGTGATGGTTATATTTGCATCATTATGAATATTTGGAACTATGAAGTAAACCCTTGGACACATTTTTCCATTAAAACCCATACAACCAACCAAGTGAAACTAAATTAAATTCTCTTCTTGTAAATTTTTGGTGTATGGACAAAATGTGGTAGAAGTGCTTTTTTCTAGTCTATGCCATCAATTATCATACCTATATATTTGTTTGGAGAATCATAACACTTGTTTCAATGTTTGTACAACTTTTGTCTTTCACTTGATTGTTGATTATGATGTTCTTGAACTGCTTTGACTATGGAATTTTCACATGACATAAAATGAAAATATTGATAAAAAAAAATTCATAGTTGATAACTATCCAATTAAAAAAAAAAAAAAATTGTAAATATATACCTCTTTCTACCCCTTCAAATTTATCTCTTCTTCATTTAAGAGTAGCACATATACTGCAAATCCTCATCCTTGTCTTCTTAGGAATATGGACATTGTTGAATTCTTTCTTCCATATTCTTATAGCATATGCATATGTAATAAAATTACCATTTCTTCAACACCTTCAGCATATTCTTTGTATAAGTTGTAGATTTCTCTCCTTGAGAAATTATCCGGAATATGTATTATGTCTCTATCTGACATACACTCTTCATGTTTCAAAAAGAAGTCATGCATCCATGACAATGTAGTGTTTGTTAATGGCCCACTCTCTCGTCCATAATGTACCTTTGAATAAAATGAAGGATATTTTTCCAATCTTGTTTGGATTCTTGATACACGAAGATTACCAATTGAATGAATTTTTTTGAAAGTCTTTCTGCATAGTAAAAGATTCCCAATCTGATAATCATATCGTGTCATAGTGGATATCATGCACCCCACTAAATATGAATTTTGCATGAGTTTTTTCATTGACAAATATGTATTCCTTTTATTCAAGGCATACATGTAGTCCATACTTTTTAAACAATTATTTTGACAACATTCAGTTGAAATCAAATCAATTATGGAAATTGATTTAGTGAGAAATTATTTCCTAGACCTTGTATAACTGGAATGATTTGGATTGATATAAAAAGGTCTAGTTTTGGTCCTAGACACAATGTTTCTTTGCAATGTATCCACTATTTCATCATCCTCACTAGAAGGAATTTCATCATCACTAGTAGGAATATCATACAAAACATTGTGAGGAGACCGAACAAGAGAATGTTGATCACCTTTATTTGTTGAACTTGAATGATTGAGAACATGATCTTCATTCCTAGGTCCATCATCATCTTTATTGATAATATCGTTGATAAGAGGAATATCAAACTCACTAGAAAAATGATTACCATCCTCACCAGTGTCATTGGATCTTCCATGAAAATATTCACTTGAAATAAAATCATCATCACCCTTAAGACTATCAATGCCATTAATTTTTTCTCTAACAAGAATTTCTTCATCATCAGCAACACCATCATCAGTGCCTCTAAAATCTCCGCTTGGAGGGAAAACATCATCATCACCATTGGTGCATTTAAATTGCACACCTAGAAAAAAATGTCCACCATCGTCATAATCATCTTCAAAACTTTTAAAATCCCCACTTGAGGGAAATTATTCATCATCCTCATTAGTGCCTTGAAAATCCTCACATGGAGGAAAATTTTCATCATCATCATTAGTACCTTGAAAATCCTCACTTGGCGGAAAATCATTAGCATCAACATTGTTTCCTTTAAATTCTCCACTCGGCAAAGAGTGTCCACCATTGGCATAATCATCTTCACTACTTTTGAAATCCTCACTTGAGGAAAATTCTTCATCATCCTCCTTAGTGCCCTGAAAATCCTCACTTGGAGGAAAATCTTCATCAACCTCATCGATACCTTGAAAATCCTCTTGGAGGAAAATCATCATCATCACCATTGGTACTTTTAAATTCCCCACTTGGAAAAGAGTGTCCACATTCACCTAATCATCTTTAGTACTTTTAAAATCCCCACTTGAGGGAAATTCTTCACCATCCTCATTAGTTGCTTGAAAATTATGACTTGGAGGAAAATCTACATCATCCTCATTAGTACCTTGAAAATCCTCACTTGGAGGAAAATCATCATCATCAACATTGTTGCCTTTAAATTCTTCACTCGAGAAAAAGTAGCCACCATTAGCATAATCATATTCACTACTTTTAAAATCCCCACTTGATGGAAATTCTTCATCATCCTCATTAGTTCCTTGAAAATCCTCACTTGGAGGAAAATCTGCATCATCCTCATCAGTACCTTGAAAATCCTCACTTGGAGGAAAATCATCATAATCAACATTGTTGTATTTGAATTCCCCACTCGGAAAAGAGTGTTCACCATTGGCATAATCATATTCACTATTTTTAAAATCCCCACTTGAGGGAAATTCTTCATCATCCTCATTAGTGCCTTGAAAATCCTCACTTGAATGAAAATATCCACCATCCTCATTATTGCCTTGAAAATCCTCACTTGGAGGAAAATTATCATCCCAATCATTTAAAATGTAATCAAATTCTTCACTTGGACCTAGATTTTGAGTATTTTCAATATTATTAAAATACTGAACAGATTGATTTCCATCATATTCCTCCTCTTTATCATTGGTGCCTTCGAAGTCTTCTGATTTAGGACTTTCTTGATGTACATGTTGAATATCATTGCTTGCATTATGATCAAACTTCTGACTAGGTAAAACATATGACTCATCATTTATATTACAAGGATTCACATCGCATTTTCTAGTCCTAAAAGAAGAGGTATGTGAACAATATGTTGATGTCTCATAAATAAAATCTTATTTATCTGACAAAACCATCACTTCTCACTAAGAACATAGAATGACACAAATGCTCAGCCTCCTAATGACAATCTTATAATTTGCAGAATGAACTTTTCCCTCCAAAATTTCCCCCCAAAATATTCCCTCCAAAATCCCCCCCCCCTCCCACCCCTCAAA
>SNQJ01S0005131.1:41189-60847 GCA_010110895.2 Picea sitchensis | reverse complement strand
TAAGCAATATCGCTACAAAAACAATCCAGGTAGGAAGTTAGTGTTGGCACAGGGGAAGACCCAGGGTTCAACGCTACAACAACGCACCAACAAAACCCTAACTATTGGCCCTTTCGGCAACACCTGCAAAGCAGATGAAGTCTCACCTGAGGTAGAGGCAGGGATGGTTGCAGGACTCAAGTGTCTGCAACCTTAGCTGGGACACAGATCGGTGATTGTACTACTTAATAAAGCATTCAGCACCTTCAGTTCTTTAACATGCAAACATTATCTACTTCGTTGGTAAAACAGAGCCTCGCAGAGTTCACCTTAATCTATATTATACCCACACTTAGCATATACAAATGGATCAGAATGACCATATCAAGCACTAATCATGACTATCTAGATCAGATCTAACATAATAAGCACTAAGCCTGAATAGATCTATCTATCAAAGAACTTAACATATAACATATGAATACATAAAGATAAGACACAAAGAAAGATGACACAGTGTTTATGTGGTTCACCCCCACCCTGGGGCTATGTCCACCAACCCTTCTTCTTTATTATCTCAGTCAATCAGTTACAGCACAGAGCCTCAACAATCCTTTATTCGCACAGGACAAAAGATCTGCGCAGCTCGCTAGATCCTTCTTCCTTGTGCTATAGCACTAAGCCTTTCACAAGCTGCCACAAGCACTTGCACTCATATCTGCAAGTCTTTTATAATCATGCACAAAGCATCCAAAAACCCTATTTGCACCTAGCATACATTCTCATCACTTAGATCTAGCACTTAGCCATTTGTCTCTTTTTCCATTCTATTTCTTCCTAGCTTAGGCATCTATTTATACACAAAATAGGCCTAAACATGGGTAAACCCATGGGTCGACATCCCTTTCCCATTATATATTCCCAACAACACAAAAATAGGCCAAAAAGGGGGCCGAGATCCCGTGATCTCCGCTTTGTATTGCGCTCCTCCTTCGGTAGGCTGTCGAAGTACCAAAATAGGTCAACATGACCAAGAAACTCCCAAAACTTGGTCAAGGGCCAATAGTTGGGTTCGCTCCAATAATCATCTGGAGGTTAACCGATTATTAAATAAAGAGGCTAGATAAGATCTGGGTGGATTAGGATTAAATATCACACCAAATCCTAATGTTTATTGTACAATTAATCAACGATAAGAAGACTCCTAGTTAGAGTTGGATTAGGAGTCTTCTTCTAGTTAGACTAGGGGTGGATTGACTTAAGATTCTATTCTATGTGTACTCCTATTCTCTCATATTTTATTTCTTCTTTTTTTTAAATCTATTTTATTAATTTATTGCACACATGTGCATTTTATTCAACCTTTAAATTTTATTCCCCTTTTTCCTAGAGTTTGATTATATTCTCAAATCTTTTAACTTATATCATAATTCATTTAATCCTTTAATTAAATTTAGACTTAGACTTAGTCTTAGACTTAGGTTTAGAATTTTGTTAGGATTTATAATTAATTAATTAATTTTTAATTAATTATTTTAATTCAACAATGTCTAA
The DNA here is from genome assembly GCA_010110895.2 of Picea sitchensis. Classification (NCBI taxonomy): domain Eukaryota; kingdom Viridiplantae; phylum Streptophyta; class Pinopsida; order Pinales; family Pinaceae; genus Picea; species Picea sitchensis. The sequence goes on along the minus strand of SNQJ01S0005131.1, from coordinate 59,314 downwards.
TCATTTCAAGGTTTTCTAGGCCACCTAGAGTTATTGACTCAAGTTTTAATTACATGATGTGATTTTCAAGACGCACCTCCGTGCTCCAAGGGTGTCACTCGCCTTAGACTAGTTTTGGAAGTTTGTCCAACCCTTGGAGTCAACACTCCATTCGGTCAACCTTGTGAGAGATTAAGGGCTTTTGAGGAATAAGGACTTCGCCTTATTGCATGCCCCTTAGAAATCTTCGTGAGTGATTGTCTCAGTCCACCCTCAAGACATCATGGACCTCTCGAACTAGGTAATCGTTAACCTACAATTCAGACCATGAGGGGAGTGCTAGTAGGTTGTGACATGGACGTTTCCACACCTCTCCCTCAAATGTTTGGTTTTTGTGCATGGCCCCTTTACTCCTTATGTGATTTGGATTAGCAAGCATCGTCAAGTCTACATCCACTGACAAAAACAGTGTCAATAATCCATATACATAAATCATATTGTAATTAGTCATATGTCACATGTGTGTAAAATGAAATTCTCAAAAAAATACAATCCAGTCTCTAACTCAATCTGAAGTCCAAGGAAGTTCATTGATGCCATCAGCATCCATAACGTGTCATGTGTCGTGCACACTAAGGAAAATTTGTCAATAGCATCTATCAATATATATACATCAAAATAACAATAAGTCGCAACACATCATCATCATATATAACCCATAATTGAAACGAAATCATAATATACCATAACTGGATCACTTGCATGCAAGTGTCTTCAAAGAATATGTCAATAAAAGTGTGCTCAGTAGAGCGGGATGTTACAATTTCTTGTTTATGTTAGGATTAGAAAATTATTTTTTCCAGTTTAATATATCAATGTTCTAAGTATTTTATCATATATATCATTACAACATTTTATTTTTATTTAGTCACAAGGTGTATATGAGAATACAAGAGGAAATGGTCAAGATGTTGAATGAAGAGATTTGGGATGATGTTAGACTCAAGTATCCAGATTCAAGCTCTAGAACAACATTGAAACAATTTTTTGTTTCATTCAAAAAGGTAAGTTGATTTATTATATTCATATTATTCATTTGTAGGTTAATTTATTTATATTTTGTTAGTTATATATATATATATATATATATATATATATGAGTACATGTTTGTTTGTTTCATTAAACATGTCAAAGAAGAATGCAGATGGAGTACCTGAAACCTTCAAAAGTTTTATTCAAAAAGCCAAATTTGAAAGAGAAAGAAGGAGACATGCTCGAAATCTAGAACTTGATGATACCCTTGATCACTACATTTGGAATGGACTCGACATTGTTCATTATAAATTGATATTAGGTGATTGTAAAAAATTTGCAAATATTGTTCCTAAAAATGAATACTCCCTAGTTATTGTGGATATCCTTCATGGTTATAATATTCAAAACATTGGATATGATAGTGAGCCTTATACTTACCAAGATTTCACTAAAGTGGTTATGGGATTTATGGAAGTCACAACATCACCATTTTGGATATTTCTGGTATCTCATTTAGACACACAACAAAGATTAGTACAATCAAGCTTCAAGGGGAAAGAAAAGACAAGGATGCATCTTTTTTGGTAAGATATTGAAAGTGCATGTTTAGTGATTAAGATTAGAAATTAATTTTATTAATTCACAATTTATTTGAATTTGCACTTATTTATGTTATAGGAACAAGCCTAATATTCAGAGCTCAATTAGAAAACCATTTACATGTGAGATTGAGAGCATACATCTTGCAAGTTGGACAAAATATAATTCTTATAATTCTATTCTTGTCAATGTAAAAGATGGAGGGAAGCCTGGTAGTTTATTGGTTTACAATGTTGTGGTTAGAAAGCTAACATATGAGGAAAAGAATTTGAAAGGAGAGATTGTTAACATCTATCAAAAGCCACAAGCACTAATTAATTATCTTATAGATACATTTTCAAATGAAGGAGATTAGGTTTTGGATTTGTTCTCGAGTTCAGGTAAGACTTATGATATAACATTTTTCAAATCATACTTCAATATTCATTATTTTTAATTTGTTTTTTGTTTATGTATTATTTAACTTAATTATTTATTTTGTATTTGGTGATCAGGTACAACACTAGTGTGTTGCTTACAGAAAGGAAAAAATTACATAGACATTGAAAGTGACCCACTACAATGCGGTTTTATTCAACAAATAATTAATGTTATTCCAACTCTTCCAAATGAATTGTAAGAAGTTGGCTTGAGGAAAGGAGATTTTAATGAATCAAAGGTAGAAAAAATGTAAAAGGAACCTGCAGTACCATTAGGAGAATGGATTGGAAAGGATCAATTTGGAGAACTTGTGGATATCAAATACCCAATGGAAGAGAAAAATGACACAATGGAAGCACAAAATGGTGTCCAAGAAGATGATGATGTGTCCCTTGAGAATGATGAATTTGGGATATATGATATTGTTGATTAGTTTTAAGATGCCCATGAAAACGATGCTCAATTTTGCAAATTTTTGATGAGTTGTAATTGTAATGTTTTGACTTTCAGATTTTAAAATAAGAATGAATATGTATCTATTGTTGTTTTATGATGAATATTTTTTAGTATTTTCCTGTTACTTTTATTTGTATGTGAATCAATATACTAGGGAAAATGACATTAAATGTTGTCATTTTTTTACTTCAAATGTATAAAAATATGGGAAAATGTTAATTTTTCTAAAAAAAATCACTTTTTTTGTTCAATTATGTCCATAAAAATGCTTTATTTTACATGTTACTTTAAAATGATAGCTTCGAAAATCTATAGGTTTTTTTATTATATATGACTTTAAAATGTATATTTTTTTGCTAAATAATTAAAAATGGTGTTGTTTAACTACAATTATTTCCTATGTATTGAAGTAAAGGTAAAAAATGTGTTAAAAATAATATTTTACACTATATTTAAAAAGTATGGCACCATAAATTAAATAAGGAGACATAACTGTATGAAAAATCTTAATTTCAAAAAAACAAATCGTATAGAACATTTTTAACATTGAAAAAAACATGGAAAAATGATTAAAAACACCGTTGAAAAAAAACAATTTAGAAAAAATTGAAAACAGTTGAAAAAATAAGAATTTAAAAAAAATGTGGAGACATTATGGATAAGAAGAATCAAAATATCAAAAAACAACCTAAAAATGGGGAGGGGGTGCTACCAGTAGCGCAGCTTTTCAAAGCAAGGTAAAAAATGTGACCCCTAAAAAAACGAGAACTCTGTAGAGTTCTTATTAAGTTGGTAACTTTGTTTACAATGAGTAATAGTTTATATGACCAAATCATTCATGCCAAAGTTTTGTCATGGAATTACTATTAGTTATAAAAACTAATGAAAGAGATGATGACCTAAAGTTGTAAAACTTGTATAGCCTAGTAACATCATCAACAATTCGATATGCCTAGGATCTTTTAAATCCTTGATTACAACTTGGTGATGTTAAAATTCTATTGATTTACATTCACCTAAGTAAGTGATTTGATATACTGATAGAAAGTTGGGGGACAAACTTGGAACATGTAATACATCATTAAAATGGCCATCATTTAGACGAACTATTCCAAACACTATAACATTAAGAGATTTGTCATTGCCAACAAATATGTGTTTGGTGTTACATTTATTAAGAGAATAAAAGATGGTTTTATCATTAACCATATGATAAGATGCTCCAGACTCAATAAGCCACTCATTAGAAGAAGAAGTAACTATTACATTGAAGAAAAAACCAAAAGCATAAAGTGCATGTCCATGAGAATAAGAGTTAGAAGGAGGAAGATCAAGATTGATGTTCTTATTATTCACCGTTACTTCTAATGCTTCCATCTTCTTGAAACATTTAAACTCTAGATGACCATCTCCCCCACAAAAATTACAATGTCTCTTAGTCTTCTTTTGTTTTGATGTAGTTCCTTTATCACCATTGGGAGTAGAAGTTGGATGAGAGGGTTTGGAAACCTTATTTTTTTGTTGTTGTGAGGATGTTACTTCTTCGAATGCTCGGGGCATTGCTTATATTGTGCTACAAAGGATTTTCTAGATGTACTTGCAATTCTGATCACTCCAAAATTCAAGAGATTATCTTATTCTCTAATCAAATAATCACAAAAAGATTCAAAAGATGTCATTTTATAAGTAACCACTTGACTAGTAAATAGCATAGGAATTGCTAAGCTTAGCAAGAATAGCATATATAAGTTGTTCATCATTCTTTGTTATCTTACATTCTTCAAGTAAAATTCTGAGTGTTTTAAACCTAGATAGAAAGTATTAAATGCTAGAGAAATCACTAGGATTTAAAGAAATCAATTGGTTTTTGATTTGATAGGCTTGAATCTCATTGTGTTTACCAAACACTTTTTCCAGCTTTTATCAAGCTACATCTGGTTTCTTTATTCCTTGAAAGTGAAACTATAGATCACTAGAGATGGATATTCTGATTAATCAACATGCTTCATCATTTTTATTATCCCAATCAACTCTCTTTGATGGTTGAATTGGGTCAATTTATGTTCCCAAGGTAACTTGGTAAAGTCTCCTACTTCATAGGAAATCCACCATATGGGTTTCCATGAGAAATTCTTTGAATTGGTAAGCATGGTCTCACTTGGACTAGCCATATGATAATATGGATTCAAAAGCAAAAACTAATTATCCAAATGGAAAAATCTAAAAAAAAATAGACAATTTCAAAAAAATGACACAAAAAACAAACTTTGGATGTCAAAGTTATGCCTTTTTGAAGAAAGGCATAAAAAGTAACAAGGGTGCACATGGTAGGTGGAGGATGATTCGTGTGGCGATGGGTGCACATGGTAGGTGGAGGATGATTCGCGTGGTGATGGGTGCACAATGAGGTTGTTGAGTTGTAAAAAGTAAAAATAATTCTCCTCGTTAACTAACTTTTACAAGAAATAAGTGACCCACGTTTATAAAATAAGTCATTTTCTAACTTTGTATATAAGCTCCAAATAGTTTAATTTTATAATAAAATAAGTGACCCACTTTTATAAAATAAGTGAGGATCATTTTTTCCATGAATTTACTTTATAACTTAAAGTTACATGCAAAATATAACTTAAAAAAACAATAAAGTTATCTCACGACTTAAAATTGCATGTACTTTTAGAAAAAAAAAACTTAATAGAAAAGAAAGACTTGAAACCAAGACCTTTATTTCAATGAAATACATTTTAACCAAGTGAGTTATTACAAAGAATATAATAAATGATAGACAGGAGAAAGGGGTCCTCTTTTTTCTTATTATTTCTTCTTTTACTCACAGCCTCCTTAAGTGCATGCTTACCTCTAAACCCTTGTTTTTCCTTGTAAAAAAATTCAAATGCCAATGCATACACACGAAAAAACACAATTTTTTGAAAAAAAAAATATCAAAACTTTATAACCTCGGGGTTAGATCTAGGTTAGTCTACTCAATCAATGCAACTTTCCCCCTTGTTTCTGATTTGCTAAGATCACACAAGGGGCAAGTAAAAGAGCATACATATGTAAGAAAAGTTTCCACTATGTTTCTAATTTATTAAGAACTCACAAGGTGCAGGGCAAAGAGAATATGTAGATCGAAAAGAGAGCAAACCGAAAATATAATAGAAAATCTGAAATGAAATAAAATAGTATCAAACAGATATTAAAGAACAAAAAAATGAAACTATATACCTTTGTATTTGATATAAATAATTGTAACTTGGGAAAATAAAAACCTTTTCGGGTGAAATGAAAAGGTTGCAAACTAAAAATGGTACTTTGGAGACATTGGAGTGGTTCTCTTGACCCAAAATTGCAAATAAATTGTAGAACACAAATTCCTTTGATGCATTCAGTGACATAAGTTCAGTATTTCGATCAAAAATGAGAGTGGCTCTTCAAAAGAGATTTGACACCCTGTTCAATAAACAAGTTATATCCACACATGTTTAACACCTTAAGGGAACTTCTCACGCAAACATATCAAAGGTCAATACACCAATGTATTACTTTGTTAAAACCCTCAAAGAGGGAAACAATCTGCAACCCTAACCAACATGGCCACTTGAAGGAATATAGTAATGCAAAGTAAAATAGTTTACATATGAATCTCTCACAATTGATCATCCATGCTCTTTAGATAGAGATCATGGACCAATCGAGTATTGAGCCATAGTTCAAGTGTCATTAATATCAAGGAGAAGATGAATCGTTGTATCACTTTATATCTGGAACACGATCATGACCATCAGATTAGATAATTATAAAAGCACACAAAATAAACACACTTTACCTAAAGACATATTGCACCAAGTTGAACTTAACTAACTTCCAAGTGTCTAAATATCCCAACAAATGATAGATGATAAAAATGTCACTCATTGTCTTAATCTTTATTGAAAAAATATTGAATATTAAACCAATGATAATAGTAAACACAATTTATTGTGTTCACACACTAGACCAAACATGCATTAGAAGCATGGAAATATTTTTCCAATACACATGCAACCAACCACTTTAGAAAACAAATATTGAATTAAGCAAGAATTTTACATTAATTCCATTGAAAATTCAAAAATACAATTAGTCGTGATATTTTTCTTATGCCCCAAGGGCACACATAAAAGTAGTCCCTATGTAATCATCATTTTACAAGAGTTTGGCGGTGTATAAAAGTTATAGTTTATTAATAACTCATCACTAGGAGAAAATACTATGTATTTCATGCACAACAATGAATCATGATGCCTTCGTTTTCATAAAGAATTCTTTGTCATTGGAGTGTTCCTAAAATGAACAATTTCAACTAAACAATTATAACCTACAACTATTTATAAACCCTACATTGTTGCCATGACTGTATGGAAAACCATTGATAATAACAAGTTCTTCATGTCAAAGATTTTGGAAGAATAATTGTTTATGCATATAGTATGCATGGAAATGCTATGTTTGTATTTAATAATATTTAAGTAATTATACCAACTATAAATAGGACGACAAAATGGCATAAGTAATATTTAGTATTTTGGAGAAACAAACACATGTGAAAGGATAAACAAACCAAGATTTGCAACATCTATTTTATACTTGGAAAACATGTAATTATATTACCACAAAAGGTCAATTCAATCCCAACATCGGGTATAGGCAAGGAAGACCCCTAAGTGCCATACAAAGCATGATTGTAACATGTTTGGTATTTTATTTGCATTTGGATAGGAAATGATAAGTCCTCACTACCCTCTAATAATCGAACTGACCTTGGTGTGTACTTGAACATTGTTTCTCTCATCTCATACAACTTTTTGGATATTCTAGTATAGATGTTTTCAATAGTATTGATATTGTATTTTAGTTCACTATAACTCTTAGTTGACTCAATAAAAGAACATGATTGAATGAAACATAGTTGATTGAGCTTCTATATTTTATAAAAAGGGGCACATGGAAGTGTTCCTTTGTGTCTTTTTTATATCACCTATTAGATCCTTGAGAGTGTTGGGACTTATTAGACCTAGTTTGTCATTAACATAATGGGAGAAAGTGACACGTTGAGGGTTCACCTTCAATCCTTTACATTTTAAATAGCCACTTACTATTGGGGTGTCATAAAAGAGATCCGGTTTATGGTGAATTACCATTGGCCTAAGACAGTTGCTAGAACATGGCATGTTATAGTTGGCAGGGTAAAGTGGCTCTCCATTTTCATTTACCATTTTTCTATGGTATCTTACTTTGAAGAAGAGCTTGAATCATTTTGGTATATGTTGGATTGGTGGAATATCATGCCCATCCAAACTTGATCCCGAATTAGGATCATACAAAAGTCAATTCACAATTATTTAAATCACATGCAAAGGTACCATACTCAATAAATAATTGTTAATTGGGTCTAGCTTGGGTGGTTGGGAGGAATGATTATTATCCTCCCCATCTAGGTTCAATTCCCACAAGTGACATGTTGACCTCTTAACAAGTATATTGTTGTAATGTTCTTGAGCCCTATGTTGACAAAGCCTCGAGCTTCTGCAAAATATGGTTTACCCTGGGTACCATCTTCAGAATGAGTGGAAGTGCTCAATGGGTTTCCCCAGCATACGTATTTCATGGAAAAAAAATATGCAATCAATAATCCAAATATAAATAAAATCTTGACTTATAGTAAAGGGAAAAGGAGAACATGATGAACTTGATTGAATGAGGAATTCAAAAAATCGACCATTTGATATAACTATTTTTCCCCATGTATTTGAGACAAAGCCACAATCAATATATGTCTACATTCTTATAAGAAAAGTATGAAAGCATGTAACACTCTTACTTCAAGCATGCCTTATAAGACTTATTTAAGTAATCATTGCATCGATTTATATTATTTGCAGTGGTGGGGTCATTGACACAAAACACACTACTGCACTCAACTTTATTGCACACCAAACATAATCCTACACTAAAACTATCATAAAGAAAATCATTCCTAGAGTGTTATTTGTGGAGGTTTACACTTCCATGTTAAAATGTGTTACTCCTAATCTAATGTCTTATAGTTCACTAATGCACTTAATAGTGAAGGACGCATCACTAGCTGAAAAAAATATTTTTAAAAAATGATAATGTGTTTTTCATCAATGCACCCAAAAAGCAAACCAAAGAAATATGAGATTTTCATTTTGTAAAAGTGAGTTAAACAAAACCCTACTCCATTGTTGTGCTAAAAGTTAGAGGGGAGACTTTTGCATGAGACATTAACAAAGTAAGATATTGAAGTGGATAGATTTTTTGAAGAGCCTTATTTGTAAGGGGTCACCATGGGTTGCATACCAATCTTCAAAGGAGAAATTTCAAGTATGCAACTTCATTATCTTCATATCAACAAATTCTCCCTTGATTTATTCACAAATTCACAAATTCCCTTGAAGAGTCATCCCAACAACAACATGCATCAACAATATGTAATCATTGATTTTTTTATGTGTTTAATCAATGAGTTTTATTGTGTGATAAACTCAATTCAATTTTTTTGTTTTTGTATAAAATACAACAAAATGGAAACCATTCATTGCATAACACGAAACAATAATGCATAAAAGGGTTGATCCCAAAAATTGTGAGGAGTACTTGCCTTTTCCTTATTTAACATTTTGTATCTATATGATTTTTATATTGCAATCAAATTACAAATTCCCATGGTTGTTTTCTACAAGTGTTCACACACAAAAAAAAAAAATTTGACCATTTGATTGACATTAGAATAAGTATGAATTGTGAGCATATGATGGAGTAACAAAGGTTAATTTAACAAATTTTAAGTAGATATGTTGTTCTAGATACCCTCTTTTATAAATATTGGAACAATAATAAACTTTTAATTATATCTAAACTTTGTCTTAGTGCATAAAAATCATATTAAACAAAGTATTGTGTGGAGTGATAAGAAGATATGTTGTGAGATGACATGAAGCGCAACTTTGAAAGAATGTGTATTGCTTATGAAGGAAATTATGCTATTTTAAGTTTATTGATTCCCATGATCATGTATAATACACTATAAATATAGATATACTCATTACACTTTATTTATATGTGTGTAGATGGAAGATGAAGAGGTCAAACAAAATCAAACTAATCAATAAAACATTACATATAACCGAAGTACAACATCCCCTACACATGATGAACAAGTGAGGAACGGTAGCAACTCAGACAATGAAAACAACATGAGCAATGGACAATGATCAATGTTATTGAATGTTACAAGTTTTATATTTTGAAATGTCTGTCTATAAAAATCAAACATTTTGTTTAACATGGCCCTTTATAGTGCCCATTTGGTATGACAATGGGTTACCAATAATCATAACAAATATTTTTTGACATTTTGTTTATTGTGGACCTCTATTCTATCATTTTTTATACAACAAAGATTTCTTTAGTCTCATATAATATTGTAGTATACAATGTTGAATTTGGTTGACCACATTTGACTATGGTAGACCATGGGTGACCTTGTTAACTATGGATTCCCATGTTTATTGTGGTTGACTATTGATGACAAGGTTGACCATGATTTACTATGGTTATCTTTGGTTGACCATGGTTGTCTACAGTTGAACATGGTGGACCACAATTGACCATGGTTAACTTTGGTTTACCATAGTTGACTTTGGGTTACTATGGTTGACTATTGTCAACATGTGGTTGACTTTGTTTTATATTTGGTTTACTATGGTTGACATTAGTCTACTATGGTCAACTTATGGTTAACTTTGGTTTACTATGGTCAAATTTGGTTTATGTTTGTTTTAATATGGTTGAACTTGGTTGACTTTGGTTTGCTACAGGTTTTTTTGCTATAATTGACCATGTTCGAACATGTTTGACAATGGTTGAACATGTTTGACTATGGTTGAACATGGATGACTTAGGTTGACTATGATTTACTTTGGTTGACCATGGTTGGACATGGTTAGCCATGGTTGATTGTGATTGAACATGTTCATCATGGTTGACTTATATTGAATTGTTATGTACCTAAAGGGTTGTGACAAAAAGTGACATCTATTAAAGGCTATGTCACATTACAATGTTAATCAAGGGTTATGTTGGATTGTGATGTTCCCAAATGATTATGTTGCATTGGTACATTCATATTCATTGTGTTATGTGTAATTGCTTTATTCCTTAATGGTTACATCACATTTCGACGTTTACTAAGGGTCTTCCACCTTTTGACATTCCTTAAGGGTTATATTTCAATGGGATGTTCATAAATGGTCATGATGCATCATGATATTCATCTTGGTTGGCTTATATGGAATTGTTATGTTCCTCAATGTGTATGTCGCATTATGACATTCATCAAGGCGTGTGTCACATTTGTGATGTTCCTTAATGGTTATGTCTCATAACGACATTCATCTTGGTGGACTTATATTGAATTGCAATGTTTTTTAAGGGTTATGTCGCATTATGATGTTCATGAAGGATATGTTGGATTGCAATGTTACTCAATGGTTATGTCACAATGTGATGTTCCTCAAGGGGAAAGTTAGATTGTGAAGTTCCTTAATGGTTTTTTCATATAATGTTGCTTATCATGGTTGACTTTTGTTAGCCATGGTTGTCTTTATTTGGTCGTAGTTCACTATGGACATGGTCAATTATGGTTGACTTTTATCCCAATGCAACATTAGTAAAGGGTTATATTTCATTGCAATGTTAAGTTCTATTTGTCTCCTTCTAACAATGGGTTATGTTCATCACATTTCGACGTTGGGTTATGTTCGACACATTGCAATGTTGATTATGTACATCACATTGCAATGGTTGCAATGGGTTATGTTGGGATATGGCATTTAACACATTGTGATGTTGGGTTATGGTCATCACATTTCTCATTGGATGTCAAGGGTTTTGTTAGATTTCAATGTTCGTTAGGGGTTATGTTGGATTATGATGTTTTTTGGGGTTATGGTTGACTTTAGAGACATTGTGACTTTCCTCAAGCATTTTGTCACAGTGTGATGTTCAAAAAAGGTTATGTTGGATTGTGGTATTCCACAATGAATATGTCACTTTGTGACATTCATCTTCATTGTGTTATGTCTAATTGATATTGCCTTCTAAGGTTATGACAGATTATGATGTTCAATAATGGTTTTGTCAACATGACATTCCTTGAGGTTATGTTTAGGTGTTGTTGAGGTATTATGATGCATTATGAAATTCTTGTGACATTCTTCAATGTTTATGTTGGATTGTGATGTTCCCAATTAATATGTCCCATTTTGATGTTCAAATTCATTGCTTTATGTCAAATTGTTATAGTCATTGATGGTTACATCACAATGTGATATTAATTTAGGGTTATGTCAAAAGGTTATGTTTTGATCAGAGATGATCATGAATGGACATGATGCATTGTGAAATTCATTATGATGTTTTCCAAGGGTTATGTTGGATAGTGAAATTCCCCAATGATTATGTCATAATGTGACGTTCATCTTCATTTTGTTATGTTGAATTGATATGTTAGTCTATGGTTACATCACATTGTGATGTTAATTAAGAGGTATATTAGCTGTGACATTCCTTAAGGGTTATGTTTTAAGGAATGTTTTAATTAGGTATCTAACATCATATTTGTGACCTTGTGACAATAAAAAATAATAGTAAGGTGGGGTACAATGAAATGTCTCAGCAAAACAGAAAATGATAATATGGCAGTCTTAAATGACATTATGACATTGGGACATTGAAGAGTAAAAATACAAGAGGTTTTATTTGAGATTCACAATTGAAGAGGTTAACTTTAATATTATGCCATATTGTGTCATTTTAAAAGTAATAAGATGATTGACTTGAATGGAACAACACATAGAAAAATTTCAAAGAGTAATAAAGTTTATGTTTGGTGTTGACATTTTCATAATATGAGATATTGAAAAATATTTATAAAAATTACCCAATAATAATATGTCAGTTTTCTTCTTTTCTCTACATAATATTTAAAATAATAATTTTGAATGAAAGAGTATAAAAAGGACAATACAATATTTCAAAAAAATGTACTTTTCTCTCCCATAACCATTTAGCAATAGTAGGATGGGGAAATAATCTATTGTTGAAATGTATAAAAGAAAAAGGAATTTCATTTAAAAAATATTTAGGTTTTAACTTCATCAAATCTAGTTTCCAAAGTAGCGATTAAGTAAAAAGTCCCTTATATGGTAAATGGATGTAATCATTTTAAAGTGGAAACGGATTTATGAAAGGACACACAACATGAAGATACTTATCAACTATTGCAGCATGAAGTGTTTTCGTTGAAGCCATTCTCTCCCTAAGTTTACTATACTAACCTCCTATCCACACAAATATGTTGAAATTGTCACATGATTTCCTTCATCTTAGATAAAAAAAAAATGCAAGGTTGATAGTGATCTTATTTTGTATGGCACCAAGAAATTCTTCTTGCATAGTGATTTCATGGATAGCCAAAATAAACTTAAAAAATCTACATTGTCCATATTTATAGATCAATAAAAAGCATAAACAAAGAAAAGGATTTGTAGTACATATGAGAAAATATGAATAATAGAAAGAAAAAATCTTCATTCCTAAATTGTTTTCAAATTTGTTAGACACCTGCAAGATAGATCTAGCTGCTCAGATGACATACACAATTTCTGAGAGAAAATATGAAGAAGGAGAAAGAATAGAAGAATTCACTCATTAAATAAATGAATGAATGATAATTTACATATGATATATTATGTAAAACTCAACCAATGCTTTGGAGGAGAAACCAATGCGCTATAGTCATCAGTATGAAATTGATGGACACACACCCAGTGATTCTGGAATTATAAACTTCCACCTAGTCCTAGTCTCTCGGAAGGAGGCGGAGTTATGGGAACTACCACTAATGCGAGTTAACTAGTCTCTTGATCTTCAGTTAATTGACTAAAGCAGTGAAGAGTGTAGTGAGGAGTATATCGAGGAATCATGAGTAATGCACTAGTCTAGTGATGATCCAGGACAATGCACATTAGTTGGTGATGTCCCAATGTTGCATGGTTGTAATCCCAATGTTGCATGGTTGTAATCCCAATGTAGCATCTAGACTCCACTCAACTGATCAAGTGAAATGTGAACTGAAGAGAATATTATCCTAAGAGAATATTCTCCTAAACATAGGAACTGGTGTGACTAATAAATATAGGAAAACCTTAGGAAAAAAATAAAATTAGGTATTGTGTGATATCTCTCCAACACCCCCAGTGAACATCACTATGGTGAAAATAAAGAAGGGTCTCAAAAATGAGGCTATGTTGATTTTAAATACAAAGATACTAAAATAAACAAAGGAAAGGAAAACCTCATGGGAAAACCCCCTCAAATTGTGTATGTAAAACTAAGGAATTGATGACAATTGTTAAAAAGCAATTGTGTCCTTCACTCAAGACAACTTTGTAGAGAATGGAACTTATGCTCAGTGAAGGTCTTGGTGAAGATGTTTGATGTCTGTTTTTTTGAAGGACAAAACTGCAGGTTGATGATCCCTTGTGTACTAAGTCTCAGATGTGGTGCATGTGGATCATGATGTGTTATGCTTCGACCGTTGCCCTCTGAAATGGATCTTTGTAGAAACTTCCAGAGTGCTCTGGTTGTCACACCAGATGATGATCGGCCAATGAAACAGAAGATGAACAACTCAGTTAGAAAATGTTGTAGCTACATAGCCTAAATGGTTATGTTAACTACATTTATACTCTGTCTCAATTGAATATAGAGCAATAGAAGTCTGCTTCTTGCTCGACCAATAGATAGAACTAGAACCAAGACTGAGTGAGTAACCATATGTGGACTTACGATCAATGCTATCTCCAGCCCAGTCAGAATCAGTGAACCCAATGAGGTCCAATGTAGAGTTTGTTTTATAGTGAATCCCAAAGGTGATGGTGCCATGTACATATCGAAAGATATGCTTTCTGGCCAATGTATCTCATGCATCCTACATGAAACATGTTGGCTGCCTCCAACTACATAGGATAAGTTTGGTCTAGAGTGTGTGAGATATAACAAGATCCTCACTAGATGTATGTATAGTGTGTTGTCAACCAGTGGAGTGTCCTGCCATCCTCAAAGTCTGACTCACCTTATTAGGAAAGGACTCAGGAGTAGACTTGTATTTTGTCATGTAGAAATCTCTCAAGGAGATCCCAGCCATGCCACTGTGAGATAGTTTGATGCTCCTTCATCTTGGCTTATCTTAATTTAGGAAGAAATGTAGCAGACCCATGTCCGTCATCAAGAACCTATCATATAGAATCCTCTTGACTGCAGCAATTGTTGAAGTCGAGCAATCGATGATCAGCAAATCATCAACATACAGAACTAGGAGTAGAAGTCAATCAGTCCTCCTGAGCATGTAAACATTCAGGTCTGACTTACAACATTACATTTTTCATTGAAAACATGGTGAGGTCCATCTTGGCATACCATGCCCTCAGAGACTACTTGAGGCCATGAGACTTCTTCAGTCAACCGACCAAAATGAATCCTGCATAAATCCTAGGGGATTGCTCCATATAGATCTCCTCAAAGAGATCTGTCGTGAAGAAAATGGTGTATTCACGTCCATATGATGGCCTTCCCATCCCTTGACTGTCACAATGGAAAGTGCCAAATATATGGAATCCATATTCGCTACTACTGGGCAGAAGGTCTCATCATAGTCAATGTCATGCACCTGTTGAAACCTTTGGCAACTACCCTAGATTTGTATCTGCTAACCTATTTGTCCATCTGATGTGCTCTTGGTCCTATAGACCCATATATGCACCCTGACAAGTTTCCTTCTGAAGGAAGGAACCTAGATCCCAAGTCTGGTTCTCGAGGGGAGGGAGTTGTAATCCTCCTGTATGGGTGGATTCCCAAAAGGATTTCAACAACTCATATAGAACTAATGGATCTAAAGACTAAACCAGAAAATAATGTATGGGTGGCAGCGGTTCAGTGGCAGTGACTACAAGAGGAGGCTCCTAGAAATCAAATCGAGTCCTCCTAGTATCAGTTGGATCCCAACAAGATCTCCTTCATCCTAAAGAGTAGTCTTGGCCGCCGGGCTGCTCTAACTCTGCATCTACATCTGCATTCACTAAATATGCATCTAACTCTATTGAGGTTGTATCTGGATCATTTGAATCCTTCAAATTAGAACTCTCATCTGAAAGAAGATTCAACATGTGCACTCATCATATTTTCAGGTGGAAAGAACAAAAAGTGTTTATACCATCTAGTAAGGTACATGCAGGAACACTTTCCTCGAGTTGGACACTATGATCAATGATGAGCTGGTTCTAGGAAATATAAATGAATTGGACACTATGATCAATGATGAGTCAGTCCAAGGAAATATCAATGAGTCTGTATCCATTCACATCGTCAAGGTATCCAACAAAGATACACTATGAGCTCTTTGGATCAAGTGCCTTCCTCTTCTCAGAGGGAATCGTGGCCCATGCACATGAACCGAAAATACGAAAGTGGATCACTTCCGTTTGAGGTCGCTCCAAGCCTCGTAGGGGGTATTATCCTTGACATATCTATGGGGATATGTGTTTTGGATGTAGGTTTCACAATTAAGTGCTTTAGCCCATAATCTATGTGTAAGTGAATTTGCATGTAGAATGCAAGATGCCATCTCTTTTAGAGATCTATTATTATGCTCAGCAACTTCATTTTGTTGCGGAGTATAGAGAACCGTGTGCTGCAACAGAATCCATACCTCATGAAAAATAATTTTAGATACTCTCCCTCGTTATATGTTTGGAGGACTTTGATTTTATTTCCTAACTGTGTCTCAACAAGGGCTTTGAAATCTTTGAGGTGTTGAAAGACCTATGATTTTTTCCTGAGAAAGAAAATCCATGTGAAGTGTGAGAATTCATCAACAAAAATGAGCACGTACCTTGCTTTTTTTATTGATGGATGCGAAAAAGGACCCATGAGGTCATTATGGATCAAATCTAAAGGGAAGGAATCATTTTGAGTCTTTCCTTTGTCGAATTTCTCTTGAGGGTGTTTTCCAAGAACACATCCCTCACAAATTCCTTTGGAGAAATGGATGTCAAGTAGACCATAAACCATTCCCTGCTTGATAATTTGTTTCATATATCTAAAATTTAAATGCCCAAACCTTTCATGTCATATCCTACTGCTTTCATCAGCATGGGTAAGCAGTAATGCAGAATCTGGTTCAATAAATTCAGAAAATGTGTAGAGTCTAGATTGATGATTTACCTCACCAGTAGCAACCATGGAATTGGTTTGCATGTCATAAATATCCACCGCATCATGTGTGAATATGAATCTCTTTCCAGTACCATATTTTTTCATCTGATACATGGAGAAAATATTGATGGAAATTTTGGGAACATGTAGCACATTCTCTAAGCTTCTGTTTGTGAGTTCAATTCTTCCTTTATCGGTGACCTCAACTGGAGAGTTGTCCCCCATCATAATAGGATGAACTTTGCATGCATCCAATGAAGAATAAACTTATTTTTTGGCATCCATGTGGTGTGATGCACTTGAATCTACAATCCAAGCATCGAGAGAGGAGTTGGTGGCAATAAAAGCATGGCTAGAATTGTATTTCTTGAGATTCTGATCTTCTGGCTTCTTCTTCTTCTTGGCACCCTCAAGGATGTGATCTCCAAGGTTGTTTTTCCAAAGTATTTGGGCCATTTGATCCATATTTTTCTGCATACATGTGGATTTTGGATGGAATCCTTTATTTCAATAAGTGCATTTCTCCCCTTTTCTTCCCTTTCCACCTTTGGATCTAGAGGCATCGTTGAAGGGTTTTGAGTACCCTTCCTTCTTTAGATTTTCATTTTCTTTCCTTTTTTCTTTGTATTTAGATTTCTGATATTGATGACCGCTACCATCTTGCACAATAAGTGCATGCGCCTTTGGGCCTTTGATTTTTCCCATAATAATGAGCTTGTTCGGCTCTCGTATCAGAGACTCAATAAAGGCCACACGACAGGGCATCGTCCAGGTGGCTCCAGAGGTGAGCCTAACTGAATGAAATGTAGATACAAACACTGATTATTCTGGACCAAGTTTGGAGAGAATGGTAAGAACCATTTGTTTATCCTCCTTATATTTATCAACCCTACAAGCCTTGAGTTGCAACAACAAATCCTTATATTTCATAAAGAAATTTTGGAGATTATCGAAGGTTTTTGGATCCAAAATGAGAAATTCCACCTCGATCATGCATCCCCTCATCTCGTCCTATTTTCCAAAAATTCCTTCCATGGTGGTCCAGGATTCATTGGGAGTTTTACAGGAGAATATCTGAAAGAGGAGTTCAGGAGAAATGAGATTGCAAATAGTTCCAAACGCTTCATCCATTCGATTTAGATACTTGGATTTTTCTATGGCCAATGTTAGTTCATTTTTTGTGTTCATGTTTAACATGTGTAATCCTATGCCTTGGAGATGCATTATCATCTTCTCCTTACATGCAAATAAATTGTATGGTGTAAGAATGAATTATTTTGGAAATTCCATTTTT
>SNQJ01S0005131.1:6574-26630 GCA_010110895.2 Picea sitchensis | reverse complement strand
TGATCTTATAATCATAATTGTTGACGATAAAATCGTAACGAGGATTTCACCCGCAAAGTATTGCTAAAAGCCTATTATTTAAAAAAACTAATGATATATATATAATACTAGTAGGTGGGACCCCCTTGTAGATTGGAGGATCAAAGATAGTCTTGTTACACATTTTATGATGTGGTTCAATGATGCTTACAAGGTTCTAGATGATTGATGATGAATATTGGTTTCATTTGTGACATAAAGGGAGAGGGATCATGGACTTTAAGTGTTGGTTATGTTTCTATAAACTCTAAATTCCATATATGAATGGCTTATATTCATTGTTATTACATTGCTATTGGTGCCATGAGTTATTATCTGTTGCACCTGCACAAGACACATGTTAGTCATAATAAGAGATAAGAGCAATACAAGAAAAAGAATCCAAGAAGAAGGAACTAAACTATCCTATGTTATGCTATGTTATATGCATTTGAAATTCAATTGATGTTAGTCCTAACTAACATTGTTAGAGGTTATACGATTATTATTGAGCTATCCTTGGCGCACTTGATATACGTTATGGTAGGTTTTGGAAATGGTTAATGTGATGTTGGGTGGCGCATTTGGCAAGAAATGTATGTTAGTTTCGATGCATGGATTAATGAATGGATTAATGGCATGGGTTAATGTTGTCTGGTTGGCGTGTACTATGTAATTGAATGAGGAGAGGATGGAAGCAATGTGAATTTATTGCACGTCACTCCATACTTCCCCCACTGGTCGCCACCCTAGATTGTCTATTGTTCAATTGTTTTTCAATGTGGTTAAGATCTAATAATCAGGCAAGGAAGAAATTGCTCGACCAAGCTCGTATTCTTAAGGCCATTTGGTTACAGGTATGTTTTTTTCGCCCATCCATGAACTCTCTCTGTTTATGAAATAAATATTGGCTCGGTGATGTACCGGTCTGTGTTTTTTCTTGAGGTTGGCAACTGTGTAAACTCGTGGTGTTTCTCTGGAATGGTTGTTTGTGTGTTATTTGTTGCAAATGGAAAATTGGATGGTTGAAGTTACGATTTCATTGACTATTCTATGTGGTGGAAGCCGTGAAGGCTCTTTGTTGTCTTTATGGGTTTTTGTTGGAGGGTTTCACTCCATCTGGAATTGTTGGTCGTCTCTTCACAGTCCTTGTAACCATACCCAGACCTATTTGTTGTTATGGGGTTTATGTATAATTTTTCAACCACCTTTGGGTCACTGCATATCGTTCTCCGCCTAGTCATGGGCTCATTTTGTGTTATTGTATCTGCACAGTTGGTTATGGTGGTTATTACGCCAAGAGGTTTTCTTTAGGGTTGGTTTCTATTACCTTAGCTCTGCATTTATATCAGCATTATTTGGTTTTTTTTGGTTTTTTTGGGGGGGGGGGGCACGAGGGTTATGCCCTGCATGTTCTCGGTGTTATTTATTGGCCAGTAAGGAGCATATTCTCCTTTGTTCATAGTATCTCCTATTTGCTGTGAACTATCACCCTGTCTTGCAAGTTAATGGTTATGTGGCCTATGTGTCCATCGTGTTGTCTCAAAAGGTTCTCACCTATTGTTGGTATGGTCGACTCCAGTCTCCCTATATTGGTTCCACCAAGAGAACCCTTGATTATTCATAGCACGTTTGTGATAAGTTGAGTCAGTTATATCATGTCGGGTATCTCATTGACTGTTATGAATTG
This sequence comes from Picea sitchensis, assembly GCA_010110895.2. Lineage (NCBI taxonomy): Eukaryota > Viridiplantae > Streptophyta > Pinopsida > Pinales > Pinaceae > Picea > Picea sitchensis. The sequence continues at coordinate 24,922 of SNQJ01S0005131.1, read as the reverse complement.
GTGAAATAGCCTCGACAATGGTTTTGATTATTGACTCATCTCTGTTGATAGAGTTGATTACACAGTTATAATCGGAAATGATTATTGGTATATAGTCACTGCATTCTTTTATTGTGACAGTTGGATTGTTAATTAAGAATTATTGTTTGATTTGATATGAACAGTCACACAAATGCTTCTTTGCATTGGTCTGTATGTTTTCTACAACATGGTATAAATTGAAATGATGGTCATTGTTACTATTTGTTTTAATTGCCCGATCGAGATTATTTTGATTTCAAGTATTGATGATTGTGGCTTTTCTACCCACTATGTATGATTTATGGATATCGTGCATCGTATCATTGCAACATCAGAGATGGGCACGGGTTTTATAATGGTATGGTTTCATTGCAATTTAATTGTTAAAATTGGTTGAAGAGTTGGAATCGAGTATGTTTCAAAAGATCTTGTGTTTGTGTTTGATTTGAGGAATTAAATTATGGACAGTGGTTAAGGTTTGATGTTGAACAGAGTTAAAAAAAAATGGTTGTGTGTTCATTGGAATTTTGTTTTAAATATTAAATGGAAGAAGTAAGAGGAAACAGAATTCTTATACAGGTTGTTTGGAAGGCATGTTTGATTTTGAGTATGATGATACTGTGTTAATTAAAAGGGGTTGAAAATTTAAATATGGACGGTAAACAAGTTTTAACACACAGTATTGTTTAATTGGCACAGTGATTGTTTAATTGATGTTGGGTAGTGGTTTTGAATACAGAACTCTTTTATGGATTACTTAATTAATTTTTCGAACAGTATTCGCTCTTCTCCCTAACATTATTTCACTTTTCACACATTACAATCCCCTCACCTTCCCATATTCATTATCCACTACATGTTCTTAGAATTTAATTACAGTTAAAGGAAGCTTTGTATTATGACAGTTTAAGATCGTGGGGATGGATTATAGTGATATATTCTTTAGTTTACATTGAAATTGATTGTTTGTCATCTATGAGCAATAATCATGATCTTTTCCCCCTCATTTTAACATTTTTCGCTCAATACAACCCCTCACATATCCCAGAACCTTTGTTCACCCCCTGCTCATTGACAACTATTTAACAATTTGTATGGATTGGATTGCATGGGTCTAATATGTTGTTGAGCCAAATTTTATTTCATATTTTAAAAGAGTTGTCATGTATGGTTGTTAAATAAACTACTTGATAATCAATTATGCATATAGGAATGATCTTTTTCAGCAGAGGTAGTCATGGAAAAGGTAACCGAGGGAGAGGTAACTAGAACAAGGGCCCTAGAAGGCCAAGATTCTCTATACACTTTGATGCAAACTCACAAGAGTTAGGCCAGCTCTTTCCAGCTAGATTTTTTAACTAGATTGGGCAGGGAGTCGTCCAACCTAGGCCTAAAAGGCCTCCCTTCCAATCCCCACAAGTCCCTGGTATTCCCATGCCTCCACATGTCTCACTACAACCTGAAGTTCCGAAAAACGACGAATGGAAAGAGATTGTCCACTCGACAGACTCCCAACATCGTGGCTGGCCTAACTTTTCTTTACCTGCTCCCCCACCTATCAATCAAATTGTCCAAGTTGCCCATGTCCACTCACCAGTTCAATCTTCCCATGCAAGTAAAAGGTTGAAAACTGAGGCCCACCATACTACTGACAAAGAAAAAGCCATTGATGCCCCTTCCTCACATTCAAATGAATCTGATAAATTTGTGTCCTCCCGCATGCATTTGAGAGATGATTGCTCCCATGTGATCGGTGATATTAGGCCTAAAGGCTCCACACAGCCTAAGGAAAACTCACAGAGATCAAAAGGTGACAGCAGCAACAAGGGAAAGATTGCCTCCCAGAGTGGAAAATATGGATTTTAAGTTTGTATTTGTTTATAGTTGAGAACAGTTGACTTCTAAAATTTTGGACAGCACACTATTTTTTGGATATATGGGTAATAAATTTTTGGAAATAATTTCAATTATCATTGATATAAATTGTCAATTATAAATGTGATGATGGGAGTCACAAGGAGGGATGTCTTGTTTGATTAACTAGTTGCGTTATGATTGTTAAAAGCTAAAGGGGGTCACAAGGGGTCCCACCTACTAGTTATTATGTATTTAAAAACCCTTATTATGATTTATTACTTTTCCCCCTTAACTAAAAAGTTGGTTGAGTTTTAGTTAACTTAACTAAGGAAGTAGTTCGACTACTTCAACCAATTCTAATTTGCTTAAAGGCAAAAGGAAAAGGAGGGACACGAGGAGAATAGAAGGAGAAGCATACTAAGGTTTGCTCTTTGAGTTTTTGTTGAGATAATTCAGTTTCCATTCATTCCTTAATTCATTAGAAGCCTAATTATTTTTTATGGTAGCAGGGTCCTATTGTAGAAAGCAAGATTTGGGGCTGAATTATAGCATTCAGACACTTGTTTTTCAGAGGTGTTGATCTATCTTTGATAGTCCATGTAGACTTGTATGTATGTGAATTAGTTTTCATGACTGACAAAGGCTATTGTGCAGAGTCGAGTAGGCAACAATCTGTGGCAAGATGATCCAGCTTTTAAAGTTTAGTTTTTTACTTTCTGTCAGAATTCCTTTTGTATATTTCATTGGAGACATCTAAGTTTGACTTTGGTCCAAAACTTCCTCAAGAAAATATGTAAAGAAAATTATTATTTTGATGAATTGGAATGAAATAAAGGATTGCTTTATGTCTCATATGTTTTGACTATTGACTTGGTGTCTTTACTTCTATCTCTATATTTATTTCAGCATCTGTTATGTTCAAAAAATTACATAAATAATAAATTTTTCAGCAAGCTTTTATTAATAAAAAACAACCTAAGCACTTGTAATCAATACTTGTGAGTTAGGATACCAATTTTGATGGCTATAAACATAGGGTGATATTCCTATCTATCTTGCTTTAGCCAAGCAGGATCTAAAAATGCTTGAGTAAGATCATTTCATATATTTTCCTCAACATTTATTTGGTGACCATACTGGGGAGATCTTTGATATCTCTCTGGTTAATTTTTATGCTTGATTAGCATCGAATAAATCTATTTTTTTTTATATTGATTCTTTGACTATTTTATTTCTGAATGACTTTACATGTTGCAAGGCAGTCCAATATTGAGCCCGATCTTCAAGATCAGACCAGCATTGCTTTGAATTTGTTTAACACCATTTTAGACATTTCTAACACTCGGGTTGAGCTTAATCATTCTTGGGCAGAAATTGAACGAGACATTAGTGCCCAAGAACGTTGAGAAGTTAGATGTAGATAGCCTAGAAATTAGCAATAACCTTCTCGTTCCTTCATCTTTGGCCTTACTTTCATGTCCTTAGACTCTCATGCTTCTAGGAGAAGAAGAAGCTTATCACTTGAAATTAATCCTATTGTTGAATTAGGAAGAAGGAACATTGTGTTATCAACCCAACAAAGTGCTCTAAGGAGAACCCTATCTGATTCATTCAGTTTGTCTTCTTCTCCCTTACCTATCATCCACAAGATGACATCTAGATGTGGCTTTGGTGGCACTGGAAGTGCTTCCTCTTCTCAGGCTTCAGTTTCGTCGATGATTGGTAGATTATATAGCCACCATATCCCTGTCCAATATACCACAAACCCCACTAAAGTCATCAAAAAGTATGGGCTTTTTCAGTTTGAAGAAGACCCTACAACCACACCATGGCATGTTTCCTCTACTCTTAACCTATCACCTACTACTTGTCCACTTCCTAAATTTAAAGAACATCTTCCCTGGTTTTTCAGGAAATGACAATGTCAATACAAATGAACACCTGGTGGCATTTTCCAATGCTTGTCACAACATAGGATCCAATGACAATGATACCTGCATGCGCTTATTTGTCAATTCCTTGGAAGGAAAGGTTGCGGTCAATTTCTTTGACCTTCCTCCTAAGATTTTTTCTACTTGGGAGGAGCTAGTCTATTGGTTCAGATCTACCTATGGGAAATCTAGAAGCCTAGCTGAGCAGTTATGGGAATACAATAACATTGCCTATAAGGATGGTGAGACCATCAAGTCCTTCAACATGTGTTTCACTAAGTTATACAATCAAATCCCTGAACTCAATCGACCTCAGAACCAAGCCACTTTCATGCATTACTACAATGCATTACCTTTCCCCTATCATCATAGGCTTGAGGAAAAAGCCATTTATAACCTTGGTTCCACTCTGCATACTTGTTTAGACTATGAGGAACAGATTGAAAGAACAAGTCTTCCTCGGGGAGAATCAGTGAAATAGATAGACATGTCTGCCCTCTTACCGCTAGTACAAGATATGAATAATCGTATGATAGCATATGAGAAGAAGGGAAATGTCTCCCCTCTCACCCCTAGAGATTCATCCTCCTCTACACCCCCCTTTAGAAATCCAATTGAAAATAATTTTCACCCTAAAGCTATCTTGCCTCGAAGTTGGTGTAACCTTTGTGAGGAACACCACAAGGAAGGCATATGTGAGGTAAGGAAGAGTGCCAGAGATAAGATCTTTGGTAAAATACCAAAAACTACCATCGATGTCCTAGATTTTGCAGAGCCAGAAGATTTCATGATCATCAATACTAGGAACAAATCCTATGCTCCCAAAGGAAAATTTGATCCTCCACGCAATTTTTCTAGCCCGAGCTCATCCTCACAAGTTGCTACTGTCTAGGTTCCTAAAGTTCCTGATAGTCAAGGGATTAACTCCCCTCTTCCCTCTTCCAAATACAATATTATGAATCAGTTGGCCAACATCAAATCAAATGCCACCCTTTTGGACATGGTTGTCATCCCTGAACAACAGAGGCATCTAAAACAATTCATGGAAGGAAAATATTATGTTGTAGCCAACCTCTCTAAAGAGGTAAATGAAGAGGATTCATCTGTAAATAAAGTAGTGTACATAACTTTAGATACCCTGTAAAAAATCCCACTTTTTATATTTCTATAAAGATTATGGATAAGATCGCCAATTTTGCCTCATTGATTGTGGTTCGGGCCCAAGTGTGATGTCGAAGATTATTATGGAAGATCTAGGATTATCTTGTACAAATGAAAAAACCAGAAGCATGCTCTCTTATAATAGTCTACAACAAACAACCATAGGTGAAATTAAAGACGTGACTTTAGTTTTTTGCGCACACCCTAAAATAAGGGCAACCCTTAGTATTCAGGTAATTGATATTCCAATAAGCAATTACTCAACCATCTTAGGAAGAGATTGGAAAGCTTTGACGGGTGGATACCTCTCACTCGATGGGACACACTTATCCGTTCCTCGAAATGGTAAAAACATTATAGTCCTTAGAGAGGGAAGGATTTCACCCTACATAGAGAGTGTCCCACAACCTAATGTGAACTATATCAAAGAGGACCTAGGAATGTATTCCATATTTGTTGAGGAGGATAGCATTCCTTTGGAACAAATTGATTTAGATGATGGTATGTGGCACATGCACTTTGATGGTTCATGCTCTAGTGAAGGTAACATAGATGGCATTATCTTGATTTCTCTTGTAGGAAAAATCCATAACTTTTCTTATAGATTGGATTTTGCTTGCACGAACAATGTAACTAAATTCGAAGCTTTATTATTAGGCATTGAAAACGCTTATAATCTTGGTTGTGGTCACCTTTCGATTTTTGGAGATTCTGAGCTTGTTGTGAACCTTGTACGTAAAATATACTCTCCTAGAAACAAGTTGATGAAACGATACACCCAAACCGTTTGGGCAGTTATCTCGAAACTTTTATCTTTCAACATTACTCATGTTAAGAGGGAGTTAAACTCAATGGTTGATCAGTTAGTTGTTTTTGCAGCTTCTCCTAATTGGCAACTTCTGCCACACGGACTTGATTGCACTTTTCAATCTTTATATCGTCCACATGTCCCTGATAATATAGAATCTTGGCAGGTTTTCCCTAGCGATGAGAGAATCTGTGTTTTCATTCAAAATGAACCTTATAAGCCCAAGGAAATTATATCCATATAAGATAACAATATTCCTAAAGGCTTGACTCCTCTAGAGAGTTCGTTTTAATCGAGTGATGTAGGCAATAAAGAGAAACAAAAGGAAGAGGAGTCGAAAAGGAAGGTGGGTGAAACCATCTCCTTGAACATTGGGACACCCGAAGCTCCAAAGAAGCTTAAAATAGGTGCCAAATGTTTTGATGAAGAGGAAATGAAGTTTGTCAAGATACTTGGTGAATTTCAAGATGTTTTTGCTTGGTCTTATGAGGATCTTCGTGGTATTGATCCTGGTCTTATACAGCATGCCATTCCCATCAAGGAAGGCATAAAACCAGTTCAGCTAAAACAAAGACCTATAAACTCTGCACTGAAGGCAACTATTCGAAAGGAGTTGGAAAAATTCTTGAAGGCTGGAAGCACCCTTCCGGTCAAGTATTATGAATGGGGTTCAAATTTGGTTCATGTTCAGAAATCCATTCATCATATCAGATTTCGCGTTGAATTTTGCCCATTTAATCGAGCTATTGTGAAATATCACTTTCCTCTCCCTAACATAAAAATGATTTTGCAGCAGGTTGCAAGGTCACAAATGAGGCCCTTACTTGACAGTTTATTTAGTTACAATCAAATCAAGGTAAAAGGGGTGGATAAATACAAAACTACCTTTATTACTCATTGGGGTACCTTGACTTATGAACGTATTCTTTCTTGCTTATCTGATGCAAGTACCACTTTTAAAATGCCTATGCAAATAGCTTTCAATGATTTGATCAGTAAGGTTATTCATGTCTATCTTGATGATCTAATCGTGTGCTTTAAAGGATTATCAATTGTCTCAAAATTTCAAAAATTATGGTTGGGTCCTTTCAATATCACTTTTGTCCTGGGTACTACTTCTTACATTCTAAAAGACTTACAGGAGCGATTGTTCTCCTACAGCACTAAAGGTTCCCACTTGAAGCACTACATGGAACCAAATAGAAAAGTTCTAACGCTATTTGGATTTTTTGTATATTAGTAGTCTAGTTCTGCTTTCATTTTTCCACTGTTTTTCATTTCTTCTTTTACAGTAGTTTGATTTCTGCATCCCTTTCAATACCTTTCATGTTGCTTTTGCAAATTCTGTCATTTGATTTCTGTTGTTTTAAATTTTGTAGTCCCATTTCTGTCATGAATTTTATTGTTTTTCATCTTTTAGTTTATTTTTGGGTCAAAAAATAAGATGTTGGATCAGTTCTGCCATAGTGACACTCCTGCAAGGTATTGTTGGTCAATAACAATCAATCTTACACAGTTGTTACGATGTCCCCCCGTGAAAGCATAATTGAATTTGTTATCTTCTTTCACTGCTATCTTATAAAGAAATTGGTTACCTCACGCTTTTGCTTTCCATTTCTTCATCCATTTGAGAGTTAAAAGAGCAAGTCCATAAATTTTTATCCTTGAAGTAAAGAGTAAGTTCTGGTTGAATGATTATGCATACAGGGATAAACCCCTCATACTTAACATTTTTCATGAGTTATTCCCAAATTCCTGATCATTTTTCCATTAAATCCGCTCACTTCCCCCTGTTGCATAATCTTCCTGGTTATATCTTCTTGATCTGTTGTTCTTGGTCTATGAAACCATGTGTTATGAGTTCTTAATCTGTTGGAAACAGATTTCCCTGTAAATTCACCAGTTTGTTGACAATAAAAATCGCAATGAGGATTTCGCCCGCAAAGTATTGCTAAAAGCCTATTATTTAAAAAAACTAATGATATATATAATACTAGTAGGTGGGACCCCTTCTAGATTGGAGGATCAGAGATAGTATTGTTACACATTTTATGTTGTGGTTCAATGATTCTTACAAGGTTCTAGATGATTGATGATGAATATCGGTTTCATTTGTGACATAATGGCAGAGGGATCATGGACTTTATGTGTTGGTTTTGTTGCTCTAAACTCTAAATTCCATGTATGGATGGCTTATATTCACTGTTATTACATTTCTATTAGTGCCATGAGTTATTATATGTTGCACCTGCACAAGACACATGTTAGTCATAACAAGAGACAAGAGCAATATAAGAAAAAGAATCCAAGAAGAAGGAACTAAAATATCCTATGCTATGTTATGTTATATGCATTTGAAATTCAATCGATGTTAGTCCTAACTAACAATGTTAGTGGTTATACGATTATTATTGAGCTATCCTTGGCGCACTTGATATACGTTATGGTAGGTTTTGGCAATGGTTAATGTGATGTCAGGTGGCACATTTGGCAAGCAATCTATGTTATTTTTTATGCATGGATTAATGAATGGATTAATGGCATGGGTTAATGTTGGCTTCATGGCGTGTACTACGTAATTGAATGAGGAGAGGATGGAAGCGACGTCCATTTACTGCACATCACTCCATACTTCCCCCATTTGTCGTCACCCTAGCTTGGATATTTTTCAATTGTTTTTCACTGTGGTTAAGCTCCGATATTTAGGAAAGGAAGAAATTTCTCGACCAAGCTCGCATTTTTAAGGCCATTTGGTTACAGGTATGATTTTTTCACCCATCCATGAACTTGCTCTATTTATGAAATAAATACTGGCTCGGTGATGTATTGGTATATGTTTTTTCTTGAGGCTGACAACTATGTAAACTCATGGTGTTTCTTTGGAATGGTTGTTTGTGTGTTATTCGTTGCAAATGGAAAATTGGATGGTTGAAGTTACGATTTCATTGATTATTTTGTATGGTGGAAGCCGTGAAGGCTCTCTATTGTCTTTATGGGTTTTTGTTGGAGGGTTTTATTCCATCTGGACTTGTTGGTCGTCTCTTCACAGTCCTTGTAACCATACCTAGTCGTATTTGTTGTTATGGGGTTGTTGTATAATTTTTGAACCACCTTTGGGTCACTGCATATCATTCTCTGCCTAGTCGTGGGCTTGTTTTATGTTATTGTATCTGCACAGTTGGTTATGGTGGCTATTATGCCAAGAGGTTTGCTTTAGGGTTGGTTTATATTACATGAGTTCTGCATTTTTATCAGCATTATTTGGTTTTTTGGTGGGGAAAATCATGAGGGTTATGCCCTGTGTGTGCTCGGTGTTATTTATTGTCCAGTATGGAGCCTATGCTCCTCTATTCATAGTATCTCCTACCTGGTGTGAACTATCACCCTGTCTTGTAAGCTAATGGTTATGTGGCCTATGTGTCCACCATGTTGTATTGAAAGGTTCTTACTCGATGTTGGTATGGTCGACTCCAGTATCCCTGTGTTGGTTCCACCGAGCGAACCCTTGATTATTCAGAGCCCGTTTTTGATAAATTGAGCCAGTTATATCATGTCGGGTATTTTGTTCACTGTTATGAATTGGTGAAATAGAGTCGACAGTGGTTTTGATTATTGGCTCGTCTTTGTTGATAGATTTGATTACACAGTTATAATCGGAAATGACTATTGGTATATAGTCATTGCATTATTTTATTGTGACAGTTGGATTGTTAATTAAGAATTATTGTGTTAATTAAAAGGGGTTGAAAATTAAAAGGGGTTGAAAATTTAAATATGGACAGTGAACAAGTTTTAACACACAGTATTGTTTAATTGGCACGGTAATTGTTTAATTGATGTTGGGTTGTGGTTTTGAATACAGAATTGTTTTATGGATTACTTAATTAATTTTTCGAACAGTATTCGCTCTTCTCCCTACCATTATTTCACTTTTCACACATTACAATCCCCTCGCCTTCCCATATTTATTATCCACTCCCTATACCTAGAATTTAATTACAGTTAAAGGAAGCTTTGTATTATGACAGTTTAAGATCGTGGGGATGGATTACAGTGATATATTCTTTGGTTTACATTGTAGTTGACCATTTTTCATCTATGAGCAGTAATCATGATCTGTTCCCCCTCATTTTAACATTTTTTGCTCAATACAACCCCTCGCATATCCCAGAACCTTTGCTCACCCCCTCCTCATTGACAACTATTAAAAATTTGTATGGATTGGATTGCATGGGTTTGATATGTTGTTGAGCCAAATTTTATTTCATATTTTAAAAGAGTTGTCATGTATGGTTGTTAAAGAAACTATTTGCTAATCAATTATTCATACAGGAATGAGCTTTTTCAGCAGAGGTATCCATGGCAGAGGTAACCGAGGGAGAGGTAATTGGAACAGGGCCTCTAGAAGGCCAAGATTTTCTATGCACTTTGATCCAGACTCGCAAGAGTTAGGCCAGCTATTTCAAGCTGGATTTTTTAACTGGATTGGGCAGGGAGTCGTCCAACCTAGGCCTGAAAGGCCTCCCTTGCAAGCCCCACAGGTCCCTGGTATCCTCGTGCCTCCACATGTCTCACTACAGCCTGAAGTTCCCAAAAAATACGAATGGCAAGAGATTGTCCACCCGGCAGTCTCCCAACATCGTGGATGGCCTAACTTGTCTTTACCTACTCCCCCACCTATTAATTAAATTGTCCAAGTCGCCCCTGTCCACACACCAGTTCAGTCTTCCCATGCAAGTAAAATGTTGAAAACTGAGGCCCACCATGCTCCTGACAAAGGAAAAGCCATTGTTGTCACTTCCTCACCCTCAAATGAATCTGATAATTCTGTGTCCTCACGCATGCATTTGAGGGATGATTTATCCCATGTGATCAGTGAGATTAGGCCTAAAGGCTCCACACAGCCTAAGGCAAATTTAGACAGATAAAAAGGTGATAGCAGCAACAAGGGAAAGATTGCCTCCCAGAGTGGAAAATATGGATTTTAAGTTTTTATTTATTTATTGTTGAGAACAGTTGACTTCTGAAATTTTGGATAGCACACTATTTTTTGGATACATGGGTAATATATTTTTGGAAATAATTTCAATTATCACTGATATAAATTGTCAATTATAAATGTGATGATGGGAGTCACAAGGAAGGATGTTTTGTTTGATTAACTAGTTGTGTTATGATTGTTAAAAGCTAAAGGGAGTCACAAGGGGTCCCACCTACTAGTTATTATGTATTTAAAAACCCTTATTATGATTTATTACTTTTCCNNCTTAACTAAAAAGTTGGTTGAGTTTTAGTTAACTTAACTAAGGAAGTAGTTCAACTACTTCAACCAATTCTAATTTGCTTAAAGGCAAAAGGAAAAGGAGGGACAAGAGGGGAATAGAAGGAGAAGCATACTAAGGTTTGCTCTTTGAGTTTTTGTTGAAATAATTCAGTTTTCATTCATTCCTTAATTCATTAGAAGCCTAAATTTTTTTTATGATAGCAGGGTCATATTGTAGATAGCAAGATTCGAGGCTAAATTAAATCATTCAAACACTTTTTTTTCACAGGTGTTGATCTATCTTTGATAGTCTGTGTAGACTTGTCTATTTGTGAATTAGTTTTCATGACTGACAAAGGCTATTGTGCAGAGTCGAGTAGGAAGCAATCTGTGGAAAGTTGATCCATCTTTTAAAGTTCAGTTTTTTACTTTATGTCAGAAGTCCTTTTGTATGTTTCATTGAGGACGTCTAAGTTTGACTTTGGTCCAAAACTTCCTCCGGAAATTTTGTAAAGAGAACGATTATTTTGATGAATTGGAATGAAATAAAGGATTGTTTTATGTCTCATCTGTTTTGACTATTGACTTGGTGTCTTTACTTTTATCTCTATATTTATTTCAGCATCTCTTATGTTCAAAAAATTACATAAATAATGAATTTTTCAGCAAGCTTTTATTAATAAAAAACAGCCTAAGCGCTTGCAATCAATACTTGTGAGTTAGGATACCAATTTTAATGGCTATAAACATAGGGTGATATTCCTGTATATCTTGATTTAGCCAAGCAGGATCTGAAAATGCTTGAGTAAGATCATTTCATATCTTTTTCTCAATAATAACCAAACATTTTGGTCAACCACTTATGGTGCTTTGGGGATGAAATTCGTTATTCCAAGAAATATTTGAGGCTGCAATGATATGTTTTAATTTGGAAGTGTTTCCCAAGCAAGTAAGGATGCCATAGATCCACTGCGTAAAGAATAGCAACATTTCCTTTTCATAGGTGGATTTTCCCAAGTGTCTATCAAATAGTTGTTTGTTGGTGAAAGCCAAAGGTTTTCCATCTTGCATGAGAATTGCACCAATGCCTTTCCTAGAAGCATAACATTCTAGAACAAAAGTCTTGGTGAATTAGGGAAATGCCAGAACAAGAGTCGTGCACATAGATTTCTTCAAGTCTTAAAAGGATTGATCAATTGTTGGAGTCCTACTAAAAGCATTATTTTTAAGGAGAGCGGTGAGGGGAGCTACAATTTTGTCATAATTCTTAATAAACTTGTGATAATATCTTTGTTAAACCCAGGAAATCTCATAAAATTTTAAGAGTTTTAGGGCAAGGCCAATCATTCATAGCTTCTATTTTCTTAAGATCCACACATACACCATCCTTTCCAACACTATGGCCCAGGTACTCTACTTCAGAAGATCCAAAAGCACATTTAAATTGTTTGAGAATGATTTTGTGTTGAGACAGTAAGTGTAAGACTTGATCCACATGGGCCAGATGGTATTGCCAAGTTTTACTATAGATGAAGATACCATCAAAGAAAACTAAGACAAAATGACGAAGGAAAGGATGGAAAACATGATTCATGAGACTTTGAAAAGTTGAAGGTGCATTACACAGGCCGAAAGGCATGACCAAGAGATCATAATGGACCCCGTGAGTTTGAAATTTTGGGAATCTCGACCTATTTCATACGTATCTGGTGGTAGACAGAACATAGATCAAGTTTGGTAAAGTACCAAGCACCACTCAATTCATCCAAAAGGTCATCAATGATAGGAATGGAGAATTTATCTTGGACGGTAATTTTCCCGAGGACACAAAAAATTAGGACACACATGCCATGTGTCTTCTTCCTTGAGTACCATAACTATAGGAGAATAATAAGGGATTGTACTAGGATGGATAACACCCGTCGCTAGCAATTCCTAAACAATTTTCTCAATTTCATTATTTTGGGAAAAGGGGTGATGATAAGGGTGAACATTGGGAGGAAGACTTCCATGGACAAGGGGAATGGAATGATCATGGGTTCCACAGAAAGGGGGAATTCCTTGGGGATTGTCAAAAACATATTGGTGTTTGGAGAGGATATACTGGATGTTGGGATGAATAGTAGGGGAGGGGTTCTCAACTGCTTGAATGGAACATAGTTGGGAAATAATGCCAGAATAACCTTTTTTGAGTAGTTTTTCCATTCGGTAGGAACTGATGATCTCTGGGGACCCTATCAGGATGCCTTGGAACTAATAATGTTGTCCATCTTGTTGGAATTTCATGGTTAATTCCTTAAAATACATTATGATGGGGCCTAATGTGTGTAACCATTCAATACCGAGCACAATGTCGCAACCACCTGTTTCAATAGAAAACATGTGAGATTTCAGGTGGTACTGACCAATTTGCAGGCACACATTTTCACAATGCCCCCCACATTTCATGGAATCATCATTAGCAATCATGATTTGAAAATTTTTTACTACATAGATATAGCACATGGTCTCTGGAGCAATGCGACGATGAATAAAATTATGGGTATTCCCATTGTGGATTATGATAATGACTTTACAATTATTAATGTAACCAATTAACTTAAGGGTTTGGGGAGCAAAGAGAACAGTGAGGACATTCAGTTTTATAAGAAAATCAAATTCGAGAGGATCAGAAGGTGGTGTATGATTATTTGTTTGGGATAGGTATTCATAATAGGGAACGTCAACATCCTCTTTAGAAACGTCCTCAGAAATGACCATAAAAATATTTTGTTCCTTACACTTGTGACCCAAAAAATATTTTTCAACACAATTATAGCAAATAGCCTTAAGTTGGCATTTAGACATTTCTACCCTGGTTAATTTGTGGATCTTGAGAGGTGTGGAAGGAGGGGCTAGAGGTGTGGGTCAAGGGTGATGAATAAAGGATGATTTTTTGTTTTGAGAAGATATTACCTAGTGTGGCTTCTTATCATGTTGAGTATCTTCAAGCCAAGTCTAAGGGAAATCCATTAGGACATGGTCTCAAATGTCATCCTTTAGGCCACTAATAAAACATTTCGGAAGAAGGTATTAGACATGTTGTTCGTTTGAAAATCCAATTGCTTAAAAGTGGATATATATTCTTCCACTGTACCAAATTGCTTCATCTTAGTCAAAATAGCCCAAATGATGGGGGTCGGTGTCAAAGTGTTCATAAATTTCTACAACAAACTAGGTCCAAGCAATATACCCTCGGCATGAATTTTTACGCCATTACCACGATTGTCAATGTTCATGATCCAAATAAAGGACACCAATACGAAGTTTGGTCAAATCATCAGTAATGTCATGCAATGATAAATAATGTTCCATTTGAGTGACACATCCAGTGGGATCCAAGCCATCAAATTTATTCACATCAATTAGTTCATGATGAAGGGGGTTGGAGTTAAAGGCCATGGTGTGGGAGGATTGCACGTCTTCTGAGTGTGAAGGTTGGTCAAGGTAGGTAGGGCCTTGGAATTGGCCCATCCATTGTTTTAGTTTTGTGAAGTCACTTTTGACATCGACGGAGAGGGATTTCAATCAGGTAGTGAGGTTGTCAACTTTGGAATTGGGGGAAGCAACTTCAGAATTGATGCTCCAGATGTTAGTGTTGTTTTAATTGTTGTTGGTTTTCAAGACAATGGTGGTGTTTTCAAGCGCTTAGTTAAGGGTGTGGTCCATTTGGGAGGTAAGCAGGTAAGAAGTGGGTAGGTGGGTCTGCAAAAAAAGGGGTTATGAGTGAGGGGTACTACGACAGCCAATGTGAAGAGATGAAGCCAATGGAATAGGTCCAAAATAAGGGTGTCGTGGAGAGTGGGTGGGACCACGGGAAAAAAATATTATAAGTGATGGTTATCGTTGTAATCAAGGCGAAGAGAGGAATCTAGTGGGATAGGTCCAAAATAAGGGTGTCGGCGAGACCACTACTTTTTTTTAACTCATGCAAAGTTCTACTCTGGTCTGAATAATATTGCATTGACCAAATGCCTAAATTTTTAGTAGTTAAAATTGTGTAGTAATTTCACAACTTGGATGTAGGAGATAGGGTTGCACTACAACATTTCCCCTCTATGTTTGTGTTTTAATGTTCCGACAGTAAGGGTTAGGGTTTTGAGGGTTCCTACAGATAGGGTTTTCCTTGTGCTATAATTTTTTGATATACCAGTGGGGCACAATAGTAGTACTCGAGCCAATATCTTAGGGCACCAACTAAGGAGGCTCGACCATACCCTTAGTTGTACTACCTGATTACCTAGGTATGTGAGAGTAGTCTTCCCAAGAGTTGTTCTCAATGCCACTTTAGTAGTTAGGTGGTCGATAAGTTGATTTATAGTTGGTTTTACGAGACTTATGAGACTCTCAATATACTTGAGGGTATGTGGGAGTGAATGGTCATGTATAGGTGTTGTCTAATGTGATACTACTGCAAGGGGTACCAACATTGGTTGCTTAGGTTTCCAACAAGGTTAAACAGTGTGCTTCAAGTAACTTGTGAAATCGGTTGTATTTCCTACATGTAGTCCTCCCCAACCGTAATTTTACCCGTTGAATAACAAATCATTTTGTTTTAAAGATATTGGCAGTACATGTCTCTATCTCTAGCCTAGAAAAAAAAATTGTCTAAAAAATTGCACAGGAAATTGCTTCGATACCACTTGTAAGGTACTAGATGTATTATGCAGAGCAGAAATAGAATTGTTCTAACAATTATTAGCAGAAAGAGAAAAATATAGAGCACAATGACATGGTTGATTCCATAAATGATACCTTTATTATATTGGTATCCAATTTCACTTGCCTCTTCAAGGGGGAAACCTCCAGCAAAGCAGAGCTCAAATACAAAATAATTCTCAAGACAAAACTCCTCCTTGCTTTATACTCTTGTTTATACTATGTCAATCTTCTAGAGAACATTATAGAGAAAAATATTTCTAGAACTAGAACCTTCTATTAAGTCTTCTTACATTAGACATGTTCACATTATTACATAGGCCTTATTTACTAATGTCGGCCTTTATTATATAGAAAACATATTATTCTATCTACTTGAGGGGTTAGGGAGGTTAGGACGCCAACATAGAACCACAAGTAGAAAACATTAATAGAACCGTAAACAGAAACTAGTTGTCCACTTTATGTAACTAAAACATAAGAGTAAAACATAGAAACATCAATAGAACCAAGAATTTGTAAAAAAAAATTGATAGAACCATTAATAGTAACCACCTGTCAACTTCATGTAACTAAAACACGAGTAAAATGTATAAACATTAATACAAATAGGAATTAATAGAACTGTTATCGCACAAGTTTTAGGTTGGGGAAAGCCCAACCCAATCACCAAAATGGTGACAACTAAGAGAGCACCTACCCACTGTCACCTTAGGTGGGTTTTTCCATCACTTTAGAGATTAAGTGATTACCTCAAGGGGGGAATATCGGTGAACCTAGAGGGGAATGATATGGAAAGTGTGATGTATGAATTAATGCCCCTATAGGTCAAGTTTCTATGTGTGGAGAAGGGCTTTCGTAAGGTCTTGGTGGTAGCCAAAGGTTTCCAAGAAGTAGTAGACCTTGCAAATGTTGATTGTACCTGCCCGAGACACAAGGAAAACAATGATACAAGCCAAGTATATGATGGATAAGAAAGTAAATATTGTTGTCCCTAATTGAAGAAGTTAGTAAAAATATATATCAGCAATGAAATGGCACAATAAACTGCTAAAACAAGTGCTAGAAATCAAGTAAATAATGCAAGAGGTAAACTAGTAAAACACTAGTGAGACTCAAGATTAAAGGAGAAAGATACTAGCACAAAGGTAAGGTTGTAGTAAAAAATTTATGCAGAGATAATAATCAGCCTTATGGATGTAACAGACAAGTTATTACAGCAAGATATTCAACCATTAAAACTTGCCAAAAATCTACCAAAAGATGTGCTATGATCACTAGAATATGTGAGAAAAATATTAGCAAACTTCAACGGTTGAATTGAGAGTTGTTAGAGAAAGTTTGATTAGGGTTTTTGCAGCCCTAATGGCTGAAGATGAAATTTTATTATAGAAGCAAGCAATACTCCATTTCAAGGGGATTCCCTAGTGGTTGAGAGATGCTCTAGGCACAAGGAACAAAACCCAAATTGCAGAAAGTTGAAATGACAAAAATTTGTGTTTCCCAATGCGCTATTTTATTTCTCCAATGCAAAATGTTCATATTAGTGCCTTTCAAATTGGGTAAATGGAGTCCTAGAATAAATATTTATATCAACAAAGACCCTAAGGTGTAATCCCTTTTACTTCCTAGGGTAATCCAATCAAACCTAGGGTAAATCTAAGAGGGTATGCACACTCGTATTCCTCCTGGCAACCCTTGCAAAATAACTTGTAAACTTTAGAAAATTAGATGAATATTAATGGAGAGTGTATCCAACATACTCCTATAAGGGTTTCAAACAACCATAACCAAGAAAAATCAAGAAATAAATAACAATGCAGATTTTTCCTTACCAATTCCAAGAGAGAGAGATCAAACCCTAATTTCACCAAGCAAATTCACAATAAGATTCAAGAGAACAATCATCCAAGAGGTGTGCATCACTCATCCTCATCCATTCACCAAAAATTAGCACCATAAAACATTTTCACAAGAGAGAAACACCATAATGCCCGAGAATAGCGAAAATTTCAGCCAAGTACTTCTCACAATGGAGGAGTTATGTTGTGAAATGAGATTCACATGATCTCTATTTATAAAAAATGTCTAAATCATAGTTTGTCCACTTAATTTTAGGGTAAAACACAAAATAGGGGTCAACATCCCTAATCTTACCCCTTTACACAAAAAAATCCATTTAAAATTCACTTTTGCACATAAGAAACCCTAAAAGTAAGAAGACATCACCCCTTTAGCGTACGTTTTGGAATTTTTCCAAGTTGTTGGAGAAGAAAGTGGAGGTATTTGGGGCTCCTAGAGCCTCCTCTCCATGTGCCAATCTCAATCCATGTCTCCTCTGGTCAAATCATGCTAAGTGTCAAGTAGCAACTCCATCACCATAAAACCCTAGCCCCTTTATGACGTCAAGTCTCAAAAAGGTGACATGTTTCCCCTCCTGGGCAAGTCGTTTGGAATGTGAGGGCATGGTGAGGTTGTCCAAGGTATCTTCTAGGCCTCCAAAGGCAAGTCAGCACGATTTGGCATGTGGGCCCTTGGCATCCAACTTGTGGGCTTCAAGCCCCATGGAATCCCAAGCTAGGATTGTTCCTCCAAAATTGTCCACCAAA
>SNQJ01S0005130.1:92957-108084 GCA_010110895.2 Picea sitchensis | reverse complement strand
GGTTGGTTCTTGTGTGACAACCATGAATATAAAGAATGTTGGTTCTTGTGTTAACAACATTCATTTCGTTATTTTTTCTCTTGATGTTATGATAATAATTTTCCCATAATCTTATTGGAAAATGTATGCTATCAATGTGCATAAGGAAAACATCACCAAGTATAAGAAAACCCTTTTTTTTTGTTTATGTGTGAATCATGCCAATATGTATAACAATGCTTATGAAGCAAAGTGCAACAGAGTATCGTTGGAAAATAAATGTTCATAACGGGTAAATGAAAAAAATGGAATGATGATCGTGGAAAAAATGGAGTGATGATAGTGAATAAAGTCCCCTACCCCCCAACTTAACTTGTTGCATGTCCTCATGCAATGTGGCATCAGTCATAGAAGTGAAAAGGAAAGGGAACTGGATGAGGGAATTTTCCAAATTATTCATTGCTAGCAGTTGAGGAATTACATGATTAAAGTTTAGAAAATAACATACCTCTACTTATCCAAAATGTTGATGAACTATGCAATAGGAATATGGTTGATGTGGCTGCTAGAGTATGGAAGATGTCACTGCTGCAGGATCGTGTGAAAAGTGATTGTTGTTGTAGCTGCGACTGTTGTCTGTTGGATTAGAGATTGTGAAGTGGAGGAATCTGAACTGCTTCTGAATGAATCATGGAAAAGAGAAAGTATGAAAGTGGAATCGTGGTACTCTCGTATAGATGAAGTCATGCTGCTGTAACTGCTGATAAAGTCAGGAAAAGTGTATAGTCTTCACCCGCTGCTAAACTTGATGGTACAATTCTAATCATGCGAATGAATGTGTCGACGTCGAGCATGAAAAGAAGTCATTAGATTACCGACCAATGATGAATGTCATTAACCAATGCGAGGCAAATCACAATGGATGTCAATGAGTTCCAAGGTACCCGAGTACATATTGCGAAGTGTGAATGAATGAGCTGATGTCAAGCCACTTGAAAGATCTAGCGATCAAGGGACATTGATGTATTCCCATGATTGTCAGCGAGAGAACTTGCCATTAAGGCATACAAGCCTCCAGGTACTCAAAATGGACTCTAGTCTATATCCCAGATAAGGTGTTGAGGTTGATGGGGCAAGACTTGTTGAAAGGTGGGCCTTAAGGAATCCCACATCAGTCAACACAAGTTCTGATAAAAAGAGTGGTAGGACTATAAATGAAAATATCTCAGTAGTAACAGTGTGCATGGCAAGGCAATGTAGTCATGGAAAGGGAGCTAGATAGTTTTATTGACAAGGAAAAATGAACTGAAAAAGCTAAAGAGGTGTATGCGACTAAAAAAGATAGGCGTGTGCGAAGTCATGAAGGATAATTCAATGGAAGATGGGCTTCAACACATGGATGACCAATCTGCGTTGAAGGAGAAATGGAGGAAGGCATTCATGACACAATTGGGTTTATGAAAAGGTTTATGTGTAACAACAAACTCCAGGATGTGTAGAACGAGAATCAACTCCATCAAGTACTCAAGAAAACATGTCTTTTTTTCAAAAAAATTTGTGATTTTTGAAAATCACTTCAGCAACAAGATATGATCGATCGCGCTCCTAAAAAAAACTTAGTACAAATCCTGCATGAAAACTTGCGAGATGTTCGAAAATATATCATGCAGAAAGAAGGACAAATGCGACAAAGTAAATAAAATGCATTTTATACCTCTTGTCGTGGGCGTTCCGCGCATGCTTGTGTAATCGTTGAATGCTTGCTTAGCGTAAAAGCGCAAAAACATGTTTCCATTTGTTTTCAGCAATTTATAAAAACGTCCATTTGCAATGTTATTTGTTTTCGTTGTTTTAATTTTTATACTTGGTTTCTAATTTTTATTTTTAATTTTTTTATATAATTTTATTTTATTTTATTATGTTTGACCTAATTTTTATTATTATTTACATATTATTATTATTATTATTTATATATATTTTATAAGAAAACGAAACAAATAAAAACAATTTTTTATAATAAACAAACAATAAAGTAAATTCTTTATAATAAAACAGAATTTTTTATTTTTATCTTTTTTGTTATTATAATTGTTTTATAATCAAACAATTTTTATTTATTTTTTAATCATTTTATAATTTAAATCAAACAAACAAAAACAAAACAAAAAACAGACTAGTTAAATCAATCAAACAAAAACAAAAAAAACAAATCAAACAAACAAACAAAAACAAAGAAATAATTTAAAACAAATAAAAGAAAATTCAAACAAATAATTAAAAAAAAAACAAATAAAAGAATACATGCGCCCGCAAGCCACCATGAATACTCCATTTGACCAATATTGTCTCCTTTTGAAGTTTCCAGAGAGCCCACTGCTCTACCCAACTCCCCAACTGCCCTCACAATCCTCTTCCAGACCACCTTCAAGGACGTGGCGAAGTCTATGTCCGTAGTAATATGGTTGAATGCACGCGCAATTAGAGCACCACCCGCCAGAATAACCATGGCTTCCTGACAATTAGCATTCACATCGGCAGGATCATCAATATTTTTCTTCAGGCACGACAACTCGCGATTTATTACACGGATTGTTTCAACCATTGCGATGGCACAGTCAGCAGGCATGGAAAAATTTTCCTTTCCTCCAACCAACTCACACGCTGCATTGCACAGAACCGAAGGCATGAAGTTTGTATCAACTTTTAATATATATTGCCTCATTACTTGGAGTAGTTTTATTTGAGTTTCCTCTCTTACGTAAGGACCAGTCTCTGGAACCGCTTTGCTTAACGCCTTCCTCACGGACGTGATCTTGTTCTCGATAACGTTTTTCTCAAGCATAGTAGTTGTTTTAAGAGAGTACCCATGCTCCGTAAGAATATTCATCAATGAATCCATCAGATCATGCCCAGAAAGGTCCAGTCTGAGGATGGCATGAGGAAAATCAGATCCCTCATAAACTGGGATAGTATGTGTCACACCATTACTAGATTCTAGTACAATACCGATTGTATGCCCAACGTGCTCGATTGGATATTTGAGAGATGGAATGCCACGCTTTGACTGAGCTTCATCACCAACATATGCATCCTTCTGCCCCATACCAACCATGACACTCATGTGCGTTGGTCTACCAATAATACCGGGAAAAACTACGCAAGGGGAATCTTCCCCCACAAATCCTGCGTTAACCATACCAGATCCATTATCTGTCAACTTGTAAAAAAAATGAAGCCCGAGTCTTCAGATGGAGAGGATCTCTTTTGAGCTGTGAATGCACCATTTTAGGGATGGCATGTACTTGGCATTTCTTATAGAGAGATTTTCATTTGCCCAAGAATCCAAACGCAAACAGTCATCGCTCCATTCTTCCCTCTGGAGGTGGCCCAGCAGAAAGAACATTGGCATGCAAGAAAACAACCTGTTGCACATGGTTAGAACTGTCACCCTGATATAGTGTGACGGTTTAGAAATAATATCGCTAAAAAATCTTCATCGATTGCCAACAAAAAAACTGCGAGATAAATGCCAGTATCACACAACCAACTGTAATTATCTCTTCTTCAAAATCCAGATATAAAAACGCAGGCCGCTTGAATAAAAACAAGCATATATGGGACAGTTAAAATAATAGTTTCATCTCCTTGAAAGGATCATGTTTGATTAAATATAGATTGGAAAGAATATGTTGCAAATCAAATTAATACGAAATCAACGAAAATGGGATTTAATCTGGCAACCTCCGACAAAAATTCTTTGTTCGGTCGAATATGAATCTAAAAACAGATTTCAAGGGATATGCTGAGAAAAAAACGGATCTGCTTACCTGGTCTATCCCTCTAAACATGAATTTACCTACTCATTTCCTTTAATCAGCCATTCCAGCAAGGCTGTTGGAGCTTGCGCCTTCATCTCATCCAAATTTTCCATTCGATCCGTGTACCAATCGCGTGAAATTGCATTCGACCGAGTTTTAACAGCAGCTCCAACTCCAAGTGTGGATTCATTCGGCCGGGTGAACACTGCATATCTCCTTTAGCATTGTTCTCTTCATTTTCATTATGGCACGCGAGCAATATGCAAGCAGATGTTCATGCACAGTGGAAATAGTGAACAATGATAAACAATTTCATTTTTATCAGATAAATTAGAGTCTTGTGCTTAGTGAAGGCTCGTCGAAACCGAGTTATTGAGATATTGATTGACTACCTTCAACTTATGTATTTTAAAGTGAGGAGAGCAACAGTCAAATTACTGATGGGCAGACCTTCGTAAGTTGTTTATTTGTTCGATTTATGCGGTGGTTTCTGCACAAAATTCATGATATTTTATTTGTTTGCAGGGTTATTTCGAGGCATCTACAGGATAAGGGTCGAGAGAAAATACAAGGCACGCAAACAAAAAATAAACCATCATGAAGTTGTTTTGACTGTTGTTTCATCTTGGACTTTCTACGCGGCTCACTTAATACAACTCCATGATATTTTTTTGTAATGTAATTACTGTTTTATTGCAGATGGAGGGTGCACAACTTTTCATTCATTTATTTATTTTTATCTAGTATGCTTTTAAAGTAAAGAATAAAATAAAATTTTATTTAGCAAGCTTATAAATTTATTTAGCAAGGATCTAAAAAAATAAAATTTACGAGCAAAAGGAAGACGAAAAATAGATCAGGTGAAATTTTCTTTCCATCAAGTAATTTATATTCCTAAAATCAGTCAATCAGTCATGCTACTTTCTGATCCTCACGATCGCACGAAGCGCGGAGGAGAGCATACTTATTCTAGCAAAAATAAAAAAACTTGAAAATAAAACCCTACCTACACTATGCTAATTAGAAATGAGAAATTAGTTACGTGTAATCAAACAACCAACGTAGCCATGCACGCAATAGTAATAAAAAAATGTTATATTTCAGTTTAGTAATTGACAGTCAGGAATATGTATAAATGTGTGAAATTAGTGGTTGAAAGTGTAAATTAAAAAAAGAAAAAGAAAAAATAAATGAATCTAACCTAATACTTGCTTGAAACCAGCGTTCGATCATGCTTTCGTAGGCATAATTTGTCTTACTCAGACCATGTTGTAGCTCCTCGCTATCCTCCTCAACCTCTTTCATTCCTAATGGTTGTTCATTAAATGTGCAAGGTCCTTCGTATGTTGATTCTTTGTTCGCCTCGGGAAGAGTGAATAAGCTTTCGCCTACTGTCAATATCCCTTCTTTCAGAGAAGAGAGGACCCCAAATTTTGCTAGGATCTGAGTGAGTTGTTCCAAGATTAAATTCATTGTTAAATCATGTTAAAAAAAAAGGATTCTTATAGCACCCAAAACTGAAATCTAAATGAAAAAAACTTGAATAAAAACACTCTTACTGAAATGAAAAATAATTACTCTTCACAGTTGCGGAAATTAAAATGTTCTTGATGGTTGGTAGGGGCAGTGAGGAATGTACACTGAAGTAGCTCTATGACCCTTAGAACCAACACATGTAGGTCACACTTGCAAAAATTAAAACCACTCTTGCATGGATTGAAATTTGCAGAAATTGAAATTACTTCTACCTAGTTAGTAGGGAGAACATGAGGAGTCTCCTGTCATGAGCTTCTATGTCCCCTTACCAACATGTCTAGATCACACTTGCAGAAATTGAAACTAATCTTGCAGAAATTGAAATTACTTCTACCTAGTTGGTAGGGAGAACATGAGGAGTCTCCTCTCACGAGCTTCTATGACCCCTTACCAACACGTCTAGATCACACTTGCAAAAATTGAAACTAATCTTGCAGAAATTGAAATTTGCAGAAATTGAAACTACTTTTACCTAGTTGGTAGGGAGAACATGAGGAGTCTCCTATCACGAGATTATATGACCCCTTACCAACACGTTTAGATCACACTTGCTTGAATTAAAATGAAAAAGAAACTAATACCTCAATCCATCGTGCTTCCCTGGAAACGGCGCCAAAATGTTGGGCTCTAAAGATGTCCTAAAATATAACCTCTATGCATCATCCAAAGGTAGGCGTTGACGCAAGCGTTTTACTTGTCACCTACATAGGTTCTTACCTTCCATTTTCAATACCCGTCCTCCAGAGATGCAACCCCTGCAAAGGGACAACAATCGTAACAAAAGGAACAACAATCATTCTGTTCAAATGAACAACAAAAGGAACAACAATCGTGACAAGGGAACGACAATCGTTATATTGGGCTGAACTAATGTTGTATTAAGTGAGTTGTAGTACTTTCCCAACTATCTAATTTGTCAACCCAGGGTTCATAAACTGACGAAGCACACACAAAGTATATGCAAGATTGAAGCGGGACTAATCTAATCTATTTTTTAAGCTACAACTAAAATTGAATCATTAATCTAACACATGACTGAAATTGAATCATTAATCTAACACACAACTGAAATTGAATCATTTATCTAACACACGACTTGGAATCGAATTAATCTAGTTGCATAAATGAAATTAATCTAGGAATGGGAAATTGCGTGAAGGAAATTAATCTATAAATGGAGAAC
Organism: Picea sitchensis; assembly: GCA_010110895.2. Taxonomy (NCBI): domain Eukaryota; kingdom Viridiplantae; phylum Streptophyta; class Pinopsida; order Pinales; family Pinaceae; genus Picea; species Picea sitchensis. The sequence goes on along the minus strand of SNQJ01S0005130.1, from coordinate 101,568 downwards.
TACATGAAGGAAGAGAAGATACAACAAGTGAAGAGTTGAATGGCATAACAACATATGGGAGCTCTCACCAATGAAGCAATCTTACATTCAATAATCAAATCAATCTTCATAACAGAATAATGAAAACATGAAAACCAAAACCATGAATCAAAGCTAAGAATCCCTTTCTCTTTCGAATCTTAATGACTACCATTAATGACTACTCTAATCCTAATTGCATAATCTAACTCCGTCCTAATTGCTTGATTACTCTAATTGAATCCTCATGAAGAGAGATCGCTCTTTTTTATACATGAGAGCCTTGGAGATAAGATAACCATCTCATTATTACAGATCCACTTTTCTCTCAACCTATTTCCCATTATTACAAAATATAATCCCTTCAAATCCTCACACATATCCCTCATATATCTTGGATAAGATATTCCAACCAAATCTCCATGATCTTCTCCTTGGAATGGGCTTGAATTATCTCCTCAAATCTTGAAATGGTGGAAGAAGTATTCGAGAAGTCCTTTTGAATTAATCCTTCTCATATTCCTACACATTACAAAGCTCACACATATTTGAGATATATATGAAAACATGTTGATTTTCTAACATTTAATCACAAATTCCTTTTAAATACTAAAATGAATAAAGTGGAGAATAATAAGGTGAAACCCAAGTATATTTATGGAAATGATGTCATGAAAGGTTAACGAGGCGATGAAATGTGAAGAATGATGAAAGGAAAGGTGGATGAAAATAGGACATTTATGAGCCCCAACATCAAGTGTGTGAGCCCTATGATGTACATAAATGTGTCATATCCATGGAATAAATGTGTCCACTAGTTTTGAGCCATCATACCAATAGGATTCAAATTCCTTGCGCTCCTCTGCAAAAACATGAGTGCACCACCTTTTTGAGACCTCATACAACTTGTTTTTCCATCTAGCCATGGCATCCTCAAAATTCGTGTCATAAGACTTGAAACTTCTCCAACTCAATTATCCTTCTGCAATGGGGTTGATGTAAAATTTTCATCCTTAAACTCAGTCATTGGGCACAAGCCAATGATCTTATATATATTCTCAATGACTGAGTTCTATGCATCGTCATCCATTGGATCATTGTATCTATCTCCTTCATACATGTCCAGTGGTGCAGCCATGGGTAAAGTAACTATCTCAAATGAAAACTAGATTTTTTTTTAATGCATCACCGCATCAGTATCAAAGGCCCAATAAATTCCAAGTAATGTAGGATATGGATCAGAGCCATCCATAATATCTATGACCTCAAAGTAAACTTTTGTTTTTACCCCATTTGTATTTACTTCCACCTAATCCTGTCATCTCATGGGGTAGATCTTGCATTTATTTTCCAACCGCAACTAGATGGACGACCAGACCAATTTTGGTTGGCCCATCAGCTCCCAAGACTTCTTGGGTAAATTATTCTAGTCGAAATCCAGATTTAAAATGACTCCATCCATGTCATATCATGTTGATGATTACAGTTGCATGAGACATCCTCCAGGACACAGACTGAGTGAGTCATCCTGACAGAGAGCCCATGAGTTGGGTGTGCCCATGAGATGGGTGTGTAGTTCCTCTCTGAGACAGAGATGGAACACTGTGTGCCCCTATGTGGGGTGAGGAAGCCCATGATTTGGGTGTTCCCATGAGATGGGTGTATGGTTCCTCTATGAGAAAAATATGGAATGTTGTGTGCCCCTGTGTGGGTTGAGGAAGCCCATGAGTTGGGTGTACCCATGAGATGGGTGTGTTGTTCCTCTTTGAGACGGATATGGAACACTATGTGCCTCTGTGGAGGGAAGATTCCCATGAGGTGGGTGTTTCATTCTCTCTGAGAAGGAGATGAAACGATGTGTACCCCTATGAGGGGTGAAGGATCCCATGAGATGGGTTTATTGTTCTCCTCTGTGCAGAGAGTTGAGATGATGTGATACTCTAGATGATTCTCCTATGAGGCATAATGAGATAGATATATGTTGACTTGGACGTCCCTATGGATGAGAACAAGTGGGTGTTCCCCTAGTGGCTGATCACTAGTGGGTGTGTGAGATCCCTTGCTATATTTTCTAAGATTCAGACTTACTTGTAACCCTAATTGTGATGTAAAGGGTACAGGTCCACCCCACCATAAAGTGAAAGATAACTAATATGGTAAATATTAATTATATTTCAAGTTAATAGAGTTCAGCCCTGTTGTCCCAATATAAATGTCTTTTGATATGTCCAGTCTAATATAAATAAAGGTGTTTTCCCCATTGAGGAAACATAACACAAGTGTTATTTTGGAAATTTCAGCAAGTACTTGTTCTTGGGTTGAAGTGCTCACCTCTCTTGGGCACTAGTCTTCTAGGTTTTGTGAGCACCCTTTTGTGTGCTAGGTTTATGATGTTGGAGGTATTTTCTTGAAGAATATAACAAAGGATTGGGTGGGTTTTCTTCCCTTGTTGAGAAGGGTTTCCCAGGATACTTCTTGTGTACTTGTGCATGGAATTTCTTCTTGTGATCTTGGTTGTTGCAGCAAATTGTTTATGGTGTAACTGCAATTGTCTATGGTTCAAGTAAAATGATAAAATTGGAATAAACTTCACGCTTGAGCCTAACTTAATGAAAAATAAACATAGTATCATAGCCTAGGTCTTGAAGAAGCCATTGCACAAGTCTTCAAGGCAAGTCATCCTCCTTTTGCAGAACCATATGACCCTCCTCAGGTTTCCAGAAATTTCGTACGAACCTCCTTATTTCTTAGTTTTATCCCTTAATACTTGGATGTTGAGGATAATTTTGGAATAGGAGAGTATGACCTCCTCCAACGCATCTCCAGAGACTCTCAGAGTGAAATTCTGAGGATTTTTAATTTTTGGCCCTGGGGTCTCTAGGGTTTCGCATTTTTATGCAGACTTTTGGCTTTATCGTTTATGAATCTCATTGAAGGAGCTACTCATATCACCAGTATTCCTATGACTCTCTTAAGGCTTATTTTTGGCATTCATAAGCCCAAAAAACCTAAGGTTGCTAGACTAGCCTAGCCGTTAGGTTTTCTAGCCCAGATGACAAGGGTTTGTGAAGAAATTTGAAAATATAAAGAAAAACACCTTGGTGGAAGATAGGATTGATGGATCAATCAATTTTAGCTCCTATAAGTCAATAATTCAGATCACCCTTGAAGAGGATGACCTATTAAGTGTGATACAAAATACTTTACCAGAGATAACTATCAATGAAGAGAAGGAAGAAAGAAAGGAATATGCCGTCAAGACAAGGAAGATAATCATCTACTCAGTAAGATATCATATCCTACATTGTATTTCCAACCTAAAGACAACTTATGAAATGTATGAATCATTGAAGAATATGTTTGAGAGTGACAACAACCTCAGAGCCCTTACTTTGAAGGGCCAAATCCAAAGTATCAAGATGACAAAAGGTGATATCGTTGCTACATTATTTATGAAGATGTTAGAGATCATAGATAAGATAGGTTCCATTGGAGAAATCGTATGTGACATATAACTTGTTTTAACCACTCTCAATAATCTACCAAAACATTGGGAACCATTTCTTCAAAGTATCAGTAGAAGAGAAAAGCTACCTAGTTTTGACCATCTATGGACAGACTGTACCCAATATGATCCAGGTGGATATCATTGGCCACCCACCTTTTCCAACTGGCTCAAAACAATTTTCTGGCAATTTTGGTAATTTACTATTTTTAGTAGTTTTTAACTTCTGGGGCCATTTTGAGGGCCTAAATGGAGGTTTTTTAGGATAGAGCTTCTTAATTATGGCTAAAGTATCTGATTGAGCCCCAAAAATGAATCTCCTCGATATTACCTTTCCAACGAGCTATCGTGCACCCCAAACGGAGATCGTATGCCAAAGTTACGCCCCCGAAAGTTGATACACCAAACTACCCAAAACGGGGTCCACAAAACTGTTGGCTTTTCATCTTCCAGGGTTAGGGTTTTGGATTTTATTTATGATAAAAAGGCTTTTGGAGCCTCATTGTAAAATTATCTTCTTGCGAATGCGAGTAGCGGACACATCTCTTCTCAGAGATAAGCTGCCACCATTCTAGCGAGTCTTTCACTCTGTATTCTTATAGTCTTTGTACATTTTCGCTCATTAATAGAAAATTGTGTATTACTATATCTATATGTTTATGGTTGCATCTATGATACATTTTTGTTATATTATTGGATATCCAAGATATCTCTGTACATTTCTTTAGTATATCTTCGCTCTCATTTCATGTCGAAAATAATCTGGATCATTGGTATCAGAGTAGGCTGATCTTGATCATTTTTCAGTGCATGTCCCCGAAAAGGTATGAGTATAGAAAGCTGGGTCTCGATCTTGTCTCTCTTAAGTACAATCACTCTCGCACACCCAAGAAAGCCTCAATGGCGGAAGAAAATAAAAATGACAAAGAAGACGATTCTATCAATTTGTTTCTTGAGAAAGTTGTCACGTGACAGAGGGACGGAATGATGGATAATTTTTCCCACATCCTTCAACGCCTTTCGATAACAATAGGCACGTCTTCATCAAGAAGCCACTTTGGAGGAACCTCTCATTTCAAGGTACAAGTATAATTTTTATATTCCCATAATTGAAGGACAGATAGATGTGGATGCCCTAGAAAAATGGTTAAATCTGCTAGAAGGTTATTTCTTTATTCATAATTTCCCCGATAGGGAAAACATCACCTTCGCACTCCTTAAGGATCTCCCCCATGTCAAACATTGGTGGGAAACTTATTGGGATCAAAGTTCCACAGAGGAGTCTGGAATATATGGGGCCGAGCCCACTTGGGATTTTTTTGTGGATGTGGTAAAGGAATAGTATTACCCTATTGGCAACTATGAGGACCAATACATGAGATGGACCACACTACAGCAAGAGAGGGGCCAAGTAGTTCCAAAGTTCACCAATATCTTCCATACCTTGCACACCAATTTGGGTATCAAATACTTCAAACGACATTTGGTTTTGAAATACCGTGGGGCTCTACACAAATACATCCAAACTAAAATGGATTTTATGGACATCTCAACACTCGGTGTTGCTTATCGATATGTTAAAATCGAGTAGAAATTTAAGAACCGGAACAAACATGACTTCGGGTTTGCGAATCTACAACAACCAAAGTATGATAAAGATGGACATAACAAACAGTCTCCTGAAAACTAGTCCAAGCCATAGGAAAAGAAGGGTCATGAAAAGACGAAGAAGGACACTAGAAAATGGTGTGATTTCCAGAAAATCCCATGGAACAACACCGATGAATGTCACTCAAAACATTCATTGGTGGATGAGATCAAAGACAAGGAGCCAAACCCTAATTCAGAATCTTATTCAGAAAATATTGATAAAAGACAGATCATCGACGAAGATCCCACTGCTATTGTCATGACCGCAACAATTGAATCGGAATAACCCACAGATACCGAAGAGGGGGAGTGACTTTCTAATTCACCGATGTGGGTTAAGGGGACCCTACTGCATTTTATTGTTGATAGCGAAATTCATAAGAACCTCATCTCAGCAGAGGTTGTCAAATAGTTGGTATTGTCAACAACACTACAGTCACAACCATACAACATTAGGTGGCTTCGCCAGGGACGAGATATTCATGTCGGCCAGCAGTGTCGATTGTCATATGACATCCATCCCTTCAAGGATGAGGTATTATGTGATGTTTCCCCACTAGATGTATGTGATGTTCTCTTGGTCCAGCCATAAATGTGGAAGTGCCATGCTATCTATGAGTCTTGACCTCGTAGTGTCATTATTACTCTAGGGGGTCATCTCTACAGGATACCAGAGGTAGTTCCAACTACTGTCCCACCTAAACAATGTCGCAAGGTAGTATCTCATACTACAAAATTCATCTTCTTCACAAACTGTTCAAAAGGTGAACATAAGGATATTACAACCACTACAGCCTCGACCCAAGCCCCTTCTATCCAACAGAAGAAGGTCGACAAGATTGCAAAAAAGTGTAAATATTCCTTCTACACATAGGAATCTCATGTATCCATACTAGTTAAAAAGTTCCAACCCTTCCAGCCACAGGTTTGTGACAACCTTCAACAATCTAAGCAACACAACTTCTCCAATAAGGCAAGCAGCTCATCATTATGCAAATTCAACAAACGTTTTTACCTCTCCCCCGGGCACTCAATGCAATGGATACCACTGATTCATAAGGAGGGAGGATTGATCCAGGTGGATATAAGTGGCCACCCACCTTTTCCAACTGGATCAAAACAATTTTCTGGTAATTTTGGTAATTTACTATTTTTAGTAGTTTTTAACTTCTAGGGCCATTTTGAGGGCCTAAATGAAGGTTTTTTGGGATATATATTCCCAATAATAGTTAAGGTGTCTTATTTATTCCCCAAAATGAATCTCCTCGACGATACCTTTCCAACGAGCTATCGTGCACCCCAAACGGAGATCGTATGCCAAAGTTACGCCCCTGGGAAGTTGATACACCAAACTACCCAAAACGAGGTCCACAAAACTATTGGATTTTCATCTTCCAGGGTTAGGGTTTTGGATTTTATTTATGATAAAAGGGCCTTTGGAGCCTCATTGTAAAATTATCTTCTCGCGAATGCGAGTAGCGGACACATCTCTTCTTAGAGATAAGCTCCCACCATTCTAGCGAGTTTTTCACTCTGTATTCTTACAGTCTTTGTACATTTTCGCTCATTAATAGAAAATTGTGTATTATTGTATCTCTGTGTTTATGGTTGCATCTCCGATACATTTTTTTTATCTTTTTGGATATTTGAGATATCTCTGTACATTTCTTTAGTATATCTCCACTCTCATTTTGTGCCGAAAATAATCTGGATTACAAGAAGAACTTAGACTTAGAGCTAGAGGATTGGAAGACTCCCCTAATGATGATCATGCTCTTGCACTTCATACAAAGAAAGGAGGAAGATTTAAAAGAAACTTCAGGCAAACATTCAAATATGAGAAGACTTCATCAACTTTAGGTTATGATCAGAGAAGAGACATGACAGAGACTCAGTGCTTCAGATGTGACGAATATGGACACTATGCGAGAAATTGTCCTACCATAAAGAAAGGAAGACAATATGCTTCCACCACTGACAATGATCCAGACCCACCTCAAAAGTATGAAGACAAGAGAGATGAGGATTACTTCCTGTAAACCAAATGCAAGATTGAGCATGATTGGAGACTCAGGTTAATTGTTTGATTTAATCATTAAACCTATAGTTGATTTCATCCTTGATAGTGAAGAGTATTATCCCTAGTATGGGAGCCTTCATGACTTGGAACATTATCCCTGGTACAAGATTCCAACCTTTATTGATTGATTATTATGCTAGTATTGTAGAGTTAGTAGAGCACCTGAGAAGACATAAAATATCTTTAGGTTAGAAAACAAGAAAAAGAAGATATATATCCTTCAAACTTCAGAGGAAGTTACTTGACTCAAGAGGGAGTCAAACAAATTGAGAAGAAGGAAGAAACATTACCTTCTTCCCTTCAGTAGTTCATGTTGGTTGTGGAGCCTGATTATCTTCCTGATTCAGAGGTATTTTATTGTCAGCCGTGTTTATACCCCATGAAGTATTTACACCCCAGAAGTATGTACACTCTTCCACGCAGGGGAGTGCAGAGGGGGGTTACCCCCTTTGCGGGGTCTGAGGGGGCTATCCCCTCGGCTGGGGGGTCTGGGGGCAAGTGGGCCCCCAACGGGGGTTCGGGGGTAAATCCCCCAAAGGAAAATTTTCCTTGTAAATGTATATTGTAATTTCATTGTAAATCTGGACCGTTCATTATAAGGTCCCAGATCTAACGGTAGAGATTATGTTAGGATTTTTTGCCATAGAAGGCAACCTTCTTTTATGAGGGAAATTTATTGTGACTATGGTTGATGGCGAATATTTTATTCTGAGAGAGGAGACTGTGAGGGAAAGAAGAGGAAGTTACAACGGGTTTTGTTGTAGATTGTATCCCTTCATTTGCTGGATAATAATAAAGGAAGGACCTAGCAATTTCTCTGGTGGACGTAGCCCACACTGGGTGAACCATGTAAATCCGTGTCTCTCTTGTATTGTGTATCTTCTGTGTTTTGTTTCCACATTTGTTTTATTTTATTGCTCCACGGTCATGTTTTTCTAACAATTGGTATCATAGCAAAAGGTAACTTGCAAGAAAAGAGGGTTCCTGGTTCGAGTGGGAGAAATGTCGAAAGATGGAAAGTGTAGGGTCAAGAAATTTAATGGCCAAAACTACCAGTTATGGAATATGCAAATGGAAGATTATTTATATAAGAAGGATCTATTCCTACCATTGGGTGGAATAGCAAAGAAGCTGACGGCCATGAAGGACGAAGAATGGGAGATTCTTGACAGAAAGGCTCTAGGAACGATATGGCTGAGCTTGGCAGCGTCAGTGGCTTTCAATATTTCCAAAGAAAAGACAACAAAGGGTTTGATGGATGCATTGGCCAAATTGTATGAAAAACTCTCGGTGTCCAATAAGGTATTTCTAATGAAGAGATTATTTAATATGAAGATGTCAGAAGGAGGGTCTGTTGC
>SNQJ01S0005130.1:64157-89143 GCA_010110895.2 Picea sitchensis | reverse complement strand
TCTCTGGTGGACGTAGCCCACACTGGGTGAACCACGTAAATCCGTGTCTCTCTTGTATTGTGTATCTTCTATGTTTTGTTTCCGCATTTATTTTATTTTATTGCTCCACAGTCCTGTTTTTCTAATAGTTCAGAGGGAGATAGGCAGAATATTCCCATAAACAGAGGGAGTTTTCTATGATGAGAAATTTGATCTAGTATCCCAATACACTTCCATCTGTACTATCATCCATGAGATGGAAACTACATCAAATGGATGTAAAGACAACCTTTCTCAATGATGAGGAAGAAGTTTATATTAAGCAACCAGAGGGATTCGTAATATATGATGAGAAATCTCATGTGTACAGGTTGAATAAATCCATTTATGGACTAAAGCAGGAACCTCGTTATTAGTACGAGAAGATGGATGGATTCTTGATGAGTTTGGGTTTCAGCAAGAGTGTTGTTAATCCAAACCTATATTATCATATTGTTGGGGACGAGTGCCTGATATTGGTCCTATATGTTGATGATTTATGTCTTAGCAGTTCTGAAAGAATTATTGTTGAATGCAAGCGAGCATTGACTTCTGATTTCAAGATGAAGGATCTAGGTATGATGCACTACTTCTTGGGACTAGAAGTATGGTAGAGAACTGATGATATTTTCCTGAGTCAAGGAAAATATACAGTGGAAATATTGAAGAAGTTCGGTATGACAGAATGCAAACCCATGCCTACTCCAATGGTGATGGATTTGAAGAAAATGAATGATGTTGATTCAGGAGAGATTGATCCACACTTGTACTGACAACCGATTGGATCGTTGATGTATCTGGTTAACACCAGACTTGATAAATGCTATGCAGTGAATGTGCTTAGCCAGTTCATGCGTCAACTGAGACAGACTCACTAGATAGCAATGAAACATGTATTGAGATACCTATGAGGCATAGTTAGATATGGCATGAGATATGCCTCCAGTGTAGGCTTGAGTTTGCAGGGATATGTCGATGTAGATTGGGCAGGGATCACAGTGGAACGGAAGAGAATCTCTAGTTGTTGCTTCACCTTAGGGTCTACCATGGTTTCCTAGTGCAGCAGGAAACAGAGCTCTGTGGCATTGAGTATCGCAGAGGCAGAGTATATAGCATTGACTTTGGCAGTCTGCGAAGCAGTGTGGCATCGCAAGATTCTGACAGATTTATTTGATCATGAGATGGATCCTACCACTATTCATTGTGATAACCAGATCTGTGTGAAGCTCTCTGAGAACCTTGTGTTTCATGATAGATCGAAACACATTGAAATAAAATATCATTATATCAGAGACATGGTGCAGAGGAAATTATTACACATGTAGTACCTTCCTACCCATGAGAAGATTGCCGATATCTTCACCAAATCGTTTGCCAAGACGAAGTTCGAGTACTTTCGTGAGAAATTTGGCTGGTGAAAAATACCTCCCTGGCTGAGAGGGAGTGTTGATGACTACAACCAAGATGAATTTCAAGTACTTTCGTGTGAGACTTGGCCTAATGGAGAATTCCTCCCTATATGAGAGGGATTGTTAATGATTACAATTGTGTGAGACATCCTCTAGGACACAGACTGAGTGAATCAGCCTGAGAGAGAACCCATGAGTTGGGTGTGCCCATGAGATGGGTGTGTAGTTCCTCTATGAGACAGAGATGGAACATTGTGTGCCCCTGTGTGGGGTGAGGAAGCCCATGAGTTGGGTGTGCCCATGAGATGGGTGTATGGTTCCTCTCTGAGATGGATATGGAATGTTGTGTGCCCCTATGTGGGGTGAGGAATCCCATGATTTGGGTGTGCCCATGAGATGGGTGTGTTTTTCCTCTCTGAGACGGAGATGGAACGTTATGTGCCCCTGTGGAGGGAATATTCCCATGAGTTGGGTGTGTCATTATCTTTGAGATGGATATGAAATGATGTGTACCCCTGTGAGGGTTGAAGGAGACCATGAGATGGGTTTATTGTTCTCATCTGTGTAGAGAGTTGAATGATGTGATACTCCAGATGATTCTTCTATGAGATGTAGTGAGATAGAGATCTGTTGACTTGGACGTCCCTGTGGTTGACCACAAGTGGACGTGCCCCTAGTGGCTGAGAACTAGTGGGTGTGTGAGATCCCTTGCTATATTTTCTACGAGTCAAACTTACCTGTAACCTTAATTGTGATGTAAATGGTATAGGTCGGCCACACCATAAAGTGAAAGATAATTAATGAAAAAGATAATTAATATGGTAATTATTAATTATATTTTGAGTTAATGAGGTCGGCCCTATTGTGCCAATAGAAACCTCTTTTGATATGTCCAGTCTAATATAAATAAAGGTGATTTCCCCATTGAGGAAACATAACACAAGTGTGAGTTTGGAAATTTCAGCAAGTACTTGTTCTTGGGCTGAAGTGCACACATCTCTTGGGTGTTAGTCTTCTAGGTTTTGTGAGCATCCTTTTGTGTGCTAGGTTTATGGTGTGGGAGGTATTTCTCTTGAAGAATATAGCAAAGGATTGGTTTGGTTTTCTTCCCTTGTTGAGAAGGTTTTCCTAGCATACTTGTTTTGTACTTGTGCATGTTATTTCTTCTTGTAATATTGGTTATTGCAACAAATTGTTTATGGTGTAACTGTAATTGTCTATGGTTCAAGTAAAATGATAAAATTTGAATGAACTTCATGCTTGATCCTAGCTTAATGAAAAATGAACATAGCCACCAAGCTCTTCTGTCATATTGAATTTTCTCCCCATGTGATTTTTCTTACTGACTTGGCACAAATATCTTTTCGGTAAAGGAGATGATATGGTTTCCTCCAATCCTTATTCCCTCATGTTGGTAGCTAATATCTATGTCCACTTACTGGAAACATCTATATCATTCAATAATCACAAATAGCAGTGAAAGAAAGTACTTACTTGGTCTTCTTATTCTTCCTTGCGACCCAAGTCATGAAAGGCGTTTATGCGTGTTGCATGTTGTAACTCCTCTAGGCGTTGTTATTCATGTTCTCTCTGCTCAACACATTGTAGCTTGTCCTATTTATGAGATTATTCCAATTGTCATTGCGTTGTGTGCTATATTTATTTGTGCACATGAGATTCCTCCAAGGATCTTTGCATCACGTGATACAACTCTTCCATGGAACGAGCCTCTTCCAACGGCCTCTATGTCGCCCATTGTACATCTTCATGGATCTGAGCTTCCTCCAACAAACTTTTCATCTCCCGTTGAAATTTTTAACAGATTCGTGCCTCCTCAAGTGACCTTCGAGTCGTGCGTTGTATCTCCTCTCATGATCTTTCTTCTTCTAAGGCTCTCTATGCATTGCACAGAAACTATTTTTTCTAGGAAACATCAAACTTTGAAGGGGGTTGTGTTGTCTTATTTATATTTCCCACCGACTTCCAACCTGATCCTTTACCATGTTCAAAGTATTCTCCTATATTCACTCCTCTTTAGGTTACTACTTGGACATAAACCTCTTCATTCTTCTTCTTATTCTTGCATGGATATGGATGTACCATTTTGCAATTGGTCTTCTTGTCTTCCCACTTTTTTGATAAGTCGAGAGAATATTCAGTGACATGCTCAACACTGTAGTAGTATGCACAGATCACACACGATTTTCCACAAAACCTTGATACATGACCAATTTCTCCACAATTAAAACAAATGGGGGGTCTTCCTCCTCATCCGTCATATCTTCGGCCACGATCACACCCATATCCATCTTTTGGACTTGCTTGGTATCTAACTCGTTCAAAACCACTACGATCACCACCCTTTTGTTCTTCATGTACCTGAAATGCATCACGGGTATTGTCTTGCATCAACTAGAGTGATCAATAGTTATTGACATCATGCCCCATGGTTTTACAGGATTCACAGAATGGAGTAGGATTTGTCTTTTGATAATTCTAAAAATTTGGGCAGAAGGGTGGTACATGGCCCCATTGTCTACATATACTACACCATTCCATTTGTGCAGATGAAAATGGACTTGGCACGCCCATTGCCACATAATTTGAAAGTATAGGGAACTTGTCCTTGCGATGCCAATCATTGCAACATGTGGTACACCAAATGTGCTCTCGTACGACCTTCTTCTTCTCCATATATTACAATTGCATCATCATCTTGGCCACTTGCTACTGCACCTACACCAATCCCTTGACATCTCATCCCCTCCTGGCATAGCTTTGAGGTGAATTGCAATTTCTATTGCCTCTGCTTGAGTTGTCACTCTCTGCTAGGTTAGCGGGACTTCAATATGGGGAAGCAACCTTGTAATAAACCACTCTCTGTGTTGCACATCCTGTATTTGGAAGGTCGGGCTATCCAATAAAATATTGAACCGTTGGTCATAATCCTACATGGTTTCTCCTTGTTGTTTCTTAATCTCCTTGATCTTAGTGATACATTGAGTTTCACATTTTCCCTTTTGGAATTCCTTCAGTAAATCCCTTTTGATCTCCATCAAAGATCTCGCCTATCCTGTTGGGAAGTGGCATTGCACTTCATGTACCACATCAAGGATTTGTCCTTGAATGTGGTTTCTAGCTCCATTGTCTTTGATTATTCATCTGTGATCCTCTTCACAGACCATATCGATTCACATGTGAACCAATGTTGTTATGTGTCATTTTTACCTATTCCATGGAACATGGGTAACGTCAAGGTGATATCTTGATTCACCATCGTCACTCTCAAATCAACTCCTATAATCTAACTATTGATTGACAAACTCCTTGCTATTAATACTCCTCTAGGTGAAGTGGCACTAGCTTCACCTTCTTCTTCACTCCTCTCTTCTCTCCTATTTTCTTCTACTCTGGTCGCTTCATTATATTCTATTCTTTCTTATTGATTGCAAACACACAAGGGGGTGGTTCAAAAGGGGGGGGGTAATTCCATCTCCTTCTAGCATTTATTATGAGGGGACCCAGAGAGTTTCCTATTTGGAGTGAGGCAAAACTACCTACAATTGTCAATTCATCCCCCCCACCACTAGGGGATCCTCTATCTTCCTTTTCTTCTCATGCACCTCTACTTTACGCCTCATCATATTCCAAGGTTGTGACACTCCAAAAACTCCAATGGGTTCAAACTTTGTCACCTAGGCCCCTGGGACCACCACCACCACTACTAGTATCCCCACTAGACACCCTACTCTCAACACCATGTCTCTTCACAGGACTCTCTATGCCTATGCTCCACTGCGGCACAACGCCTTCTTCCACACTTCCTCCTGGTGTGACCTCTTTCCTCTTCATATTGATCCTAACCCCTCATTGTGTGCCCCTTTCTCTCTATTTTTCACCTCTATGTTATGCTTTTATTCTTACCTTAGCCCTTCATGTGTAGCTCTCAACTCTCTCTCTTCTCTTCTCTTCTCGGTCCATCACATTCCTCACCGCATCTCAACAATTTATTGATCCTCCTCAATGGATCCATTTATTCTCTCACTTCCCCCGGTCCTTGCAACCCCCCCCAACACTAGGAGATTTTACTCAACCATTTTGTCAGGATCCATGAGCATTAGACCTTTCTCTACGAACATCATCTTTATCTAGAGTGGAATCTCTTCTAGCATTCATTTTCCCAAACCTTCTATGAACTTTATTTTAGCCTTTCTTAAAGAATCAGTGTATTCCTTAGCAAATTCAATAATATAGCCCTCTTTTACTCGAGTAAACCAAAATTCAATAGCCCAAGTCCACTTATTGTCCAACACTTTCAATCTATCAAGCGTGGCTTGATCCCAAACCATTGGTTCTAAAGGCCACATGGTAGAATTGGTAGCAATTTTCTTTTTGAGCCATTCATATAATAGACAAGGAAATTATACAAAGAAAATCCTATCCATATAAATGTAGAGATACTTATCTTTCCATTTTTTTTTTCACTCTCAGACCTTGAGTTTCCCACTAGGAAAACTCATGCTCCTTTGTAGTCAACTAGTCTTGAATTTCTTCCCGAGACGGATACCACCTCATCTCTTGCCTTCATCATTCCCTATAATACTTTTCGGTCCCAGAAATGGAACCATTTGTTGGCATTTATTCATGCTTGTGTGTGTCCTTCTGAACGATGAGGAGTTTAGACCCAGGGTTTATCCAAAGTTTACCAACAAAAACTCTAGAGCATTGGCATATCAATCCTCAACCAACGCTAAAGAATGTATCACCTAAGATGCATATATGATCACAAAGACCATAAGGTCTTGGTTCAAGGATGAAGGATTAAATAAACCAAGATTCATCTAGGATGAGATTCATACATTCCATATCCAACAACATGTTGCGATTAATAAGTAAAACAATATACACACATATCCAAATAACACATGATAAACACATAAAATATTAGAATTGTCATAGCTTTATTATTCCTTTCATTCCATTCAACAAAAACATACAATAAGAAAACTATATTTGAAAACATCAGATTTGCACATCCCATTTGATATAATTCCCTAGAATTACAACATGTTGTGTAATGCACATCCTTTTTAGATCTCACACATATGACAGACTCATATGTATATTTAAAAGTATTGCAACATTACAAATTATCAAAGTGAGCTCAAAACATAACAACTCAATGGATCTTCTATGTGAGTGTCTAACTCTCTAATAATCTAACTCTATCTTTGATGTTGTTACTTCCTTTTATAGCTTTCTTTGCTCGAGATCTCTATCTATTTCTTCTTTACTCCATTCGTTCTATTGAAAAACTACCTTGCATGCTTCTGGCATGTTCCTGTAGTCCACGTAGTCTTCTAGAATTAGGGAAATCTTAACTACCTCACCAACTCATCTTTTTCCAGCTCCACGATCACTTTGTGTTGTTGGTCGTATTTATTCGAGAAGATTTATCAATGATTCCTTTCTTGCTGCTGGTGTGCAACTTCTTGATTTCTGGCGCTACTAGAAAAACTCGGACCGACGAGCATATTTCATATCTTGGACTTGGTTCACAATATCAAAACTTGGTATGTCATGCACTCCTTTCCATTCTCTATGCATTTAACTTAAGCACATGAAAAATTGGAACAAGCATGCACAAAACTTGGATTGAGCGCGCACAAATTTGTTTGTGCGTGTGTGCAAGATTAACCCAAAACTTTGGGTGCCAACAATTATACGCATTGAAATAGTATATTATGCAAAAGTATTATTGTATGTTCCTTATTATTATTATCTCTTATTTTACAATACAATCAATGTTAATTAAAGAGATTCAACTAATATAAATGCACTCTTATTCGTTGTTAAGCCAAAATATATTATATAACATATGTTATATTATAATATAACATATGTTATATTATTATATAATATGCTATATTATTATATCTATTCCATGTTTTCGGCAAAAAAAAATCTTTTGAGATAAAGTATTATTCGAAATAGATTCCTAAATGCAATGTTTGAAACCTTTGAATCATACCATACCAATTTTGAGATTCAAATTAAACGCAATAATATATCAATCAATAAGATATATTTTTGTATTGGAACTATACATATTCTCATGAATATCTATGCACTCAAAGAACAAATTAAGTTCGCCTTGATAAACATACAATAAATAAGATATTTTTTAATATTAAAATGAGTTATTGGAGTTAAATTTAACATATTTGGATTTTAATCATAATTTATAATCAATTTAAATGGTTGTCAATTGGGTTTAGTTGGGGTGGTTGAGAGGAATGATTGTTATCCTTCTCACCTGAATTCAATTCCCACTTGTAATTAATTTGAGCCATATTGTTGATTGGCCCTCTACCCTAAAGGTTCAGCAATACCTTCACGTGAATTTTCATCCTGGAAACTGCAGTTGTTAAGCCAATTAGGACACAAAGAAGAAACCATTTAAAATAATTTGAGCTCTTTAAAAAAATGACGCATTTCTCCCATGGACTCAACATTGGATTTAGCTAATACATGGCATTCATGCTCAGGCTATGAAAGTGTGGCATAGCCTCAAACTGGGGTCAAATGGTTAGAATCAGGGCATGGCAAGGGAGGTTTTTCAACTAGTTTCATTGGAAATAAGTAGGGTTATGGTAGATTATGAGGTTCTAGGTAGCACTAGTTTATTTATTTAGTGGAGGAAATCAATTTTTAGGCTACAAGTTCTTCAAGATAATATTTTGCAATACTATTTGAGTTCGTCTATACATAGATAAATAATTTTGATGATCACTAAAATATCATTTGCATGTTGAACTCTTGTTTCAATTTTTTTTTGTGGGTTTCCATGTTCAATTGTTGTTGTATTGGTGGTGCTAAGGAGCATTTGAAAAGATGTTGATGCTTGGTTTATTGTTTGGTTTTCTCTAGGAGAAGACCTTGATATATGAAAAAAAGAGCATAGGAAAACACTATTATAGATGGGAGGTTTGTGAATTTCCCTAAAATACTGGAGACATGGGAAAAGGTATGTGGTCAATCCTAGAATCCATTCCTTCATTTTTCGCTATTTTCCTTTAATTTGTGTTGTATAATAAGCAAATATTATTTTTAGCTTGCAAAACTCCCATACTGCTAAAGTTTGAATCAACGGTTTGACTATCTAAAACAACAAAATTACATGACTACGTTTCATTACAAGAAAGTGGAGAAGTCATATTGTATGTATCTGAATTTAAAGGAGAGTTCTTTTAATTGAAAAAATAAAAACATATATTAATATTTGTGAAAGGGCCAATTTGTTTTTAATTATTTTTCAAAGTTTAAAATGTACAGATGCAGTTTTAGGAACACACTACTTGTAAATAGTGTATTTGGGATTCTAGGTAAGGAAAGAGCCTATCCAAAGGAGGTCGATTGGACATTTTCATGTTTTTTATTGAAAGTATAAATGGATTGTTAAATCTTCATGCTAGGGTAGGGTATGATGCCATATTGTTAGGTTTCTAATGAATGTATGTAGGTCAAATGCATTATATGTTTAGTTCATGCATTTTGGAAAAAATGTTCCTGTAGTTAGCATGCTTAATATAGTAAACATGGTTGGGTTCTACTTGCATAGAAATGTAATTTTCTTGCTTCCTTTATCAGAGAGAAAAACACACAAATAGGCATCCAATAAAGAAATAAAAATTGTGTAGTCAGATAATGCATTCTTGCTATCTGATTGAACTAACTTAAGACAAATGTAAACCCTTTTTGCATGTTTGAATTCCAAGACTCTTGATGACATCAATAATCCAGCTCTTTGATTACAAAGTTGGCTACATCTGAATGGGAATACAAAAACACAATGAAATAATATTTCGTGGCCACCTAGTTTTTGAGCATATTAGTGATACAAGCTACTATGAGGCCCAAGTTGCACCTATGAAGAGGAATAAGGGGATTTTTTCCATTATATGCCTAGCATTTGAATAACATGGATGTGCTTGTATGTTAACTAATGTATCTTCTTCTAGTAGAGCCATGACCTTTGTTAAGAGCCATTGGTGTACAATTGGTTGTTGTGATGATGGTGGTTTCATTTGCAGCATTGAGAATACTTGGGCATATGGGAGGATTTTGCATGAAGAGCTACAACTACTCTGAGACATTCTTATTTGGTCATTGGGGGTACATTTCCCTTGCATCCAATTAATGGAAAACCATGACATATTGATACATGTGTGAAGGAAATTTAATGGGTAGCATAGAAGGAAATTCATTAGTGGCACTGAAGGAAAAGAGGCTTTAGTCAATAGAGGGAAAATAACCATATCAATAGCAATAGAAATAGACAAAGAATATGGAGATGAAGAACATTGAAGATACATTGGTATTATTATTTATAGTAGAAACAAAAGGAGGATGAGATGGAGAAGGATATGGAGATACCTTGGTATTATTAGTTTAATTATTATTTGCAATAATGACAACAACATGATGATGAGGCGATTGTGGTGTGTGTCAATAAATTAAGATGGTGTTGTTGATTAAGTGGGTGTCAATTAAGGCAACATCGTAGACTAAGAACCATGGCTAATGCTATATGTGAGACATACCATTATATGCTACCTATGTAATGTCATAATGACCTCTAACATTACTTGGTTTCATGTCAAATACTTCTATGTTTTCAAACTTTAAACCTAACAAATAATTTTAAAAAATTCGATGTAGCATCGAGATGAGACAAAATATGATCTCAAAATATTTCTTTGATTTAGAAAAAGTTCTTATGTATCTTAAGTAAATAGTTTACATGTGTTTGAATATGTGTACAAAATAATTCCTATAGTTTGAAAAGCAGGGACTAATAGATGGCATGTTTGTTACTTATTAGTCCATGCCGAAGGTGTACAGGGACTATAGCGATCGATAATTTGTTGACTTAATATTAATATGTCCTTTGACTATAAATTTTCGCATCATTTGTATTGTTCGAACTATAGAAGTAAAAACATTATTTTTTATATAATAAAAAAACATTATATGTCATCGTCTCATTGGAGAATATATTGGAGGTTGTATTGCTAGCTTCATTGTTCACAATGTTGTAAATGTTTATATATCCAAATTTTTGAGCTTAGACGCTCTTTTTTAATTTTTATTACATTTTTACTGAAATGTTTACATACAGAAAGTTCTGAGCATCAACGTTGTTTTTTAATGTTTTTATTATTTCTATTTGTATTGAAATGTTTACATATCGAAGGTTTAGAGCATTGACACTCTTTTTGAGGTAGTTGAATAGGCCTGACAGCTTAAATGTTTACATAGCATGAGGTCCTTAAAAATTCCTAGAAGCTTAAATGTTTGCATACCGTGAGGCTCTTAAACAACCTGACAGCCTTAAATGTTTACTTAAATAGGCTTCTCACAGTACATTTTTCCTCGAATTTTTCCATACAATGTTGCAGTGAATTTGGACAATATTGTTGTCCACCACCAGTTGCATAGCCATCGCATGTTTCATAATTCTTCTATGCTTGGAATGTAATTTGGTCATCGTTGAAGATACATACATTGTTTACTAGTTCAGTGGATGCTTCTTGTTTGTTGGTTCGTCGGTTGCTACTTTTTGTTGTTTGTTTCAACTTTGAAAGGTTGAGGACCCACACCTGCGGTTGGACCTATTGGTGCCTATTGCTTTCTTTTGTTTTCTTCAACTTTGCAGGGTTGGGGTCCTGCATCCACAGTTGGAGCTATTTTTTTTACTTTGCAGGGTCCAAGTCCTGCACCCACAATTCAACCCGTGCTTCTGTCATTCATCGTTGTGGAGTAAGTTTCAATGCCATAATTTCATTTGTCTTCGTTCTTTTCTGTTTACTATTTGCAGTTTGCAAGTAAGAATGTTTAATTATTTCTACTCGCATGGTTGTCATATCTTTCGGGTTTCTTCTGTGCTTGGGATTCAATTTGGTAATCGTTGAAGATACATATGTTGTTTACTGGTTCAGTGGTTGTTTCTTGTTCATTGGTTCGTTGGTTCATCGGTTTCTTCTTGTTGTTGTTTGGTTCAAGCTTGCGAGTTTGTGGTCTTGCAGCTGTAGTTGGGCATGTTCGTGCTTCCTCATTGGTTTGTTGCTTGTTGTTTTCTTTTGTTTTCTTCGGCTTTGCAAGGTTGGGGTCCTGTGCCGACAGTTGGAGCTTTTTTTTTTCACTTTGCGGTGTTCAGGTCCTGCACCCACAGGTGGACCTGCAGTTTTGTCATTTGTCATGTGTGGCAAAGTCGAGATCTAACGCCTATCCTGTGCCCGCATGTCCTGCTCTTAAATTTTGCTACAATTTTTTCTCCTAACCTTGAACCATACCTACATGCCTTTGCAAAATGTTGTTGTATAAGAAAAATATATTGAGATGGTGCTAGCAAGAGTGGTGTTCTGTGGATTGCAAATTGCAATATTCAGTTTCTATGTTGCTTTGCGTGCAACATTGCTAACATAATGAATGTGTTCTCAAATGCATCACACCATTTACATTTGGACGAAACCATTATCATTCTAGGATACTTCAGTGTTAACATGCTACAGAATAGTGGCATAACAAATAATTGGACAACTACATGTGCAATTACAATGTTCGCTTTCTTTTTTGTTAAGATAAAACATGTGCAAAACACACTTATTAACCATATATGGTGAAATGTGCCCATATCACAATACAACCTCTTTATCCTGTACACAGATTGGTCTGACCACGATACAATTTTTCCTTTACTTGAAATATGAGATATACATCAAAGATATTGCAAAATTATATTTCCATGTCTCAAAGCATATCTAGATACTTTGTTGCACAAGACCAAAATCATTCAGCTATGGCCACGCAATTTCTTAATATTTTTTGTCTTGTAATATATTTTGGACAGGGAAAATTCTATATAATTACAACCATGGATCAATAAAGCAAAGGTTCATGTTTCTAACTATCTTTTATTCTATTCCTTTTATTCTCATTTACTGTATGTACATATTACTTGTTCTCCCTTGCATACCAACTTCCATTCATTTTCATTGTATTTTGTGCATTCCCACATTGAAACAAACAGAGTGACTGGAGAAGACGAAGGAGTCTTTACCGCACATGTAGAAGAGGAGATACAAAGGTGCATGATTGAACTCTTATTTCATATTCCATTGTTTTGTATTTCATTTATTGTCTGTATATGTGTTCTACTGCTTTGAACCTAATTTATTGTATGTAAATATTGTGTATCTTCCTACATAATAACTTATCTTCACATCCTTTGTATTCTCTTTGTCGCTACATTGAAATAAATCAAACTCTGATTATTTTTTTACATGTCTTCTTGCATACCAACTTACCTTCATGTCCATTGTATTTTTTTGCATTGCTACATTTAAACAAACATAATAACTGGAGAAGATGATGGACTCTTTGCCGCAAATGTGGAAGAGGAGATACAAAGGTGCATGCTTCTACTCTTATTTCATATTCCATTGTTTTTTATTTAATTCATTGTATGTATATTTTTTCTACTTATTCTATTGCTTTGCACATAACTTACTATATGTAGATACTACGTATCTTTCTACATAGTAACTTATCCTCATGTGAATTGTATTCTCTTTGTTGCTACATTGAAATAAATAGAACTGTGTTTCTTTTTTTTACATGTCTTTCTACATACTAACTTACCTTCATGTCCACTATATTTTCGGCATTGCTACATTGCAATAAACAAATTAGTTGGACAGGAAGATGAATTCTTATATGCCACGGAAGAGGGGGTTGAAGTACAATCTTCGAAAAGGTATACCAATTGTGATAGTATATCAAACACACAAAATGGGTGGGTGCATATAATATTGGACTAGAAAATGATGATTTGGCAACAATGGGCCTTTGTTGAGACTTCCCGCTTCCAAACATTGCCCTCTCCATTTCTATTTTCCCACTTTCTATTATCCCTTTTTTTCCCTCTTCTATACTTAATTGAATTCCCCTTTGTTTTTCTCCTCTACTTTTTCTTTCTAGTTGCTTTGCTTAGTCATATTTCCGAAAATGTCTAGGTGCATGGGTTGGCGAACTCATCGGTTCACATTTATACTCATGCTTCTATATCACGACTCCAATCGACGGTTTTCTCATTCCATACTTAGCCACTTTTTCGATCGCGGGTTCTTGGGCTGGTGGGTTCAATATTGCGCCTCTAGATACAGAGGTTCCCCGATATAAATATTGGTCGTCGTACCCCCATCATGCCCTATTCCCTATTACACATTTTTTCAGTCAAAAAATCCAAGGCATACAATTTGACCATCAGGTCCTCATGTTTCCTGAGTATCCCTTGACAGCCTATTTCATATTCCATCTTCTTCGACCCTGTATGTGACATTCAAAACAATTATGGACAATATACAATGCATATGCTTATTTATTCCTTCTGATGTTTATCTACACATTCTTGCATCAGAAAAATTTGGACTAGTGACATGGCCATGAGCAGTCAATCATCGCACACATCAATAGACCAAAAAGGCCAAAGGTAAAGATTCATACATTGTGTTCCTCATATGTTTATCAAACAAACATCCTGAGCTATTTATTCATCTATGCCATGATAAATATGTTGATTCCATCTGCAACACATATTTTGCAGTTCACAAGAAGTATCAACTCCGAACATAGCACAAGTTCTGTAGACTAAGAGGTTTGGTTGCAAAACTCTGGCCTCCATACTTCATCCAAGTTGTGCGTCTACTTGTACATTTATGCCAGGAAAAAAGAAAAAAGGAAATAATGCAGACTACCATTCACATTACTTTTCCTCCTCAAAAAATGTCACCAAGTCTAAAATTATAACACCCAAAATACTATCAATAGAGAGCTTGAACAGTCGCCGAACTGGACAAGTGTTCATCGAGGACATAATGGTCGTCTATATCACCTACTTGGACAAGGAAAAAAAAACTAGATCCATTATGCATGTTGACATGACAAACAATGAAGCCCTAATGACAATCACACTGACTATTCCTACACAACTTGTCCAAAAACATGTAGAAAATATATTGCCAGGTAATGGGATATATATTACAAATTTTAATATATTTCCCAAAGCAATATTTGACCGTGGTGATTGTGATCGGATTATATCGCTCAACGAAACAAGTATTGTGGAAAAAAATCCCGCGATTTGTTTTGAATATCATTTCGTACCGGACACAACAATCAACCAACTTGCACAGAGCAACGACACTTACCCAATCAAAACCATTGGTGTAGTTGTCACACTTGCGAGAAAACTTGGCTTGCAACACATTCTCCATATAAAATATGGAGAGTCAGACAATGACAAGGAAATGGTATCGTTATCCATATTCAGTTTTTTCCTTTACTTTCACATGTCCATGTATCTTGGTTATGTTACACAACTATTGCATTGTTCCATGTTGCAGCTGCAATTGTTCGACACCCATTCAAATTTGTTTTCCTCAATGGAACAACAATTGCATAAAAGAAAATTTACACTTATGCTCTTCAAAAATATAACAGAGAAAAGAGATGTTAAAGAAAGGATCTTTCGCACAACCCAAACAACATTTGTAACAGAATTGTGAACATACATAGTATAGGATCTCAAGAAACTAACTAGCTCAACAATTGTTGTGCATATACATCTACAATTTCATCCTCACTTTTCTCATACAAATTGGCTTCACCAATTTTCTGCAGATTTTTTTTTGTTGTGCAGTTTGTATATTATATTGTTCAATATATTAACTGCTATGCTCGCGTGCCCAGGTTGAGGGTGTTTTGGTTGCAGCAAATGTGTACTCGACCCCCTTCGATCCTATATGTGCCAAATGAAACTCTCCTGCTTCTGCCTCCACTTTCATAAATGATGGTACAATTGATTGTCTACGATGCAGTAAAAAATTCCCTTACATATATAGAAATTGCATCAATGCTGCCATCCGAACCATGGGCAACACAATAGTACATTGTACAATTAGATAGCCTCTATTACAAGAATTGCTTCCTGGGTTAGCAGAATTTTCATATGAATTATACCTACAAAAAAGGCAAACAATGTCTACCTGTTGTGTGAATTTCGGGTCCATAGAAAATTTACCTTAAATGAGGACAATGAAATAATTCATATCGGCTGACAAAAAAAATAAAATCATATCAAGCATTGGCAAGAAACGAAAAAATCTCATGTGTATCTGTCCATGCCACCCAATGAAGATATGAATAGAATTTTGCAGTGCCATGGAAAATTGAACAGGAAGCACATAAGATTGTTCAATCCAAAAATGGGAAGCATGAGGACAAAACCCATATAAAGTATCCAACTATGAATAAATCAGGCCCATCCTTTGAACCATCGAAATGGATTTCTCCTCTGAACAGAACTATCAAGCATTTCCAGTAATATTGGAAATTTGGCATCGTTAAAACTGGTAGTGATAGAACATGGCACTATCAGAAGAAAATGTCCATAGTTCTCTTGCTTCATGGTAAAATAGTAATCGACAAGTTTCTTGTTCCACATTTGGGGGTTTGGTTATAGTTGGGATACAATGTCAAATCTCCACTAGTTTTGTGTTGGCTTGTGTTTGGCAGAATTTTGTTCATATCTCATAGGCCCGGTTATTTTCTCATGGGAACATATACCACATGTAAGAGAAAACCAATGCCACATGTGTTTTTTTTATATCAAATTGTTTTATGCATAGGTCGATGTGTACTTCTCTATGGACCCTTGTGGGATCTCACTTGGAACCTTTTGTGTTCATGTGTTTCCTTGTTCCTCGACTTTCAATACATTTGGTGTTTACTTGGCTCTTGGTTGTATGCTTCGTTTTGGAAAATTAATGATACATTCAGGATCTCGGCAGTTTTTCTATGATCTTAAAGAATATACAGGACCTTCTTTGCCTTTTAATGCTCTCTGATGCAAATGTAGTATGTGGCTCATTTTAGCACTTTTACTTGATCGATGAACTTACCAAAATTCATCTTCAAGAATATTTTGAAATAAAAGGATATATACTATGTGAAGTCCAATGGAACTATCATATCAACCACAGAAAATTAAAATCAAAATTCGTCTTAAAATTAAAATTCATTGTTGTTATACTTACGGTGAAGTTGACAGTACAATAATTTTACTTAAACATCCCAAAATTGATTTTCTTGTGGCTTTTCGATGCTTCTCTTATCCAAACACATCCTGGAAACTATAAGCATGGCTCGCTTTATCTATTCCTTGATTGAAGAGCTTGTTCACCTATTTAATGCACTTCATAGTTACTGTTAAGACCATCAATGGGGATTTCTTATACCAATTCCCGCTTCTGAAAATTGCCATACCCTTTCTTTTTTCCCTCTGCTTTCCCTTTCTAGTTACTTAGTTGTTTTTTGGAAAATGTTTAGGTGCGTGGGTTGGTAGATTCACGTGTTCATATTTCCACTGATACTTTTATATCATGAGTTCGACCAACCGCTTCCTCATTCCATATTCAACAAACTTTTTGGATCGCGGGTTCCCGTTTAGGCGGGCTCAACATTGTGTTTCCATTGTTCCATCGCCTGTAAACAACACCTAGACTTCCCCGATCTACAAATTGACAATCGAATTCCCCTTTCTTTTTCTCCTTTACTTTCCCTTTTTGGTTACTTAGTCATTTTTTCTGAATGTCTCGTGCTTTTATATACAACACCCGAAGTTCCATAATATCCAAATTGACCATCGAAGTTCGTCATTGTCCCATGTTCCATGTTACACATTTTGCAATCAAAAGTTGGGATACATACAATTTGACCATCGAGCCCTCACATTTCCTGAGTAGAACTTGTGGCCCTATTTTCAAGCTCGTCAATATGCCCTGATCTGAGTATGTATCATGCTTTTATATCACGAGTCCGACCAACCACTTTCCCATTGCATACTTGGACACTATTTCCATAATTAGTTCCTAGCCAGGCTTGCTCAACATTGCGCTTCCATTGTTCTGCGACCTACAAACAACACCCGAATTTCAGTGATATACAAATTGACTGTCGAAATCCGTCATTGTTCCCTATTTCATGTTACACATTTTGCAATCAAAATTTCAGAGACATGCAATTTAACCATCGGCCCCTCATTTCCTCTGAGTATAACTTGTGACCCTATTTTGAAGCCCAACCGACCGCTTTCCATACTTGACCATTTCTTGGAATCTCTTTCGCGGGTTGGAGGGTTGACGAAATGTGCAATGTTTAATCGCTCTTCGCCATCCCCGCCACCTTCGCACGCATTTATATATATGAAATTATTAATCTTTAATGCTAATAGATCATCGTGTAGGAACCGTTAAGATTGTCATTAATGTCTGAAAGGCTGGAGCAGATTTGTCATTAATATGAA
Source organism: Picea sitchensis (assembly GCA_010110895.2). Taxonomy (NCBI): domain Eukaryota; kingdom Viridiplantae; phylum Streptophyta; class Pinopsida; order Pinales; family Pinaceae; genus Picea; species Picea sitchensis. The sequence goes on along the minus strand of SNQJ01S0005130.1, from coordinate 71,290 downwards.
TTAAACCAAGATTTGTTGAGGGTTGTGTTATCCTTTCCAAGTGTTCATTTCAAGCATCATGCAATATCTTTCGTGCGTCATCTGGTTTCCAGCCTCATGCAATATCTAATCCTTAATCACTCTTCATTGTCACCGACACCTTCGCACTTTTTTCTAAATATGCAATTAGTAAGCTTTAATGGTAACAACTCATTACGCACGAACCGTGGAGATTGTCATTGATCAGCAAAAGGCTCGAAGAGATCTCCCATTGATACGAATTAAATCAAGATTTGTGGAAGGTTATATTATCTCTTATGAATGTTCATTTCAAACATCATCTGGAGAAAACAGACATTCTCGTTAACTTATGGCAGTAGTTCGACAATAGTTTTGTCCAAATATAGTAAACACCTTCGGGCATGATGACTAGAATTTCTAGTGCCCCAGGGCATATTCTTACTACTCATCTCCCTCTGCAAAAAATAAAAAAAGGAGATGGTCCCATGGTGCACCAAGAGATATATTTCAATCCAAATAATTCCAAGGCAACCCTGCCTGCTCAGATAGCCCACCCACTTGCGTTGATGGCTGGCGCAAAGGGTGATGCAGTCAATTTCGAGTCGGAAGAAGATGATCTGATGGACGATGATATGATGATGGATGATGGCAATGCAGACGTTGTTCCCACTCCTGCACCCAAATTGAAATCAACCATAAGGGGGGGAACTTCTAGGCTCGGTGATGGTGGCCCTGACAAGACCAAAGGAAGGGGTTTTAGAAAAGAAATCGACATTGAATGCAATAGCTTCTTTACATCTCAAGAGTAGGAATTCTAGAGGCCCAAATTAGTCCATTTTGGGCATAAGTCTTTCATTGAAAGTAAATGGTCTCTTGATTCTCCCAAAGATATACTTCAAGGAAAATAATTATTCAATTGCAGGACCACTCTCATGTTCTCTGGATATATAATTAACATATTAGGGGATGAGGACCAGAACTCCCACCGCTGCAAGGCATATTCCTACTACTCATCTCCTTCCACCCAGAACAGACTAATTTGGGCCTCTAGAATTGCTCGTGCAGCCTGTGTCCCTGAATTCTTTGACCATAAGGAGGGGGTCTCTTGGTCCCCTCCTGCCCAAAACGAATTAATTTGACCTCTCGAATTGCTCGTGTAGGTTGTGTCCTTGAAGTCTTCGACTATGAGGAGGTGGTCTCTTGGTGTGTCCTCGCTTTTAGTTCCGGGCTCTTCTGCTTGCCCTACAACGTTTTTCGTCTTCTTACTCATGGGAATCTTGTGAGAACTATCATTTTTACCGCGAGGATGGGTTCTTATGTCCTCTTGCATATGAAAAATTATGGGTTTCTTTCTTACTAGGGTGGGTCGTTGGAGCGATGTTGCGGGATGTCTTGCTCTTGGCAGTGGTGGTCACGGATTGGAAACTCTTCTCACCAGCGCCTTTTCCCTGTTATTTGTACAATTCAGTGGTGCCTTTTAATGTCTCCAGGTCACCAGTGTTAGGAGTAGTAGTGTTTTTCACCTGCTTCAAGCCATAGAATTATTCCACTGTGGAACCACTCTCCTATTTCTTTGTCGCATCAGGTCTTCCACAAGATATTGATATTGTGGCAGCGAACATTGACCTTCCGAGGAGAAGACTGCAAGGAATTCCTAAAAAAACATGGTAATGAGTTTTGTATGCATTTTGAAGAGCATATCGATGGATCCTGCATGTTGCCCCACTAGAGGATCAACACATAATTGTATGCATTTTTTTATTTTTATTTTTTTTGTGTGGATCCTGTACCTGTATTTATGACAAATATTTTCAATGCTTCGGTGCAAATAACTCATTCCAATGTCTATGGATATATATACACTGCTTAGTATTTTTTTTATGGATTTACTATTTAAAAAAATTCATTGGAATCTTGGTTGTTGCTTCTTTGCTAGATTTAACACCTCTTCTCGTTAGCATGGTTCAATAGTCTCGTAGTTCTTGAATATTGTATTGGATCAAGTAATTTGATCTAATATGGAGCATTGAGAAATTATATGACAATGCATTGTGGTAATCCCATCAGGCTTCTATGGAAACATAAATGAATTTCAGACAGTTTCAAACCAACATTCAATTCTATTTGTCATGCAGATAGAACATAGCAACACTAATTCACGATGCGGAAGTCGGGGCCCCACCCTAGAAATTTTGTTTTCATATCAACCTTGTTGAGCAAACAATTTCTTATTTCCCTTTCGCTTCCTTGATTCCTTTACTCCAAAAGGAAACATTTTATTAGTTGTCCATCCCTTGGCCTCTATTTGAGAATGTTTTACTTTATTAATGAAATTACCAAATATGTTCTTCGCGAATAAAAAAAAAACTAATCTATGGTGGCTGAAGTCAAACAGGACTATGAAATCAACCACAATATTAAAATTCAAGATCCTCATTGTTGTTTCTAGATACGCAATTATTAATATTTAATGCTAACAACCCATCATGCAAGAAGTTTAATACTTAAGATAATATGTCAAATTCATTGAAGAATGTATCAAGAACACAATTACTCCCACAAGTTACAATAAAAACAAATCTTCAACAATGCATTTGCTCACACCCTTTTTAATGGTACAAGCACAATAGAAAAAAAATAAGTGGATAAAATATTGGACTAGAAAATGATGTTTTTGCAACAATGGAGCTTGTTTGAGACCAATTCCCGCTTACAAAAATTTCCCTCCGCTTTTCTATTTTCCCGCTCTTTTATCCCCTTCTTTTCCCTCTTCTATACTTAACCAAATTCCCCTTTCTTTTTCCCATGTACTTTCTCTTTCTGGTTACTTAATTTCTTTTTCAAAAATGTCTTGCTGTGAGGGTTGGCGGATTCACGGGTTCACATTTTTATTCATGTTTTTATATCACGATTCCAACCGAGCGCTTCCCCTTTCCATACCTAGCCACTTTTTTTTATCGCAGGTTCCTGTGCAGGCAGTCTCTACATTGCACTTCCAATGTTCTGTGACCCACAAACAACACTCCGGCTTCTGCGATATACAAATTCACTTCTTGACTCCCACATCATTCCCTCTTCTGTGTTACACATTTTTCACTCAAAATTTATGATACCTACAATTTGGCCGTCGGGGCCTCACGTCCCCCGGGGAACCCTTCTCACCCTATTTTTAAGCTCGTCCGACTTCTTTACACACTTGGCCATTTCTTGGAATTCATTTCGCAGATCATCGGGTTGGTCGGTTCAGGAAATTTCCAATTCCTATCATTGTTTCCTGTGCCCGCCACCTTCACACTTCTTTCCAAGTATATGTAATAACTATACAACTTCTCTAGCAACATGCAAAAAAAATCTTGCCAGGAAATGGGATATCTATTACAGATTTGAATATATTATCCCTTCTTTTCCCTCTTCTATACTTAACCAAATTCTCGTTTCTTTTTCCCCTCTACTTTCTCTTTCTGGTTACTTAGTCGATTTTTTCCAAAAATGTCTAACTGCGTGGGTTGGAGGACTCACGGGTTCACATTTGCACTCGTTCTTTTATATCAAAACTCTGACCGACCGCTTCCCCATTCCATACCTAGCCACTTTTCCGATTGCAGATTCCTATGTAGGCAGGCTTTAGATTGCACTTACATTGTTCTGTGACCTACAAACAGTACCTGAACTTCCGTGATATACAAATTTACTGCTGGACTCCCACATCATACCCTCTTCCATGTTACACAGTTTTCACTCAAAAGTTATGAGACCTGCAATTTCACCTTCGGGTCCTCACGTCTCATGGGGAACTATTGTCACCCCATTTTGAAGCTCGTGCATCCACTTTCCATACTTGGCCATTTCTTGGAATCTCTTTTGCAGATCGTCGGCTTGGCGGGTTCACGAAATATCTAATTCCTAATTGTTGTTTCCTGTGCCTTCCACCTTCTCACTTCTTTCCAAGTATGCAATAACTAAGGTTTAATTCTAACAACTCACCATGCCTCTAGGAGATAGTCATACTAATTGTTCCTACACAACTTGTCCATAACCATGCAGAAAATATCCTGCTATGTAATGGGATATCTATTACAAATATCAATATATTAGCGAAAACGAGTCCCACCGATTGTTTCCCTATTCCATACTTACCTACTTTTTCGCTTACGGGTTCCCAGATAGGCAGGCTTCACTTCCATTGTTCCCTGACCTGCAAACAACACCCTGGCTTTCGCGATATACAAATTGACTTCCAGACTCCCACATCATCCCCTCTCTCATGTTACACATTTTGCACTCAAAATTTTTGATACATACAATTCGACCATCGGAGCCTCACGTCTCCTCGAGAACCCTTGTCACCCTATTTTGAAGCATGCCTGACCTCTTTCCACACTTGGCCATTTCTTGGAATCTCTTTTACAGATCGTCAGGTTGGCGGGTTCAGGAAATTCCCAATTCCTACACTTATTTCCAAGTATATGCAATAAGTATACAAATTCTCCAGCAACATGCATAAAATATCTTTCCAGGAAATGTGATATCTATTACAGATTTGAATATATTATCCCTTCTTTCTCCTCTTCTATACTTAACCAAATTCTCGTTTATTTTTCCCTTCTACTTTCTCTTTTTGGTTACTTAGTCGTTTTTTCGAAAATGTATAACTATGCAGGTGGGCGGACTCATGGGTTCACATTTGCACTCGTGCTTTTATATCGTGACTCCAACCAACTGTTTCTCCATTCCATACATAGCCACTTTTTTGATCGCAGATTCATGGGTAGGCGGGCTCTATATTGCACTTCCATTGTTCTATGACCTACAAACAACACCTGGACTTTTGCGATATACAAATTTACTGTCGGACTCCCACATCATACAAGGATTATTTTAAGGATGGAAATTTATTTTAAAATTTAGAAACCTTGGCGAATCTTAGTAATCCTTCATATGCCAACTATAAATGTTTGGCGATATTTTTGTAAAAATATTCAAATTCCTAAGGATTCTATATAGTTGGTATAAAATTTTGGCAATTTTTAAGGTAAAATAATTTTATCCTATAGAATTTGGGCGAATCCTTTTTAGAATAGTGAGTCTTTTTGGGGGGAAAACCATGGAAAATTAGCTCATGAGAGAAATTTAGCCCCTAAAATCATCCCTGATTTTAGGGGCTCATGAGCGAAATTTAGCCCTTAAAATCATCATACCCTCTTTTGTGTTACACAGTTTTCACTCAAAAGTTTTGATACCTACAATTTGACCATCAGGTCCTCACGTCTCCTTGGGAACTATTGTCACCCCATTTTGAAGCCCATCTATCTGATTTCCATACTTGGCCATTTCTTTGAATCTCTTTCACGGATCATCGGGTTGGTGGGTTCACGAAATATCCAATTCCTAATCGTTTTTTCCTATGCCCACCACCTTCGCACTTCTTTCCAAGTATGCAATAACTGAGGTTTAATGCTAACAGCTCACCATGTCTCGAGGAGACAGTCATACTAACTGTACCTACACAACTTGTCCAGAAACATGCAAAAAATATCCTGCCAGGTAATGGGATATCTATTACAAATATCAATATATTAGTGAAAATGAATCCCACCAACCGTTTCCCTATTCCATACTTATCGATTTTTTCTCTTGCGGGTTCCCGGACAGGCGGGCTCAAGATTTCCCTTGCATTGTTCCGCGACCTGCAAACAACACCTGGAATTCTGCAATATAGATGCAGAAAATATCTTGCTAGGTAATGGGCATGGATGATTTTAAGGATGGAAAAATATTTTAAAATGTAGAAACCTTGGCGAATCTTACTAATCCTTCATATGCCAACTATAAATGATTGATGATATTTTTGTAAAAATATTCAAATTTCTAAGGATTTTATATAGTTTTTATAAAAGTTTGGCTATTTTTAAGGTAAAATAATCTTATCCTATAGAATTTGGGCGAATTATTTTTAAAATAACGAATCTCATTTTTGGAAAAACCATGGAAAATTAGCCCATGAGTGAAATTTAGCCCCTAAAATCATCCCTGGTAATGGGATATCTATTACAAATTTCAATATATTAGAGAAAACGAGTCCGACCGACCATTTCCTTATTCCATACTTGGCCACTTTTTCGATTGCGGGTTCCTGGACAGGCTGGCTCAAGATTTCCCTTCCATTGTTCTGCAACCTGCAAACAACACCCAAAATTCCGCAAATATACAAATCGGTCGTTGGACTGCCCCATCATGCCCTCTTCCGTTTTACGCATTTTGCAATCAAAATTTTCGAGACATACAATTTGATCGTTGCACTCTCGCCTCTCCTTAGAATCCCTTGTAACCCTATTTTAAAACTCGTATGACCGCTTTTCATACTTGGCCATTCCTTACTTGCTCTTCCTCGTCCCCGACACCTTCATAGTTGTTTATATAAACATTATTATATATATATATATATAAAGACATATAATTTGACCGTCATGCACTCACCTCTCCTTCGTATCCCTTGCAACCCTACTTTCAAGCCCGTCCGACCGCTTTTCATACTTATATATATATAAGGTCTTATTTCCAAATATGCAATTAGTAAGCTTTAATGCTAACAACTCATTATGCAGGAACCGTAAAAATTTTCATTGATGAGCGAAAGGCTTGAGGAGATCTCCCATTAATACATTAAACCAAGATTTGTGGAGGGTTATATTATCCCTTCCGAGTGTTAATTTCAAACATCATGGAATGTCATTCGCATGTCATCGGGTTGGGTTGTTCACGAAACCTCCAATTCTTAATTCCAAAACCGAGTCCAACAGACTGTTTCCCTATTCCATACTTAGCCACTTTTTCGATTGTGGGTTCCCGGAAAGGTGGGCTCAAGATTTCCCTTCCACTTTTCCGTGACCTACAAACAGAACCTAGAATTCCACAAATATACAAACCGGATGCTAGACTTCCCCATCATGCCCTCTTCTGTTTTACGTGTTTTGCAGTCAAAATTTCCGAGACATACAATTTGACTGTCTGACACTCACCTCTCCTGAGTATCCCCTGTAACCATATTTTGAAGCTCCTCCGACTGCTTTTCATACTTGGTTATTCCTTACGTGCTCTTCCCCATCCCCATCACCTTCCCACTTGTTTATAAT
>SNQJ01S0005130.1:46296-63232 GCA_010110895.2 Picea sitchensis | reverse complement strand
TTTAATGCTAACAACTCATTATGCAAGAACCGTAAAAAATTTCATTGATGAGCGAAAGGCTCGAGGAGATCTCCCATTAATACGCATTAAACCAAGATTTGCGAAGGGTTATATTATCCCTTCCGAGTGTTAATTTCAAACATCATGGAATGTCATTCACGTGTCATCGGGTTGGGTTGTTCATGAAACCTCCAATTCTTAATTCCAAAAACGAGTCCAACAGACCGTTTCCCTATTCCATACTTAGCCACTTTTTCGATTGCGGGTTCCCAGAAAGGCGGGCTCAAGATTTCCCTTCCACTGTTCCGCGACTTGCAAACAGAACCCATAATTCCACAATTATACAAACCGAAAGTTAGACTGCCCCATCATGCCCTCTTCTGTTTTACGCGTTTTGCAGTCAAAATTTCCGAGACATACAATTTGACCGTTGGACACTCACCTCTCCTGAGTATCCCCTGTAACCCTATTTTGAAGCTCGGTCGACCGCTTTTCATACTTGGTTATTCCTTACGTGCTCTTCCCCGTCCCCGTCACCTTCCCACTTGTTTATAATAAAAAAATGTTTATAAAAACTTATATATATATATATATATATATATATATATATACATATAATTTGACCGTGAGACGCTTACCTCTCCTCAGTATCCCTTGAAACCCTACTTTCAATCCCGTCGAATCGCTTTTCATACTTATATATATAAAAGAGTCTTATTTATAATAAAAAAAATTGTTTATAATATATATATATATATAAGGTCTTATTTCTAAATATGAAATTAGTAAGTTTTAATGCTAACAACTCATCATGCAGGAACCGTAAAAATTGTCATTGATGAGAGAAAGGCTCGAGGAGATCTCCCATTAATACGCATTAAACCAAGATTTGCGGAGGGTTATATTATCCCTTCCGAGAGTTAATTTCAAACATCATGAAATGTTGTTCGCGCATCATCGGGTTGGCGCGTTCATGAAAATTCCAATCCTTAATTTCTCTTCATCGTACTCGTCACCTTCACACTTCTAAGTATGCAATAACTAAGCTTTATTGGTAACAACTCATCATGCAACACCCATAGAGATTGTCATTAATGAGCGAAAGGCTCGAGGAGATTTCCCATTCACATGCATTGAACCAACATTTGTGGAGGGTTATATTATCCCCTCCAACTGTTCATTTCAAGCATCATCTGGAGAAAACAGACATTCTCATAAACTTGTGGCACCAGCTCGACAGCAGTTCAGTGGAGATACAATGAAGATCTTTAAGCGTGAGGACCAGAACTTCCAGTGGTCCAGGGCATATTCTTACTACTCATCCCCTTTTTACCATAACAAAATAATTTGGACCTCTAGAATTGCTCGTGCAGGTTGTTTCCCTAAAGTTTTTGACTGTAAGGAGCTGGTCTCTTGGTGCACCGATAAATATATTTCAGGACAAAGAATTATAACACTGGGAGACCACTCTCTTGCTTCTTTGTCACCTTAGGTCTTCTGCAAGATGTTAATATTGTCGGAGCCAACATTGACGTTCAAAGGATAAGACTTCAAGCAATTCCTAAGAAAGCATAATAACGGGTTGGACCTCTTGCCTGAGTTCTTGGAAGACACGATGACAGTTCCTGAAGATATCACGAGCTTGTAGGTTAGTTCATTTAGAAATCCATTCCGGGAAATTTCCTGGTTGTTTACAAGAATAACGGGACAGGAATCCACAACAACTATTTCCCGCATGGTTCTTTATATTTTGTATTTCACAGTCAAGGAACAAACCATTTTTTATTGGGGGAAGCTAATTTCCCTTGAAATTTGTTCCCAATTATCAAGCTTCAAAAAGGAGAATAAATTGTATATGTCATCCTACTTGGTTTTCGCGATAGCGCATTGCTGTTCGTTTCCAAAAATGTCTCTGTCCAAGAAGATAAACTGGGAATTCGACCCAGTAACCTTCTGGTACCATGCCTTGTGGAAGCACAAGGCCTCCCACTGTTCTTGTGAGGTTTTTAATGATTTTGTCTCTATTTTCAAAGTTTTATTATTAGGAAAGGATGCTCCCCGCATGTCTGACCAGGCAACCAGGATTTTGGATAGGAAGGGGGCACTTGAACAAATGGATAATTGCAATGTGATAAGGATTTTTGGCTCCAAGGAAAATCCTTCTCTCCTTCCATGTCACATTACAGACATAATGTTTGTTACAAAAATAGCAAGGTCATACAACTACTGGTTGCATCTATTCCATGAGAAGAGAAAAAAAAAAGTTCATTTCTCTGCCTTGGAATGTTGGGGACTTCGTGTTGAGGAACGTCAACAAAATTGACGAATTTGCAGCCCATTTCAACAACTTGAACCTAATATACGTTGAAAGGATAAGAGGGTTCGACCCTAATGGAATTTGTTTAGAACATTTACTTACAGTTGGCTTCAACAATTCTTTTTTCCAGAGACACCTGAGCGAAAACAGACACACTGACGACAACACTCTTGCTTTTGACATTGGAGACCTAGACACATTGCAAAGCACCACTGAATTGTACAAGCAACAAGGAAAAGGCCCCGGTGAGAATGGTGTTCAATCCCCAGATACCACTCCCAAGAGTATGACACCCCCAAGCATCACTCCAATGGCCCACCCCAGTAGGAAATCAACCCAAAAATTTTCAAACAAAGGAGGAGATAACAACCCTCCTTGTGCTAAAATTGATAGTTCTCACAAGCTTCCCGTGAAGAAGAAGAGAAAAAAAATTGTAGTGCAGGCGGAAGAGCCTGAAATTGAGAGTGAGAACATGGAACTTGAGACTGATCTGGATAGTGTATTTCGCAACCTTGATCATCCCGAAGACGTGATCCAACATAGTCGCCCAATGGAAATATATGAGACCAAAATTTTTGACGAAGATGAATCCTTCGTATTCCAGAGCATTGTTTTTTACATCGAGTCTGAAAATTTAATTATTGAAAAGAGAGATGTAAAAAATAAGAAAAGGAAATCTCATTTAGAGATTAACCTTGGGATCATGCGGCCGTCCCAAATCTCCCGACTTCACTGAGAAAATCGAGATTCTCTTGATGATTCCATTGGAGGCATTGAGACTGAGAATGCCAGATTGAAGGACCGAGTCAAGGAATTGGAGGAAGCTTTGATTCCTATGCCATTGCTTGTCAGTCCTTTAGCAATAGTCATGCATGCCTCACCTGCAGTCAAGTTAAAAGGATCCTCCAGCCTCCTTGCATCGTGTAGAGGCTATGTGGAGAAGAATATCAAGAAAAGAATGGAACTGATTACTGAGGCCTGGGAAACATCACAAACTATGGCTTCCCTTGGAACGAGGGCACATGCTTTGCACAAACATTTGCAGGAGGATTTAAAAAATGAAGAATGCTTCTATTTAGACACGGTCATCCCTTTTGGCACCCATGTCAACAACATGATAGATACGAGAAGAAGACAAGAAGATCTCCCCTCCCACTGGATCGCTCAATTAAATGCATGATGGAAAGAGAAAATGAAGAACTTGCATCTCATTGTCCAATAATGTGAACAAGCCATATCAAAGAAAGAAAAATTATTCAGAAAGATGACCGAAATAGACTTAGCTAGAAGGACCAATGAGGTCCAAGACCCTAACTTAATCGTCAACTCTTTGCCCTTAACTAAGCAAGCCTTCGATAAACAAGTTGATATTTTTAAGGGGTTGTCTTTAGAAAAGTTTAACAGTATCATTGAATATGGTGAAGATGACGTGGACAAATGGCTAGTCTATTATTCGATACAAAATGAAGAAATTGATTAGGCTCTGCATAATCTTTCTATCGATCTAAGGGAATTAGAAAATGAACTTTTCAACATAAAAATACGGAATGAGACCAACGTGGCCCCCTTGAGAGGCTAGATTGAAGAATGGGTNTATTCGATACAAAATGAAGAAATTGATTAGGCTCTGCATAATCTTTCTATCGATCTAAGGGAATTAGAAAATGAACTTTTCAACATAAAAATACGGAATGAGACCAACGTGGCCCCCTTGAGAGGCTAGATTGAAGAATGGGTCCAAAGGGCATTGGAGTAGGTCACCAACTAAAGGCAATAGGTAGTTGGCACGATTCCAGTAGCCGTCAATGACAACAATAAAAAGGCATCAGCAAGCAAATAGAAAAAGGGGTGATATGTACCATCACTGTAATTCTATACTGATCACATCTTGCTTTGTTTATCAATTTAGTTATTCCACCTTTTTAAATAAAAATGCCTGGCCAAAGACTGATACCTTCCAAATTCTTCTTTTCAGGTATTGCTCTCTACCGTCGCCCACTTCTTTTTTTCTACAGTCCTATTTCTTATACATATTTCTCTTATGGTCCGCGAGAGCCCCAATCTCAGTCTATATGACAAACACATTTAAATTTCTAGGAATATGTAACAAACAATATTATTTTTTAATATATTTCAAATAAAACTATTTTTATCTCCTTTTATATTTATGTACTCGGAAATTTTTATCTTCAACTATGTTGAATGTCAAGAAATTGTGTTTATTTAATTTGAATGTAACTTTATATGTGTCTTATGTGTTTTATCTTTATCTCATGCATATCATTTTCTCCTGCTATGCATATAACTTTATTTGTCCTTGTACATATAGAGACACACAAGTCATATGATCTATGAAAATTGTACTTAACTCTAACCAATTGGAAGTATACGGAAATCATTATGAATGAATTTCATAAATACATGGAAGAGATAAAACATGCAAGGTAGTAAGTCATACTACTGGTAAGAACGGAAATTTCGAACATAGCAAGATGGATTATATACTTTAAAAAACTAAATGGGCCTCTAGAGACCATGTGTCATTTCCTGCATGTATACCACATGTGATTCATGTTGTTTGTCACGTCTCCGCTGCAGTTTTCATCTGCCTCCGCTACTTTTTACTCATCTCTGTGCATTTATTCCCAATTCAACCCAACAAAAACTACGCTCCCATGCAACACTTATTTGTCTCATTACTAAAAGTGTATCAAACTAATAATGAAGAAGTAGTACTTTCCCAAACATTTACATTATAATTCTTACGTATTATGAACAAAAAGTTGAAAGAGCATGGCTACTAACAATGCATCTTTAGATTTGCATATCCTCCTTGATTTTAATGAAAAACCTTGAGTGACATTATGAATGATAATGTAATGCACGTATTAAAGAATTTAATATATTAGTTATGCACATAGTTTTAATGTTTCTATAGTACTTTAAGTAAAGCTTGAGAAAACATAGAAAATTTAACTCTCATTGCAAGTGAAGGAAAGGCTCGGACACTGGAAATCCTAAAACATATGGCGCATTTAATGTTGGGCACTTTTCTACTTTCGAGGACATGACACTGAACATGGACTTTTAATGTTAATGGCTTCTACTCATGGTTAAACCTTATACTCATTTCCAAAGGGCAATACCACCATTTTGCCCACGTTGGTGTCACTATTTTGATTTCCTCGTGGTCTCTTTAATTTATTGGCAAAGCATAAATGTGTCCATGGTATTAGGTTACGTGGCATACATGCATTGAAAGTACTAACCGAAATGCTTTCTCCAACAACATTGGAAAGCTAGACATTGTCGGATAAGCATATCTAAACTCTTCCATGTTTCTACCTCACCCTACAACGTTAAATTATTTATTAAACCGGGCAACCTCTAAGGCACCCTATGTTTCTATCTCACCCTACATTGTTACATTATTTATTAAAGCATGCAACCGCTAAGACATCCTACATCGTTAATAAATAACGTTTTAATATTTAAGTTTATTTGAATAAATGTTTGCATTTTAAGGGATTTGATTTATCTTGATATTTATATAGATCTAGAGTTAAGATAGAAAGCTTTTTCTAATGGTAGGCAGGTGGTTACATGAAAATTGTAAATGACCATTATTATTCAAAATCGTATCATCATTGACATAAATACACCTTAACTCAAATGTAATCTTGAAGACGAATATTTTTTTATGTCCCTTAAAATTAAAATCTTAATAAAATTCTTAAATATCATTTGTTGTATGCATAAAAAGGTTATCTTCAAATATAGTTTTCAGTTTATATATTGGAGACTAAAGAGGTCTCCAATATATTTAAATATATAATATGCACACCCTAATGACCTTCTTCTAGCATGATCCTTGGGATTTGTTTATAATATTCAAGTGTAACACTGATCTTTTTCGCAACATTTGGTAGGCACATCCTAATTCCCATTGCTTGAATCTGTATACATTTTTCCGCTAATATGAGTATTTGAACCATTGTTTTATCAATATGTGAAAGTTGAAGATTCATTCTAAAAATATTGCTTTCACTTTTCACTTTTTCTTTCTTGTGCAATGGATTCACACCCAATTAATATTTCTTAACTATTACTTTCTTGAACAGGTCTTCATGAGCTCTATTCACTTTGTTTACAATAGCTAAAACTCTTTGACCATTAGTGATCCAAATGGATCTAGAAAGGCCAAGAATTCAAAGTTCTCGGATTCGAACGAAACCAACACCATTGTGTAGGGCTCGTCGTGTCGATTCCGACAGTATATTTGTTTTCCAAAAATGGACTTAGTATGACGAAGTTATCACGATCTGAAGTTCAGGTCAAACTAGCAAAAATTCAAAGTCAAAGTCAATAGTCTGTACTGTTGACATCAACAGTATGTCAACAAGACAGGTGGAAGATGAGGTCAACATGATGTCATGATGACATCAACAGGACACGCCGCAACACCAGAACATGCCACGTGGTAGTCATTTTTGGCATTTTTAGGGGCTGATGTGGACCAATAAATATTTGACACATGGCATTGTATGGACATGAGACGTGGCAGTCTATATGTGACGTGGCACCCATGGCAACATGACACATGGATGGTACGATAGTGACGTGGCATCATCCAAATGTGACACATGGAAGGTATGACAGGGCAACATGTGGCAGGTACGATGGTACGACACGTGGTAGGTACAACGGTGTGACATGTGGCAGGTATAGTGGTGACGTAGAAGTGTTGACTGGGAAACTGACTGTGCAAGTGACTGGATCGATGCGCCAACAGTACGAACCAATCCCAGGGTGACACATGGCCCAATCATAGGGCGCCATGTGGCACCCTGAATTTGGCCAAGGTTGGTTGGGTAAAAAGTGTATTCTGCCTTCGGGGGAATCGAACCCGTGACCTCTAGGTTGGGAAACAACTTAACAACCAAGGGTTAACCAGCTGCGCTACAAGTGGGACTTGTTTGTGATATGGCACAATATTGTTTTAAAGTGTAGTTTGGCGTGGAGTTTGGGATAAGCCCTGATTGGCGAGGGGCTACCGACGTGACCATAGGCGTTATACCAGGAGCCAGGGCAGAGAAAAAGGGCAAACACTTGGCCACATGGTGCTCCACGCGACCAAGGGCCCGGGAAAAAAAGGGGCTACTGTGCATTTTTCCCAATGTGGGTTTTTTTACCTTAGAAATTGGGTTTTTTCATGCTTTTATGTTGATTTTATGGTTTTTTTGGCCATATCTTGGTGGATATTGGCCCAAATTGAGTGTCATAAGAGGTGGGTTGTTGGAATTTGATCCCTCTACCTCATGGATATATAAACCAAGCCATTGTGGAGTTTTAAGCAGACAACAAGTAGCTTGGAGCAAATTGATGAAGAATTTGCAAAGGCCAAGTTGTCTTGTGCAGTGAAGCTAGAAGAGTAGTTGAGCTTTGGAGGCAATTTTTGGGAGTTCTACTCCACCTTTTTTAGTGTCGTCTATTGTGTCGGGTTCCTAAGACAGAAAATAATACAACTGATTTGGTTAGATACCTAAATGATGTAATTTTGATGTATATTTTAAGCATTGAATTTTAATAGAGAAGCCTCCCTCACTTAAGACAAAGGCCCAGAGACGTAGGCGAATTTTGCCTAACTCCATTATCAATGTCTGGTGTTCAATATGTTGATGGTTTGATTATTTGTGTTTTTTTCTATCTCTCTTCATTATTTAAGTTTTTATCGCTTATATATTCACATGCATTGTCAGAAAAGGTATTGATAAAATCGAAGTCAAAGTGCAAATTGCTAGTACCGATTTTGGATCAAGTGGTAGTAGAGCAGGTTGACTATTGCAAGAATTGTGAATAAGCATGGGGAAAAGCTTGAAGAGAGCCAGACTCCAAGAACTCTAGGAGATCAATCAACAGATTCATCGAGAAAATGTTGAGTTGTGAAGATTGGTGCAAATCCTTGAGGAAGATAGGGAAAGGTTGCGAACAATGGTGTTGGCAATAGAAGAAAGGCCAGTTGAAAGAAGTCCTTCTCTTAGAAGCCCGAGTCCTGTCAAGGATGATAGAATTCATCCATTTCGTATAAAATTCAATGAGGAGGATTCATATACTCCTAGTACTCCGGTTGAGGAGCAGTCAGTAGGAGAGGCCATTGCCACATTTTCCTCGCCAGCGGAAAGTACTCAATATACTCTAGCTTCTGCTGTAGTTGATCAGGAAGTGGAGTCAGGCAATCAGGATATTGCCGCATTTGAAAAACATACGAAAGAAATTGGTATGAAAATGCTATCCAAGTTTGGATACAGGAAAGGATAAGGTCTTGGAAAGCATGGCCAAGGCAGAGTTGAGACTATTGAGGTGTGAGAATGACCACTCCATGAAGGATTGGGTTATGTAGGAGAATCCATTGATGACAACAATCCAGTGGTTTGTTGTACACATTGTCGAAAGTTTGGACACGATGTTGACCATTTTTGGGAGTGACATCCAGAACTGGCACTAGTATGGTTTCAAACTCATCAAGGAAAGCAAGAAGCTCGAGCCAACAATGACATGAATAGTGAGTAGCGAAAGAAAGGTAAAAAGGTCGAAAGGTATAAATCTCCTTCACCTACCTTTAATGACGAACATGTTAGGGTCATGGAACTTATCAAAAGAACAATTCCATGCACATTTTTTGGCAGTCATAACCATTGTGTTACAGTATGTTGGAAGCAAAAGCTATACGGAAAAAAGATCATGGTGACAAGGAGTACGCCAAGACAAGATGATGCAACATTGTAGGTCAAGAAGAATCCGCATGCAAATTCACCATAGCCAAGATAAGAGTCGGAGAAATCCAATGAGGATTCAGCTCAGTCAAGGCAAAGCTTCATCAAATTCATCTGAGCATGAAATTCTTGCTCACATTGTCAAAGGAATGGGCATTGTGAAGATAGTTGTTGGAAGCTGCACCCAGAGTTGAGACACTCCAAAAATCCTGAAGGGCCAGAGCATAAGAAGGATGTTGTAGAAGAGAAAAAGAAGGATGTTGCAGAAGAGCAGAAGAAAGATGTTGCAGAAGAGAAGAAGAAGGATTCTGCAAAAGAGCAAAGGAACAACCGTGAAACTCCATCGACAGGAGATGGGTCATCTGCTTGGAACTGGGCATATTTTATGCCCCATATGTAAATATTTCATCGAGTCAATGTCAGTCTCCTTGATGTAATTAAAGCGATTTCATTTATGAAATCATTTATTGGGTCTAGTTAATGTTTTGTTGAGTCTAGGCTATTTTTTGTTTAGTCGATTGATGTAATGATGTAGTCAATTTATGTAATACCCTTTTGGAGGACCAAAAGGTCTTAGTGGGGAGGTGTGATCCAAATGGATCCAGAAAGGCCAAAAATTAAAATTTTTCACATTTGAATGAAACCAATGCCATTGCGTAGAGCTCGTCGTGTTGATTTCAGTAGTATATTTGTTTCCGAAAAAGGACTCCATATGACGAAGTTATCGCGATGGATCCAGAAGGCCAAAAATTAAAATTTTCACATTTGAATGAAACCAATGCCATTGCGTGACTCACAGGTTGGATTTCAAGAGTATATTTGTTCAAAAGGATCTATATGACCTAAGTTATCGCCATCCGGGTTCATGTCAAACCGAAAAAAGTCAAAGTCAACGAGAGTACTCATTGACTACCAAGAGGGACAAAGGCACTATTGACGTCAGTAGGACAGGTGGCAGATGAAGTTAGCATGACATCACGATGACATAAACACGACACGTGGCAGCACCAAGATGTGCCACATGGCAGCACTAGGACGTGCCATGTGGCAGTCACTGTTTGGCATTTTTAGGGGTTGATGTGGACCAATAAAAATTTGACACGTGGCACAGTACAGACGTGACACGTAGCAGTCTGTACGTGATGTGGAACCTGTGGAAGCATGACACATGGCCGGTATGGCAATGATGTGGCATAATCCGATTGTGACACGTGGCAGGTACAACAGTGCGACACGTGGTAGGTACGGTGGTTCAACACGTGGCAGGTACAATGGTGTGACACGTGGCAGGAACAGTGGTGATCTGGTAGTGATGACTGGACAACTAACTATGTAGGTGACTGGACCGATGTGTCACTAGTATGAACCAATCCCAAGCTGACACGTGGCCCAATCATAAGGCACCATGTGGCACCCCGTATTTAGCCAAGGTTGGCTGGGTAAAAAGTTTGTTCCGCCTATAGGGGAATCGAACCCATGACCTCCAGGCTGTTATGAATTAACAACTAAGGTTTAACCAACTGCGCTACAAGTGGGAATTATTTGTGATATTGTTTTAAAGTGTAGTTTGGCGTGGAGTTTGGGATAAGCCCTAGTTGGCGAGGGGCTACCCACGTGACCATAGGCACTATACCAGGAGCAAGGGCTGAGAACAAGGGCCAACACTCGGCCACATGGTGATCCACACGACCAAAGGCCTGAGAAAAATGTGCGCTAGCGCCTTTTCTCCAATGTGGGTTTTTTTACCTGAGAAATTGGGTTTTTTCATGATTTTATGGTTTTTTTGGCCATATCTTGGTGGATATTGGCCCAAATTGAGTGCCACAAGAGGTGGGTTGTTGGGATTTGAGCCCTCTACCTCATGGCTATATAAACCGAGCCATTGTGGAGTTTTAAGCAGACAACAAGTAGCTTGGAGCAAATTGAAGAAGAAATTGCAAAGGCCAAATTGTCTTGTGCAATGAAGCGAGAAGAGTAGTTGAGATTTGGAGGCAATTTTCGAGAGTTATACTCCACTTTTTTCAGTGTCATCTGTTACGTCGGGTTCTTGAGACAAATAATAATACATCTGAGTCGGTTGGAGACCTAAATGATGTAATTTTGATGTAGATTTTAAGCTTTGAATTTTAATAGAGAAGCCTCCCTCACTGAAGACAAAGGCCCAAAGACATAAGCGAATTTTGTCGAACTTCGTTATCAACGTCTAGTGTTGAATATGTTGATGGTTTTCTTCTTTGTGTTTTACGCTATCTCTCTTCATTATTTAAGTTTTTATCTCTTATATATTCACATGCATTGTCAGAAAAGGTCTTGATAAAATCGAAGTCAGAGTGCAAATTGTTAGAATCGATTTCGGATCAATTAGGATCAACTTCTTTGAGACATTTTCATCAACTCAGATGTAGGGAAATCTATAGTGGTAGATAATCCATTCAAAACGATGCTCTCTTTTGGAGTGATATATTCCTTTGATAATATTTGATACATATTTGTAGATATCCTACAACTTCCCATGCACAGTGGCCATCATTATCCCTAGTAAATCTACCATTGCTAGGTTTGGAGTATCTGAGTTTCTCACCTGAGGAGGTATGGGCATATCACTTAGAGCGTTGTTGCTTCCTGCAATCTCTTCTATAGTAGTATCAAGTAAAATTGTTTTCTTATTTTCTTTGTACTCAATCACAATTTTGAAATATTTGAGCTTGCATCTCTACAAACTCATGATAAGTGATACTCTAAAACCCCTTGTCATGTTGGAAGGCTAATGCAAATCCCTTGCACTATTACAACTCAACATTCTAGTTCTAATCACCACTACACGGGTGTGGTAGTGCACATGACTCTATAATGCCATCAACATGCTTGGATATATTCCACATTAGTGCCTACTTGGCCTATATAGTGCATCGATATGGATTGACATGAAACACATCAGTGTGGATTGACACAAAACACATCGAGGAAAAAACCTTTGTAAAAACTTCTTCCCACCAAAATTTCTAGTTATAATTAATCTTAACAACCATTAATAGAGGTTTTTATGGGTGCTTTTTATAGATATTTTTTTCAATATTATAACACTAAAAAACTCTATTGAACCTTGTTTTCCTTATAGGGTTATCTATTTTATTGCCATTCCATTTTGAGTTATATTGTACGTAACACACCACATATAAATATGTAACCTAGCTCATCATGATCTTCATTTTCTTGGCCATTGTATTTAAAAAAAATTAAAGACGAGAAATAACTACAATATAATATATAAATAAAAAATCCTACTTATAAGTCAAAAGAAAGGCCTTTAGATCAAATAATGCCTCAATAGAACATCCATATGCATTTCTATAGTAAAGTTCTTATAACAAAAAAAAATGTAACTTTAACTCATAGATAACCTCTCTTTAAAGGAAAGAAACGCAAAACTACCACTAAAAACAACTTCACAACAAAACTTCAATAAATTATACATACAAATTTATAACACAAATGTAATTATGAAGCTCTCTAAAGTGAAATGATCCAAAGAAAACATATGTCAAGGCTCTTTCTAATGCATATTATTGAAGAATATGCATCTCCACTATTGCTCCAAAATAAATGTCGACTAATGGTCTCATAATAGATGCAATGTAAAAAAACATCAAATAGTCTCATAATAGATGCAATGTAGGAAAGCATCATGTTTGAGCCCCATATATCATGGTCAATTTTTAGATGGTAAGTCTTGATATACTAAAATATAATCAAATACATGTATCCTATAAGAGAGTCATGTTTGAGCCCCATCTATCATGGTCAATTTTTAGATGGTAAGCCTTGATATACTAAAATCTAATCAAATACATGTATCCTAAAAGATAGTCTAAAGGACCATATTGTATGAAGAAAATTACCCTGTTTTGCTTCCACATATAAAACACTCTACCACCTATTCAATTTATCATGTAACCTATTCAATTTATCATGGAAGGAATAATGAAATCTAAGATGTTAATATAGATGTTTTAGCTTCCAAATCTAAATATGCAGACCATAATTCCACATCTAACCTCTCTAAATAAACCGTGGAGTGTGTAAACTAGGCTTATACAAATCATATAATGGGGTTAAATTTTAGATCTCTTAAATTCTTGTATTAGCCAAATGAAGTAGACTAAATTCTTATGAAAGATTGTGAAAAGTCTTTCATTCTCTAATTTTTTTTATCCAAAAGGTATTTTCACCTAAGAATCCCTCTTCTATTTGATCTTTTGAGGAGAATTACAAGAAGATGTCTTAAATGAAGTGTTGGTATTTCCATGTCCATATTGAACGGAATGGAAAATCAAATCCCCTTAGAAATGTCAAACGGCCTTTATCCATGCTTCCCATATTTTTTAAGCAAACAATCTATCAATATTAAAATCTCACATAGTAGTGATTACAATATTAAGTAAAAGACCCCTTACCTGTATTTATGATCTTTCCAACATAGATTTTATAAATGGGGAACAATTTCCATGGTTCATCTCCAACAATGCATCTTCCAATTCACTTAGTTGATAAAACAACCTCATGTATCTTAGCTATTCTCATGTTAAAAGTTTACAAATATCGTTACGTGAGTGAATAAGAAGTTTACAAATATTGTTACATTATAAGGCGTTTTTACTATGAATGAGATTTGTTTTGACATTCCTCTATAAAACTAATCATGCAATGTTATTTGTCATATGTTCATTAGTTTTTTTTTATCATTTTTAAGCTAATAATATGTCTATAAATCTAATTCAGCTAACATTCGCACGCAATCCGAGCCTCTTTGGTTGATAAGGAAAATTGATTTGGTCATAACGAAAGAACATAATCTAGGGGATTTCCAAGGGCTTGGCTTATCTTTACTATGGTTTCTATCCCATGACTTACCATAGAGACATCAAACCCACTAACATTTTGTTTGATGACTAGATGAATGCTCATGTGTCTAACTTGGCTTAGTGAGGATGATGACTAAGGAAGAAGAGGGCGAGTGCCATCCAATGACAAGAGTAGTTGGGATGCATGGCTAATTAACCCCAAAATACACTTTCTACATCCAACTTATTGACAAGAGTGATGTGTATATTTTTGGTATTGTGTTGTTGGAGATGATGAGTAACAAAAAGGCTCTAGACACCTCCCTGAAACCATCCTTCAATTACCTTTTTACAGATGCTTGTGAAAGTGAGCAAACCTATTGAAATAATAGATGAAAGAATCCATCGCAATGGGTCTATGAACATCGCATTGGGCTTCATTTCAGTGGTATTGTGTGCACTCATGTTATGGTGGATTTCAAACCCATGATTGAGGAAGCTTTGAAGATGTTGGAAGGGGACATTGAGGTATACATGTAGTGTGTAATAAATTATTATTCTTAATTGTTACAAACCAAGATCATATAATGTTTAAATAAGGGGGATAATTTATATTTTATATAGTGTTGGACTTACCATATGTATTTATTATGGGAAGAGTTCTAGTCACTATAATAATAATAATACCAATAATAATAATCGAATTTTTAAGGTCACAACCAAGCTAGACACCAAATTGGTGTATGAAACCCCCTTGTTTGTGGGACAAGGGACCCCCTCTGTGCAACGATTTGACTGCTAAAGTCTACGGAGGTATACATACCCTACCCCCCTCTGGATTTGAACTTGTGACCTCTTAGGAGGAAACAGATGTTCTTAACCATTAGGCCCACTCACGTTGTGTGTTATATTGAACAGGATGTTAGATACTTACACTATTGATGTTAAATCATTCAATTTTAGTGTGTTTATATTTAATCGTAGATGTGTATATAAAGAGTATTGTATGAGGATGATGTTATGTTTTAGTTAGTTTTTTCATTTTCATTTTATTATATTCATTATATTGGAAATTATGTTAGATACTTATGCTATTGATGTTAAGTTATTTAATTTTAGTGTGTTATGTTTATATTGTATGGTGCTTCCACCATGATTTTAGACACTCTTCACAAAGAGATCTTAGATCCATTAATTTTTTGTCGTTGGATGTCATTTCTAACAAGTCCTTGCATGAACTTGATCTATGTATTTCCAGTGATCCTGGAGTTTATAATTTTTGGAATGAGTGGATATAAAATTGCATCTTTTAAACAATAAACTCATCTTGTGATCATAGCTCACCAATTATCTTTTTAGCCCATGGCTCTCCTATCAATATACTTCTCAATTTGAAGTGTAGACTAGCCCCGTACATAGTTCTCCTCCAATTTCCAATGACCACTCTTTGTTGCTCTTGTAAAAACCTAACCTCTTTTAGTGTTGTGACATGGCTTGACTTGAATGATTCCTTCTCCAAGCATTTCAATTGTCAATGGATCTTCCATAATGGAGTTAATAAATTGCATACATTTAGTAGGAGGGAAACCTCTCTACTCATCCTAAGATACTTTGTGCACCTCTCCATAATTTATTGTTATAGTGTTATTCAAATTTTACTTCATAGTGTAAATCAAAGTTAGCCCTATACAACTCAGACTAAGGTCAATATTTTTTGGCATTCAAATCTCTGGATCAACGTTATAGTTTAAACCACCCACCCCATGAATAACCTTAAAAGTGGATTGGTGAAAGGAGGGAGATCAAGGTTCTACACTAGAGACCTCTATGATAATTTTATGGGCTACAACATTGGCTTGGGCCTGGATGAGAGGGCATATTTATATGCTAGGAAGGTTGATCCTTATCATATTGTACAAGATCCTAGTATTTGAGATCACATTATTCTAGGGTCCAATAAATAGTGGGAGGTGTCCACACTAAAGGAGCATTGATATCTAAAACTAGCGCTCCCTTTCCACCCACAAAGGAGTGTTGTTGGCCCTCGACCAAGTTTTGAGAGAACATTTGTTGTGTTTGACCATTTTTGGGACTTCGACAGGCTGGTCGAACATGGAGCGCCCAGGTGAAGAGGAGATCACGAGATTTTGCCTGTTTTGTGGGATTTTTGGGGCATTTAGGGTTTATGTAACGGGTATGGGATGTCATCCCATGGTTTTACCCATGTTTAGGCCTTTTTGTAATGTATAAATAGATAGCTAAGTGATGTAAGAAGGTGTGTAAGTGTTAGCTATGTGCAAGGACTTGTAATTGGCTTAGTGCAAGAGAATGTAAGTTGCTTTGTGCAAAAACGATGTATGTAAGGCTTTGTGCTATTGAGGAGTTGACTCTGTGCCTTGGCTTGGTTTTGATGAAGGTGGATCTAGTGCCTTGTGCACAGATCACTTGTCTAGTGCGAAGTGGGGCTCGGTAGCTTTGTGCACATAAGAAGAAGTATGTATAAAGATTGAAGACTAATAAAGAAGAAGAAGAAGTGGTGGATGTAGCCTTACATTGGGGTGAACCACATGTATCCTGCGTTGATGTGATGTGTGTTGAAATTACTAAGACAACTGAGAGGGGCGAGTGAATCAATTGTTATTGTTCTTAGACAATTTTAAGTCTATTAATACATTCTTATTCTTTATTCAAGTGATCATCAACATTGTACAACATATGGACAATAAAAGTAATGAGCATCAGTCACACATAAGGTATACACAGAGACAAATTTTCACGAGGAAACCCATTTAGGGAGAAAACCTCTTCTTCTTCGAAATGATAGGCAGACTTTTAAGTTATGTACATCATCTATAATTGAGCACCAACTCAATGTGAGATTGCTACCTCTGTTTTACAAGCTGCAACTTGTTTGAGAGAACCAACTCTTTGGTTTCTCTAGCACCCACTAGAAGGAAGCACCAACTCCCTTAATGTTCCAGCACCAACTGGATGGAAGCACCAAC
>SNQJ01S0005130.1:16086-46286 GCA_010110895.2 Picea sitchensis | reverse complement strand
AACTGGATGGAAGCACCAACTTCCAGTTACACAGGCTCCAACCTGTATAACAGAGAACACTTGTTCTCCCTTGCACCACCCTGCCACCCTGGTTTCTCTAGCTGCAACCACATGGAAGCTACAACTCCCTATGTTCAAGCTCCCACTTGAACCTCTGAGGACAATAGTCCTCCCTAGCACCTCCCAACCACCCTAGAATTTAAATGAATAATTAAACAACCAACTACACAGATAAATCGATTCTTACCACTTCTTCTCTGTTCTGTAGATCTGGTATTCTTCTAACTGTTCTGCAATTCTTCTCTTCCTTTGTCTATTCTGCAAATCTGCTCTTCTTCAACTTGTTCTATCATTCTACTCTGCTTCAGCTTGTTCTGTCATTATGCTCTGCTTCAACTTGTTATGTCATTATGCTCTGCTTCAACTTGTTCTGTCATTCTGCTCTCCTTCAAGTCTTTTTCTCATATGTTACTCTTCTCTGAGTTTTATCTCACACTGTGAATATTCTCAGTCTCATACTGCACATATTCTCAATCTCACACTGCACATCCTGTGATTTTCCTTTTCTTACAGTTTAATTCATTTTTCGTCCAGAACCACAAACCACGCACAGTCTATACCTTCTTCTTTTATGCACCACGCCCACAGCGGTTACACTTCGAATCTTCTGAGGCAAAAGAAAAACCGTCTTAGCAACTGAAACGCCAACCGATCCGGAATCATGAATCAATTTTGCTAACTGATTCATAACTGATGAATTAACTGTGAGAGAGAACAATATCCCTCTGATCATATTCAAGTTTATCTGCACCGTTGGATGAACTTTATTAATCTTGCCTTTAAATTGGGTTTCGGCATTTTGGCATTCCTGTGGCCAAGTGTCTCGACACTTCATATCATGATCTTTGAAACTCCAATACAGAGCTTTTCTGTGCTAGCTCCTTCCTCTATATGACCATGGCCATGACCAAGCGCTTATGCAAAAAGTGCTTTTCGCGAATTCGCATTTCGTGAGTCTGGAGATGAGGCATCTCGACTCTCCAAGTCGCGATCCCCGAAACCCCGAGATGGAGCTGAGATCAACGGTCCACGATCTCGATGAATCTACGGTCCATATCTCATTGTGAATTCGCATCTCGCGATTCCTTCGATGGAGGTTCTTGTCACTCCAAGTTGCGATAGGCGAAACTCCGAAATGAAGCTTAGATCAACGATCCACGATCTCGATGAATCTATGGTCCAGATCTCATCGTGAATTCGCATGTCGTGATTCCTTCTATAGAGGTTCTTGTCACTCCAAGTCGCGATAGGCGAAACTCCGAAATGAAGCTTAGATCAACGGTCCAAACCACACCTTGATCTGACGGCTGGGATTAAATCATGATTTCGCATATTGCAATTTCGATGGTTATGTTTCTTACCTCTCCAAGTCGTGATAGGCGAAGCTCCGAGATGGAGCTCAGATCAATGGTCCATAACACACCTTGATCTAACGGCTGGGATTAAATCATGATTACACATATCGCGATTTCAATGGTTATGTTTCTTACCTCTCCAAGTCGTGATAGGCAAAGCTCCGAGATGGAGCTCAGATCAACGGTCCAGAACAAACCTCGAATTGACGACTAAGATAGTTTCGCGATTTCGCATATTGGGAATTCAAGAGGTTAGGGAACCCTGTTCCTTTGACTTTCCAGTCAGCAACATGATGATATTTCACCACGTGTCCTGCCTGAAGATGGACGGTCCTCCTTCTTTCGGGATTTTGTGAGACTGTTTCTCCTTGCACTTTAATGAACGTGTAGGTCCTTCATGATCCAACGATGATTGAATCTGATGCTCAGATCTGACGCCTAAGATATATCCTCCTCTTCTGCGCGTTCTTCTTGTCTACTAACAAATCTGGCGGTCCTCCTTCTTTAGGGAATTTTGAATGGGATCCAACGATCAGAAATGCTTCTCCTCCCGAGCTTACTTTGTTCCTCTTACTCTGATCTTGCCATCGATGATCTGCCAACAGTCCTCTGCACTATCTCTTCTGAGCTTATTCGAATCTCGAATCTTCTCTACAACGTCTTCTCATAATGCCCATCTATTAGTTTTTGTACTCATGCCATCTTCACTGTTGTACTGGCCATCAATGACAAGTATACAAGCATGTGTTGTCTGTTAAATATTTGCCAATACTTTGTTTATGTTGTTTATGTTGTTGATGTGTTTATTTGCTTAGTGCACTAATCTTTATATATGTTAGATAGATGTATGGATGCTTAGTATGGTAAATGAATGCTAGATCTGAGTTAATGGTATGTGCTAAACTATCAGAAGTGTGTGATCTTCTCATTATTGCGTTGTTCTGTAATTAGGGTTTAATATGCGACGTGAATGGGACTTATGAACTAATGCATATTGATTGGATAAGTGCTCTGTTAAGTGTTGTAATCACATATCTATGTCTCAGTTCGGTTGTAGACACTTGAGTCCTGCAACCCCCCTGCCTCTACCTCGGGTGAGACTTCATCTGCTTCCCAGGTGTTGTCGAAAGGGTCGGTAGTTAGGGTTTTTTTGGTGCGTTGTTAAAGTGTTGAACCCTGGGTCTGTCCCTGTGCCAACAAATGGTTCTGTTGACCGGGACCTGAAACTGTGATTGCTAGGAATTGAAGAAAAGAGACATCTATGTGCGTAGATCTGTTGTTGTAGTGCGTAGTATTCTACTTGACTTGCGAAGCTCTATGCTAAGAGAGAAGTCCGATCTGAATAAAAGAGGTAAGATCTTAAAGCTTTTTGCTCTGATAAAGGTAAGATAAGTGGAAATTTTTTCTTCGAAAGTATGAATCTAGGTATGTTTGATAGATTTTGTCCTAGTTTGAAAACTAGGGCACAGTTAGAATAAAGAGTTGATTTGAATAGATTTGATAGAGATAGTGAAAGATATGTTATTCCTATGCATAGAAAGAATTTTTGGACTAATAAGTGGATGCAAGAACCTAGAAATAATTTTTGCAGATTGCAGGTCCATCACTGTGATCCCAGTGCACAGTATAGGAAAGGCTGGGATCATTTAAAAGAAAGAGAGGATTGACATTGTGTTATAATTGTAAAAGATCAAGACACCTTGCTAAGGAATGCCCTGGTATAGGTCTTATTTGTCTCTGTTGTAAAGATATTGTCCATGAAGTTGAGGATTTCCCTAGAATGATTGCCAAAGTTGAAAAGATGAACATGAGACTAGAAAACTATGAAGAATGAACTAAGGATATGTTAGAAAACCAGAAGAATCAGAGACTATGTTATTACAGCTGAAAGAAACATTGAATGATCACAGAGACATCAGTTTACCAGAGATCTTAAAAGAGAAGTCGTTCATAGAAACAAGAATATGAGACTTCGACATAGATTGCATCTTGGATAAGGAAACACAAGTGAATATTATGCCAGAAAGCACTTGGGAAATTTTGGGAAAGCCTGCTATGATACCTTCATTGGGAAGGATAGGCCTGTTTCAAGGAAATATGATAACCCTATGTGAAAGAGTTACTAATGTACCTATGATTTCTCATGGAACATCGACCGAAGAAGAATTTGAATTCATTAAGTTTGTTGAGAACAACCCTCCTTTTGCACTCTTATTAGGAAAGACCTGGATTGAGAAAGATCATATCAGAAGGAAAGAAGAAGAGGAAGCTACAGAACAGAAAAAGAAATAATTAAGGGACTTCATAGCTAGAAAAATAACGCGACTAATAGAAGAACAAGAGGAGAAGTCGAAGCAACAAAGGGCCAGAGAATTAGTTGTCGAAGTTGAAAGAACACAAGAAGGATTAAAGAAACTGTCCATGCAAGAAAGAAGTGCATTCACCCCAGAAATAGTAAGAGAAGAGGTATTACCTTTGAACCCTTTGAAAGACCCTCAGCAGTGTGAAGTTACTACGCTAAGAGAAGATAAGAATAAGAATGGAAAGAGGAATCCAGAGACTCAAATCATAGGAAAGAAGGCTAGAAAACTCAATAAGAAGAAAACAAAGTTAGAAAAATTGCAAGAAGTTCCAAAGAAGACTTTGCAGAAGGCAAGCTTGCAAAACCTGAACCTTGCCGAAATAGCAGAACCGTGCAGAATGGGACTTCGCTAAGGAAAAGCTATATGACCGTTGGAGGCGTCCCGACCGTTAGAATGATGCTCCAAAATGGATAGAAACGCAGTTACTAACGGAAATATCATCGTTGGACCATTGAGACCGCGCCATAACAGATGGATGTGCATTAATGGATGTATTCATACCCGTTGGAGGGATTCATTACGACGCTTTCCTATTTAACTCATCGGACGCTGCGTTGGGACCACTTTTTGCAAACTGAGATATTTGAGCTAACAGAGAATTGATTTCATATCGCGTTTTGATGTCTAGACCTCGTCATCCCTTTGATTACCTTGTTTGTTTGTTCACCTACCCGAACTCCTTGAGTACAAGTGTGAATGTCGGGAGAGCGTAACGCAGTAGAGAAGTTTGTGGAGGAGATTCTCATATACATCATGACTAAGAAATTCATGTCTGTATGAATACAGGCATCGTCGACTGGCGGATTGCAATCATCCCCATCGACTAGACGACATTTTGGTCATGCTGCTGAGAAACGAAGCAAACACCGCGATGATTTGACTAACGCGAAGAAGATCTCGTCGGTCTTGCTAGACTACATCTTGCCTTTGATTGGCACTGCTAACCACAACAGTATTCCACGTGAGTTTGAATACATGTTGATCACTACGTACCTCCCGAAGGGGATATGTGCAATTGGACCTCAGTTGGGACTAATCCTAGCTCTCAATATCAATGACTTCAACCTCAGATACCGAAAGAACTATGCGATGCTCGTGCAGCATAGGTATCTAATGAAGATGACTGGGAAGAAGCCCGAGATAGTTCCCTAGTCGTTGGATTAAGGAGCTTGCGCGCTCCATGATCTTGAACAGGATGAAGATCCCCCACTTCGGCCGACATTAAGAGGTTAACGCTTGCGTTAAAATTATCCTATCATGTTATCATGGAGGTTATCCTTGGTTAGATAGGCGCATCACTATGGATCCAGCGTTGATCCACCTAATCATTGGATTAAGCATGCAGGGACCAGACCCTCACTAGTTCTACCCAGGGAAGACGTCAGATCACTCCTTGGACCAGCGTATAAAAGACGACTATGGAAATGTAGAGAAGGGGAAGCGAGGATACAAGGTAGCCTCCATCCAGGATGGCGCAGTTCTCCTTGCTTTCCAACTGATCACTAGCAATCTCGTTAGAAAGAACCGACCGACACAAGTCATAGGGTTCGTAGTGGACCTCACATGGAAATGTGTCGAAGGAATGAAGATGAATTCGGTGATTTACCTCGCCAATGAGATAGAAAAGTACTGTCGCGAAGCACAAGATCAAGGGTATGAGTTTCACTTTAGTTGGCTATTGGTACTAATCGCATTTGTCGCTTGCAAAATGTCGGAAGGAGCAGCCTTCCCGAAATTCGATCCATTGGAGTCGTTGGCTGCAAGGTTCTCCACCTTGTGGTACATGAATGATATGGCGAAGCAGTGGAAGTAAAATGTTGTCTTCCATACTTACTACCTACAACTAAATCTCACCATTGAATCATTCCCCCAATTAACACCGAATACACTCCATCAGTACAAGCCACTAGTGAAGTTTCGCACAAACTGACACTTCATATACATCACCGCACGCAGTGATGGAAGTAAGGAGGAGTTGCAGTCTTACTATAAGTTGACCGAGGATGACATGGAAGAGATCACTAAGGAATGGCCATCCTTGTACCAGTGGAAGATGCCAAACTCTCCAACCCCGACATCATCGGAAGTCCATTGGTCACCCAGGTCGAACATGATGGAAAAAGCAGTGCGAAGAAAAAGAAGAAAAAGGAGGAAGTGCAGGACATGGAAAGTTATGAGAAGGATAGTGCATCAGAGGAAAATGTACCTAACTCACCCGAAGGAGGAGGAGGAGACGAAGTAAACCAAGAGGAAGGAGGGGAAGAAGGAGAAAAGAAAGAAAAAGGTGAAGTGCCACCACCGAAGGATCCCCTTATAGAGGCCGAGACATCAAAGAAAAGGAAGTTTTCTCTGCAGAAACCCTCAGCACGGAAGAAGACCCAAGCCAACAAGCCTCAGTCAAAGAAAGCGCTCATAGTGGATGATATTGATCTCATCATCACAGTTGTAGAAGACTCTTCAGAAGACATCTTGCAGAAACATGGAGCAAAGCAGGATTCGATGTATGACATAATAGAGAAGGAGCTCTGAGACATACAACAAGCCATCCATTTGAGACGCGTAGTGCCTATTGTTCCTTCTTCAGCAGAAAGTGTAGAATTGGGGGATGAGCCAACCCAATTACGAAGGCTAGCAGATGCAACAGAGGCTCGACTCCGTCGATTCCAAGAAGAAAAGGAGTAGGCCACAGAGACCTTAAAGAAAGAAAAGGAGGAGGTCCTAGAACAAATTCGAGTTGCGCAGAAAGATAAATATGAACTTAGGGCGATGTTCGAGGAGGACAAGAAGAAAATCCAAAAAGAGAAAGACCAGTTGCTCACGGAGTATATTGGAGTCAAAGAGGCAGTAACTAGAGCACTTCTCTTTATGCCAGGCTTGGCATAGGAGGAAGAAGAATCAATAGAGATACAAGTGGGGAAGCTCGCTGAGGCCATTCAATAGCTTCAAGCAAGAGTAATGGAGCTAGAAATCCAATCAGTGTCGAGCACTCCACAAGAAGTGCGCGATCAGAGGGAAGAAGCTGTCAGGAATGCAGTAGAAAGAATAAGAGCATTGGCCTCAGAGTGTAAACAATTAAGTGATCAAAGTGAGCAAACCTATGAGCACCTTGCAAAAGATCCAGAGCTCAGGAAACTAGAGGCACAACTCGAGGAGGCGAAGCAACAGGCATCCACGGTACAAGCACAGATGAAGTTGCTTACTACAGTTGAGAAGATGAAGAGGTTGCAGGAGCAACATGCAATCCAACAACAGGTTACTTCCATCCAGAGAAGAGTTATGGAGGTTACACAGAGACTCCAGCCAATGTAGGATGAAGCTTGTATTCTTTTTGAAGAGATCGAAGGACAAGGCTCATAATTGGAACAGGTGGTCACAACAGTGGAAAAATGCCTGGAAGGGCCTGTCACTGAGCAAGTGATTCAGGGGTTCGTCGATCAAGAGGCTCTGGTGAAGCAGTAGGTCGAGGAATCTCGAGCTAAGCTCGAGGCCTTCGAAGCAGTGTTTCCTAGATCAGAGTGACTCAGGACGAGTCACTGGTGAGTGTGGGGGGCTTGTTGGTCCTCAACCAAGTTTTGAGAGAACCTTGGTCATGTTTGACCATTTTTGGGACTTCGACAGGATGGTCGAAGATGGAGTGCCCAGGTGAAGCAGAGATCGCGGGATCTCTCTTGTTTTGCGGGATTTTTGGGGCTTTTAGGGTTTATGTAATGGGTATGGGATGTAGGCCCATGGGTTTACCCATGTTTAGGCATTTTTGTAATGTATAATTAGATATCTAAGTGATGTAAGAAGGTGTGTAAGTGTTAGCTATGTGAAAGGACTTGTAATTGGCTTAGTGCAAGAGAATGTAAGTTTCTTTGTGCACAGACGATGTATGTAAGGCTTTGTGCTATTGAGGAGTTGGCTCTGTGCCTTGACTTGGTTATGAGGAAGGTGGATCTAGTGCGCTATGCATAGATCACCTGGCCAGTGCAAAGTGGGGCTCAGTAGCTTTGTGCACAGAAGCAGAAGAATGTAGAAATCTTGAAGACTAATAAAGTAGAAGAAGAGTTGGTGGACTTAGCCCCACATTGGGGTGAACCACGCATATCCTGTGTTGATGTGCTTTGTGCAATGTTGTTTATGTGTTTATTTTCTTAGTGCACTGATATTTATATATGTTAGATAGATGTATGGATGCTTAGTATGGTAAATGAATGCTAGATCTGAGTTAATGATATGTGTTAAACTATCAGAAGTGTGTGATTTTCTCATTATTGCGTTGTTTTGTAATTAGGGTTTAATCTATGATGTGAATGGGACTTATGAACTAATTCATATTGATTGGCTAGGTGCTTTGTTAAGTGTTGTAATCACATATATGTGTCCTAGATCGGTTGTAGACACTTGAGTCCTGCAACCCCCCTTGCCTTTACCTTAGGCGAGACTTCATCTCCTTCATAAGTGTTGCTGAAAGGGCCGGTAGTTAGGGTTTTGTTGGTGCGTTGTTGAAGCGTCGAACCCTGGGTCTGCCCCTGTGCCAACAAGTGTCGATCTTAAAATTTTGCATGGTTTGAGAAGTCAAGGTATGAAGTATTGTTTAAAAGGTGAATACTTTATGAGTGGATGAGGTATTATTAAGTGGAGGTGAGTTTTAATAAAGGTGGGATATAATATAAAAAGGTGAAGTGGATCTTTTTAGAATATAAAAAGGTGAGGTGGATCCCTTGGTAAAAGGTGGACCTTTTATGTTTTGGAAAAAAATGGTTTTTCAATATATAGTTTTTGAAACCTTTTTTAAATTTCAACCTTGTTTTTTGTAAGAGCCTGGTTTATTAGAAGTTGTGATTTTGTTTTGGGTGGTGTGTGCTAATGGCGAAAGTGCATATTTCTAAGTTTGAGGTGGAAAAATTCAGCGATAAGAATATCTTTGCGCTATGGAAGCTCAAGATGTGGGATCTACTTGTGCAACAAGGATTGCAAAAGGCGTTGGCTGGAAAGACAAAGAAACCGACAAGCATGACATATGAGGACTAGGAATATCTTGATGCAAGAGCCCTCAGTACCATTCGTTTGTTTCTGGCAGAAGAAGTGTTTTTTAACATCATTGAAGAGGAGACAATAACAAGTTTGTGGAACAGACTAGAGAGTTTATATATGACAAAGTCCTTGATGAACATAATCTTCTTGAAAAGGCAGTTGTACATCTTGCAGATGAAAAAAGGTACAAAATTTGTTGATCACTTGAATGTTTTAAATACTCTGATTTGTTAATTATCTAGTATGGTAATAAAGTACAAAGATGAGGACAATGTGGTTATGCTATTGTGTTCATTTCCTGAGTCTTGGGATCACCTGGTCATAACTATGTGGTTTATCTCAACAAATGCCATTGATTATGACATTGTTGTGGGAGCTCTGTTGTTTGAGGAAATCAGGAGAATATCCAGTAAGGAAACCTCAATAACAGAAGCAATGGTGGTCAGAGGTCGATCAACAAAAGGAGGGAAAGATCAGAAAGGTACAAGTAGCTCTAAGTCAAAAGACAGTAAGGGTAAGGAAAAATGTTGGTTTTGTGGAAAATATGGGCATCTCAAGAAGGATTGTTGGAAAAGACAACAAGTATCCAAAGAGGACTCAACAAAAGAAGAAAATTCAGCTACATATATGGTTGATGAAGTTTTGTCTTTATGTTGTGTCTCTCCACCTGTGTTCACATAGAAGGTGTAGGGTGGTGATGGTTGAGTCACCATGAAATAATAAAATAAAAAAATTGTATTTACTTTGGAGTTGTAGAAATTATTGATTGCATGTAAATGGGCATATGTCTATAAGACCTGGATAAGCATGCATACCCCTGGTTTATCATGTCACCTATGAAAATTCTAGATGTAGATTTAGGTAGATTAAATATGTGGGGGGGCATGTATGTTGAGTTAGCCTTAACTCGGTGAAAGAGTTAATGAGTTAAATATGTTTTTAGGTCAAAGCATGTGGTTTTTCGGGTCCATTTGTTTTGGGTATCCTGTGGTATTGTGTCCATGGTTTGCATGTAATGAAGCCTATAAAAGGCTTGGTGAACTCCATTGTAAATGGGCCTGGAGGTAAGTGATGAAGGCTTACTTGGCTAGTTTGGCTGGATTTGGTCAAAGTTGTTCAAATGCAAAGTTCGAGGTGGAGCAGTGTGTCCAATTTAGAAAGGTGGGTCTGTAGAAAGGTTGATGTGTTGGCAGGTCAATCAAGTATTTGACAATATATGATTAAGGTATGTTCATATCCATGGAACTTGGAAAGTATTGCAAGGAAGTTGGGATCGAATAGGCATGTTCAATAATGCCAAGTTGCAACAATAGTTGTGGACATAAGCAATTGTGCTATCTGGTAACTCGGTCACCATCGGTTGCAAAAGACAGGAAGATTCAGGAAGAGATATGAATAGGTCATCTGGTAATTACTCAAATGTGAAATTATTCGGTTGTGATGCTTATGGTTTTTTATCAGTTTTCTAAGTAGGACCCAGATCAAACAAGTAGATCTTTGATATGGTGATGATGTTAAGGGATGCAGACTATGGGATACTACTACCCACGGAGCTATCATGGACAGAGATGCAATGTTTGATAAATCTCCTTTTATAAAATCAAACATAGTAAAATATGAAAGGTTCAAAGCATGACTGGTATCAGACGGGGATTTGGAAGGTGTTGATTTCCACGAAAGTTTCTCACTGGTTGTTAAAATCTTGTTTCTATTTCATGTTGTGTTAGCACTAGTTGTGATAGTACACCTAGATGTTAAAACTAATTTACATCGATTTTTTTGGATAAGGGGATGTATATGAAATAACCTGAATGGTTAGTTCATAATCGCAATAGAAGATTTGTTTGCAAACTCAAAAAATATTTTATGGCTTGAAGCATGCTAGGAAAATGGTACTAGATTTTTTATTCCTTCATGATGAGCCAAATTTTACAAGAAGTGAGTATAACCATTGTGTTTATGATATATTCATTATCTTGGTGTTATATGTTATGCTTGTTGCAAGCACACTCATGGTTGAGATCAACAATTTGGCTTAGTTGGTTAGGACGTTTGTTATGAAGGATCTAGGAGCAACAAAATAAATCTTGGGCATGGAAATACATAGAGACGGGAAATATGGTAAGCTTGGTTATCACAACAGAAGTATGTGGTGAATATACTTAGGAAATTCAGTATGAATAATGTGAAAAAGATAAAATCCCTTTGGCTTTCCATTGTAAGTTCTCTTCAGGTTTATGTCCTAATTGATGAAGAAGAAAAAGGTTATATGTCTCGAGTATTATATGCTAGTATAAAGTTTGATGATTACGATGGGAAATGGTCAACATTTCACATGAAGTTGGTGTTGTCAGTAGACACATGGAAAAACCAGGTCAAGAGCATGTAAATGGGTTCTTCAAACACAGACGCACAAGTATCACGTACAATGGTTGCAATGATTTGGTCAGTGGTTATGATTCATGAGATTTGGACAAGTGCATTGGTTTATTAGACAGGTTACTGATGGAGATAGAATGGTCCAAACTGGAGTGAATCGTGTAGGTATGTTCATGTAATGATAATGTTAGAGAAGTTGTGGATTTGTGATGGTGTTTGGCTTCTCTTGGCTTGCAGAAAATGTGATGAATTAAAGGCATGACATATCAGGTAAATTGTTGTCAAGGTGGAGATTGTTGGAAACATGCCAAAGAATTTCCCATGCGGTCACATGCACATGCATGCAACTATGTTAGGAATGTGCATGCATGCACTGTTTTGTGAAGAGATTGTGTAATTGGTGGATCTAATTATAATCAAATAGTCTAATTGTTTGAGAGATGTTATATACACGAGCATACCCATAGAGGTGAGAGTGCAATGTGTAGTGAGTGTGTGAGAGAAAGACACAACACTGAGGTGTTGTGTGTATGAGAGGAGATGATGGTTGTATGTTTGGGTTGGCTATTGTAATTCTCCCTTGAATAATAAGAATATCGAATATCATTGCCCACGATTTTTTTCCGTATTGGGTTTCCACCTAAATCATTGTGTCAATTGTGTAATTGATTTTCTCGATTTAATCTTGTTTGTTGATGCTCTGTTTTTTATGCTCTGTTTTGCTTCAACTGCCCAACATGATTGACTTCTTGAAATATCGTATTTATATGTTTTGTAGTTGTGTTTGGTACTTGAAAATGAAAAAATCATATCCTAGTTAACTTGCTTGTTACAGTTGTTACTTATATTTTGTTGCTTCTATTTTAAGCCATATTATTTTCATTTGATATTCTTCCAAACTATAAAATGTCTCCGGTGGTAGGATTTTGTAAAAATGTTTTAACTTAGATAATATATTATATACTTTTTGTATTTTTAAATCAAGTTGGTAGTATATTGTTGGTAAGCTTATAATTATCTATTTATTTTTTTTAAATTTAAATGTATTTTTACATATAATTGAAGCCATTGCACTTGTATTACCATTAGTCTTTGAAGAAATAATTAAGATAGTGTTGATATTTTCATATAACACAAAAACAAGTCTTTGAAGAAATAACTAAGATAGTGTTGATATTTTTGTATAACACAAAAACAAGGACAATCGCAAAGCAAACCCACTAATATCGTGTGAAGACCCAATGGACCTCCATTCCATTAAGTTGATATAGAACGAAAGCCTTACTAACTATATAAAATAAAATATAGAGTTTATATTAATTAAATTTAGCATATTTATATGCAATAATATTGTCTATATGTCTCCAGCGAAGTAGTGGGCAGCCGTAAGTAGTGGCCAATCAGCGAAATATTATATGATTTTAATTATAAGTTTAAGAGAGGGATTTTTTAAACAATGTTATTATTTTCAAATAACCATACAAAAATTACAAAGAGACTTAAACTCTAAAGTGTATATTCTTTTTTATAATTTTAATAACTAAAATTATAATTTTTCTTATTTAAAAGCAATAATTACAGATAATTTGTTTGAATATTTTAATCTAAATTTTTATTTATAAATCACTTTAATATCCTAATTCTAAATTTTAAATTAATACTATGTCTACGATTCTATCATAATAGTTAAACGTAAAGTAGTAATATTTTGATTATCATTTTTTTTATAAAGTTGTTTTGAGATATAAATAATATTTTTAATTAATTTTAAAAGTAATTTAAAAATATAAATAGCATTCTTAAATATTAAAAGTATTTAAATAATTTTAATTTTTCATTATCATTCATATATATATAATAATATGATGGTTGGTTGGTAAAGGTAGTTCTTTATTTCCTATCCTTTTTGGCATCTATATTTATACGTTAGAAGATTGTTTGGAGGATGCAGGATGTGTTGGCCTCACTCTCACTAGTATAGTCATCATCCTCCTTCTTTGTGGTGATGATATTGTTATTATGGCGAAGAGTTCCTATGACCTAGGTAAGCAACTAATAATCCTCAAGGACTTCTTCTCTAGCATGAGCATGATTGTGAACATTGACAAAACAAATGTTATGATAACTAAGAGTCTTTACAAGGTGCACTTGGAGCATGGTGAAGAGGAGCCCGGACCAGGTTCATGGAACGGTAGCCGACTTAGATTATAAAGATATAATCTTCATGCTATGAATAAAATAATTACATTTTCTTGTCCCAAATGATGGTGTCTTGAATACTTTTAATGGTTTGTGCTTGACATTCTAACATCTAACCCTAATTTATAAATGGAATAACATGCTTTTCGTTCTCTGTTTGTCAATCTTTGGATGCAGGTCATCCCTAGGAGGAGGCGTGCAGACATTGGAACTTCCAAGCGCGAGGAGGTCATCACCAGACGTGGGATTAGAGGTATAGTTACCCGATCTCCTTTCTCTTTGCTTTCTTTGTACTAGTTTTGGTATGTTTGGCGTAGTATAGAGAATTAATTAGCTTTTAGACGGTTATTTGCTTTGACTACATTCTGAACCTTGCTGTAGATAAAAAGGGGGTTTTTCCCGCTAGCAGAAATCTTATTACGAGCTTGAAAACAATTGTAAACTAGCCGACCTTTAACTTTTGGATAAAATAAAATCTCATTTTTCACACTCTCATTGATTTGGTTATCTTATATGGGTGTGAATTTTGGGGTTGGAGTATATCTAGAGAATCCTAGAGAAACATAGAAGCAATACACCGTAGAAACATAAAAATATTTTTATAACTTATAATCTCAAAATTTAGGGCAATACACCGTATCTTATCCTCCTCATAGAAGCAAGTCTTCCCCCCATTGAAAACATTGCTATGATTACATACCTAACTTACAAGAACAAGATAAATAACATTGACGACAAGAAGCTCCCCAAAATTGCTTCAAACTCCAGTCAAAACCACTAGCGGCTCAAGCGGGGATGGCATAAAGATGTCAAATCTTGGATAAATCATTGGAGAATACTAGAAGACACCATCATGCAGAATACCGATATTATTACAAATATTATCACTTCTAAATTTAAGGAGAATATGTGGTGTAATAAAGAATTAGTGGATAAAAGGAAATTAGGATACTACAAGGAGGTGATCAATCATAATTTAGAAGATTAAAAGTACCTTTCAATTTTGAGAAGTGCAAAGAAGAAAAACAACATTGCTAAAATAAGAACAAACTCTCACGAGCTACATAATGAAATTGAATGTTGGACAATTCCCAAAACACCATGGGATGAAAGAATGTGTCATCTTTGTGACACTAAGAGGGTAGAAGATGAAAAATACTTCCTTTTAGATTGTCTTTCCGATACCCATATTAGATCCCATTTTAAAAATATTTTCCTTGCCACAATATAGACCTTCATAACCTCCTAAGTCATCAAAACTATGGTGATCACACATAGGACCTTCATAACCTTCTAAGTGATCAAAACATTATTGATCTTGGAATGTTTCTCTTAATGCTTTTAGAATAGAAATACAATTTTAACAATCAAAGTAATATATATATATATATATATATATATGGGTATATATATATATTATCATATTCACATTGAAATTATTTTTTCTTATTAATATTTTTAAATGCCACATGTCAACTCCATATTATTAAGCATTGAAGGAATTATGCATATCCCTCATTCTAGGAAGTAGAAAGAACAAAATCATAATTTTTTTACTCTCTTTCCATTCTCTATATCTTTCTCTCTATCCTTATAGAGTTGATATAGAATTATTTTATTTATGGTAGACATTGAAATATTTTTGTTATTAATATTTTAAATGCTGTGTCAACTCCATTTTGAGAATGAAAGGAATTGGCTACACACCTCAAAGTGGTGAGGGTTGTAGAAAGCACCTTTAGAGGCAATAATGATTTTTTAACTTTCAATTATTTTGTTATATATATATATATATATATATATATATATACATATATATATATAGCTGTTGTACAAAATTTTCCACTTATTGCTAATGTTTTTAAACGACATGTATTAACCTATATTAAGCATTGAAGGAATTGCACTTTTTTCTCATATGGAGAAGTAGAAAACACCTATGCACCTGCCAAGACAATTTTTACTTTCAATTACTCTCTATAAAGTTGATATAAAAATTATTTTACTTAAAACCAGATATTAAAATATTTTCTTAATGCCACCTGTCAAGCCCATGTTGAGCACAAAAGGAAACGCAGTCCTTCCTAATCGAAAGGTTGTAGAAAATGTCTTTGACAAAAAATACTTTTTTTTTTTTTACTTTCCATTGTTATATATATATATATATAAAAGACAATATAAAAATAGGTGGACAATATTGAAATTGTTTTTTCCTTATTAATATTTTCTTAAATTTAGCATGTCAACTCCATATTAATCACTGAAGGAATTACACATCTCCCTATTTTGCAAATTAGAAAGCACCTATCAACCAAATAATATTTTTTTTTTACTTTCAATTGTACTCTCTCTTTCTCTCTCTCTTTTTACTCACTCTCACTATATATAAAGTTGATATAGAATTATTTTACTTAAGGTGAATATTGAAATATTTTATTTATGGTCGACATTGAAATAAATATGTTAGGTTGGATAAACATTACACCCATTTCATCCACCTAATTCAATCACTTAGTGTATTTCTTTTTAATGACATATGATACATTTAACATTAATCTTGGTAGGTAGCGAAAGAAAAACAGAACATAAAACCATAGCATAAACTAGCAAGATAAAATCGAGAGCAACAATCACACAATTGACACAGTGATTTATGTGGAAACCCAATACGGGAAAAAACCACGAGCAATGATAATCAATATTCTTATTATTCAAGGGAGAGTTACAATAACCAACACAGGCATACAACCATCCTCTCCTCACAGACATACTGCACTCCATAGTATTTTGTCTTGCTCACACACTCTACTACACATTGCACTCTCACCTCTATAGGTATGGTTGTATATCTAGCATCTCTCAAGCAGTTAGACTAACTGGTTATAATTAGATCCACTAGTTACACAATTTTTTCACAGAAGAGTGCATGCATGCACATTCCTAATATAGCTGCATGCATGTGCATGTGACCGCATGGAAATTTCGTTGGCATGTTTCCAACAATCTCCACCTTGACAACAATTTACTTGATATATCATGACCGAAATAATTCATCACTTTTTCTACAAACCAAGAGAAGCCAAACACCATCATAACTCCACAATTTTTCTAATAGTATTGTTATGTGAACATGTCTACACGATTCACTCCAGTATGAACCATTCTGCCTCCATCAGTAACATGTCTAATAAATTGATGCACTTGTCCCATTTTGATACCCTGGAATGTTAGTCAAATGCACAACACTTTGACCACCATGGAACACCACATCCTATACCTGTCCAAACTTACCTAATAGATCCTTTCATTCTTGCAAGACATAACCTGAAGTAGGTCTCCTCTTGTCCAAATCTCATTAATCATACCCACAAACTAAATCACTACAACCACTTTAGGTGATACTTGTGCTTCTGTGTTTGAAGCACCCATATCCATGCTCTTTACCTAGTTTTTCCATGTGTCTACTGACAACATCAACTGCATGTGAAATGATGACCATTTCCCATCGCAATCATCAAACTTCCTACTAGAATATAATAATCGAGACATATAACCCTTTTCTTCTTCATCAGTTAGGACATAAACCTGAAGAGAACTTACAATGGAAATCCGAAGGGATTTTACCGGTTTCACATTATACACACCGAATTTTTTGAGTATCTTCACCACATACTTCTGTTGTGATAACCAAGATTACTATATTTCATGTCTCTGTGTATTTCCATGCCCAAGATTTATTTTGTTGCTCCCAGATCCTTCATAACAACGTCCTAACCAACTGAGACAACCTGTTGACCTCAACCATGTTTTTGTTTGCAACATGCATAACATATAACACCAAGATATTGAATATACCATAAACACAATGGTTATACTCACTTCTTATAAAATTTGGCTCACCGCGAAGGAATCAAACATCTTGTACCATTTTCTTAGCATGCTTCAGGCCATACAATGATTCTTGATTTTGCAAACAAATTTTCTATTGCGATTATGAACTAATCATTATGGTTGTTCCATATACATCCCCTTATCCAAAAATCTCCAAGTAAAATAGTTTTAACATCTAGTTGTACTAACACAACTAGTGATAACACAACATGAATATAAAAAAGCTTTTAACAATTGGTGAGATACTTTCATGGAAATCAATACCTTCCAAATACCCTTCTGCTACCAGTCATGCTTTGGACCTTTCATATTTTACTATGTTTGTTTTTATAAAAGGATATTCATCAAACATTGCATCTCCGTCCATGATGATTCTGTGGGTAGTAGGATCCCGCAGTCTACATCCCTTAACATCATCACCATATCAAAGATCTACTTGTTTGATCTGGGTCCTACTTAGAATGCTGATAAAAAACATAAGCATCACAACCGAATAATTTCACATTTGAGTAATTACTAGATGACTTGTTAATTTACCTCTTCCATGAAATATCAACGATTATAAGGAGTGATAATCCAAGAAATATCAACAATTCCTCCTCCTTCAGCATGCAACACATGAATCGATCTCTTGTATTTCTTAGATCAAATTTTCCATGTGCAGGCTTAATAATAAGTTGCTCTCGCACGCTAGATCTCACCTAATGGATTTCTTGAACTCATGCATATCCATTCAGCTTGGCTCACCTCATATGCTCTGATATTCAGCGACTAGATTCTCTTCTTATTAGTTCTTAGATCCTTTAACTCTGCACTCTGATACTTGTTAGGAAACATAATCAACACAGAGCATAAAACCAGAGCATAAACTAGAAAGATAAAATTGAGAGCATCAATCACACAATTGAAACAGTGATTTATGTGGAAACCCAATACGGGAAAAAACCACGGGCAATGCTAATGACTATTCTTATTATTCAAGGGAGAACTACAATAGCCAACACAGGCATACAACCATCCTCTCCTCACAGACATAGTGCACTCCACAGTATTGTGTCTTGCTGACACACTCTACTACACATTGCACTCTCACCTCTATGGGTATGCTCGTATATATAACATCTCTCAAACAATTAGACTAACTGATTATAATTAGATACACCAGTTACACAATCTATTCACAGAAGAGTGCATGCATGTGCATGTGACCGCATGGGAAATTCGTTGGCATGTTTCCAACAAATATCACTATCATTTTAAAAGGGATAGCCAAAACGACGAGGAATTAACCTATTTGGTTTTTTAAAGAAAACACTTTTTGTTTCTTGTTTCATACTATATCCATTTGGTATATAATTTTTCGGAACTACTAGAGGAAAAAAAAATCTAGGGTTTTAAAGAAAAACTTTTTGTTTCTTTTTTAATTTTCTATATCCTTTTGTTGTATAATTTTTTCAAACTATTAGAGAAAAAACAAGTGTATAAGAAATATTTGCATATTTTCTAACGAAATATGAGTTATCTTTTTTTTTAATTTGAAATTTTAATGACATTTTTCTCTTGTTCGTGTTTCTTTGTGTCTATTGGATTGCTTGTCCTTATTAGTCCCTACCGAAGGCATAGAGGGACTATAGTGATCGATAATTCGTTGACTTCATATTAGTTTGTTGTTTGACTACAAATTTTTGCATAATCTCTATTATTCGAACTAGAGAACTAAAAACATTATTTTTTATATAATAAAAAAAACCTTATATGTCATGATGTCACTGGATAATAGATTTGAGGTCTTATTGCGAGCTTTGCTATTCCCAATGGTTTATATGTTTTCATATCCAAAGTTTTTATCATCTACGGTCTTTTTGAATTTGCACTATTCATATTGAAATGTTTAGATATCCAAAGTTTTTTAGCATGGATAGTCATTTTTTTATTAGTTGACTTCATATTACTTTTTCCTTTGAGTAATTTTTTTTGCATAGTCTCCATTGTTTGAACTATTGTTGTTATTATTATTATTTTTTCTTTATTATTACGTACTTAGAGAGGCATTTTCATTATTACGTACGTAAACAAGCCTACCACACTGCATTCTTTC
The DNA here is from genome assembly GCA_010110895.2 of Picea sitchensis. NCBI lineage: Eukaryota > Viridiplantae > Streptophyta > Pinopsida > Pinales > Pinaceae > Picea > Picea sitchensis. The sequence goes on along the minus strand of SNQJ01S0005130.1, from coordinate 26,922 downwards.
TTAAATGTTTTCACATCGCGAGGCCTTTCGACGGTTCTGATAGCCTTAAGTGTTTACCTAACATGTCTCGTAGCCTTAAATGTTTACTCAATAGGCATGTTACAATATAATTTCCTCTGATTTTTGGATATAGTCTTGTTTGCAGTGAATTTGGGCAATATTGTTCTTCACCGACATTATTGGTTCATTAGTGGATGCTTGCTCGTTGGTTCGTTGGATGCTGCTTATTGTTGTTCGATTCAGATTTTCAAAGTTGAGGTCATGTAGCTGCAGTTGGAACTCTTGGGGCTTGCTCACTGGTTTGTTGTTTGTTGCTTGCTCTTGTTTACTTCAACTTTGCAAGGTTGGGGTCCTACATCTGCAGTTGGACCTGTTGTTACAATTTGCACGGTTTGGAGTTGCGCTTCTGTGATTCCTCATTCACAGGTGAGTTTCAGTGCCACAATTTCATTCCTATTCATTATGTGTTGTTTACTATTTGCAGCTTGCAAGCAAGATTTTTCAATACTATGAATGCATGAGTCAAAATCCTCTTGCAGAACATCTTTGTGTGTGACTGTTACGAGAAGAGAAACAATAGTGTGTTGATGTCTTGTCCTTGTTCTTGAACGTCAATGTTCGACACAAAACCCACCTTTGTCACAACCATAGTGACATATAAAAAAGAAAATTGAATTTTTCTCCTCAGTTTTTTGGGTCCTGAAAACCATACGTTTGGTGCATTTTCCCCAGTCTGTTCTCTTCCAAACGTCTTGTTCCCCTTTGAATGTCGATGTTGGACACATAAGCCACATCTGTTGCAGCCACAGTGACATATAAAAAAGGAAATAGAATGTTCTCCTCATATTTTTTGTTCCTGGAAACCATACGTTTGGTGCATTTTTTCTAGGTTGTTCCCTTCCAATCACATATGCCCAATTCCATGTCCTAGATATTGTACCATAGATATTTCAAAAATAGCAATGCAAAGGGGTTTACAAAATGAATTCAGAGTTTTCATTGCAGAGAAAGCATTTGCTAGGACCTTGTGACAGGGCATGTTTTTATTCTATGAATCAAAAACGTCGTTTACCTATTGGTTTTATGTTGTTCGTTGTGTCTTGAAAAGCATCTTCCGCCACTGGAATGATTATAGGATGCATGCATGGAGTAGGTTGAAAAATGATATGCCTTGAATAATCAGTCTTTGTGCTGAGCAAATTCATAGTGTTATTTCATTTGCATTGTCTCTTCTGTTTGGGTCACTGTTCACTATACGTTTGTTTGTTTGTCATATGTTGTAGAAAATAGGGGAATTGAATTTGAGAGGAAGAAGGTTGAAGGATACATAGAGGAATTGGTATGCAGTTCCAGACTTATAGTTTTCATTTTATTTTTTTCCCCTATTTGCATATTATCTGAATATAGCTAAGAAACATCTCGAAAATCACAACTTAAGAGATGAAGCAATTAATAGATATTGAGTGCTATGAAATAGATACAGACTCCATTGTACATGACAACATTGACCATGTATTGCATAGAAATGAGATTTTTAGATTGGATGCATTCTCGTATACTGTGGGAGATTGCCTATTCGATGCATTTCAAGTTCTATTGCATTTATGTTATTCCTCGACCGACCTGCGCAATGGATTGATAGATTATTTCTTGGGATGTTTAGAAAATGGTGACGTTGAGGCATTAGAGTTGTATCAATACGAATTGGCATCTGATTTTCTTTTCCATTTGTATGGAATACATGATGTCACTACGTATTTTTCAAAGATGCGGTTGTCTGCATCTGCAACTCTGCCTGCACATGAGAGGGGACTTTGGGGAGATACATTTTGTATACGGTGGTTGTCCAAGTGGATGAATATATCAATTGGAATATGGTCATTGACAAGAAAAACAAGATTTCTATTATTCAACAAAAATGCATCTAGGGATCCATATTGCATCTTGTTCCATGATGCCAATCCTGTCAGTGGTCATTATGAACCACTACTCTATAGAAAATTATCCATATGAAATCTTGGAGGACCTCATATTTATTTGTCCCTCATTTGAAAGGACCTTTAATTGCATTGGAAACAAATTATGCATCATATACACTCCCATGGATTGCACATAGAGACAACTATTGCATCTAGTTGTGGAGATAGTTTGTTCAATGCAATTTTCTATTTGGTAGCAACAGAGTTCGATGTGCACTCACTGCGGATTTACACTGTACAACCCTTTCGCAATGCAATTATAGGCGACAACCAACATGATTTTCACTGCTTGCATCAACACCTTTTACCATATATCCTAGAAATAATGTCGATAATTGGAAGTTGGAAACAATACCTTGTAAACATGGCAATGCCATATGAGAAAGGAAATGTAGAGGGTGGCAGATTCTGTTTGCAATGGATATCTATCATATTCAGAGTAAATATCCAGGTATGGTCGGCCCTGTCAGATGGTACTATCCATTCCTATTGTATTTATTCAAACTACGATTGAACAATTGACATCATGTCATTGAAAACATATACGCCACATATCCATTATCAACCTTTGATGAGAAATACTACCAGTTCAGGGTCCATTTTCCATGCCACCCAAACCACATTGAATATGCATAAGCATCGCATGCTATTTAATCAGAATGAAACTCATCCCAGTTGTCATGAGGCCATACAGAGCTTAAACAAAAATATATTCTAACTTATCACAACTTGGAAAAGGTCATACATGAGAGAAAAAAATACACTGGTAGTATAATAAATACTACCAGTCCAGGATCCAGTGTCCATGCCACCCAAAAAGCATCGAATCTACATAAGTGTCGCATGTTATTTAATCAGAATGAAACTCATCCCAGTTGTCATGAGGTCATACAAACCTTAAAAAAAAAACGTATACTAACTTATCACAACTTGAAAAAGGTCATACGTGATAGAAAAAAATACATTGGTACGCTTCCTTCTAGGCAGAAACTCACATATCACAACCTAAAAAAAATTGTTCGTGCACAACACAATCACATTTTCACACTTTCCACTAAACACGAACATCACATGTCTAATAACAAAGAAAGTCGCAGTTTTCACCATAGAGATGGTGAGGATGAAATTCTCATAAGAAATGTCGATTCCACCTCCAACATGGCTTGTCAACAAGTGAAACTAGTTTCCAGTGGCAACCATAAGTTAACCTACCACATGTTGAAAAAAAAGATATGTGAGAGAAAAAGGTATAACCACATATCCCACAATGGTCATGGTACTGACCGAAAATAAAAAATCACATTTCGTGGTTTAGAGACAACACCATGCATTGCTAGCAATGAAAACCAACAAACACTTTCTACGCATGCTTGTCTAGGGAAGAGATATGCAAAAGAGATCTATATGAAACAAATTAAAGACACTCCTTCCATTGCATGTGTGATTTGTGATCAATTGAATTTCGCAAAAAACACTAAGTATTTCACGCTTGATTTGGAAGAAAAATACCTCGACTTGACACTAGATGATAGAACATTTTCCAGTGGCAATATTTGTATTCCATGTAAACAATCACTTGAAAATGGAAAACGGCCACACTTTGCAACACCTGACTAAATAAGATGTAATACACCACTACCAAATGTAAGTACACTTACAGAAATTGAAGAGAGACTTGTGTCTCTGCGAATTGAATTTTCACAAATCAAACCCTTTGGCTATAAATGACCCCAAATGCGCTTAACGGGATCAATTATTAGTGTGCCTCTCCAACTAGATGTTTTACAAAACGCCTAGCCACAATTCATTAGCGATACAATGACAATTGTTGTAGCTCTCAAAATATTTTTGCAATACAATAATGCATACAAGACAGGTAAAGTGCATGTGCATGTTCTCATGAAAGCATTAAAAGAATTATGTTCCAGGGCCCTGTATAAAGCACCGAACATCTGTATAAATGATAACTGGAAAAATGTTCTTGGATAAGGGGATGACAACTTTGCACAGAATTTCAAAACTGCTAGTGAATTTGATACAAGTGATGAATCAGAGAATGAAAGATCTGTTGAAACATTGATACATGGATTCACTGACTCAAAACGCATTTGTGAATTGTAAGACAATATTGTTGAAATTGCACCTGCTGAAGGGAAACGTCCACTTGTAATATTCAAGGACAAATTTACTGAGGAAATTAACTTCCCAACATTGTTCTATGGAGATAAACGTCCCAGTGACATTACAGAATGATTCAACTACCAAAAAATAGTTCGATGAGAACTGTTACATTCAAGCGGTGACTTCTCATGTCACACAACAAATTTGTTTTTCAAAAAAATGCACATAATAATTGAGAAAATGCTCTCTTGCATGTGGGTGCGAATACGAAAAGGCGAGCTACAAGGAAGAAAGTTATTGGCCAAAGATGTCAAGTACAAAGAAAACCTAGAAAAAATCCTAAAATATGATATTGGATACATAGATTTTAGAAACATTTGCATCTCTCCTGACTATTTTCAATAAAAGAAGAAAATTGTTTTTGCATTGATCTGACAATTGGGACCACCAACATGTTTCATCAGATTTACAAGTGTAGAGAATCACTAGGATCCGTTGGTGGCTACGACGTCTATGGGAAAAGGAAAAAAACAAATTCATACATTGGAAAATGATGACATTGACTACCTCATAAGAAAAAACTCGATGACGTGTACTCGTTACTATAGGCATAAAATAAATTCTTTGAGGCAATTGATATGCCATGATGAAATGTTCTTCGGAAAAATATCAGACTAATTTTTTGTGACTGAGTTCCGGAATAGTGGGAGTGAGCATGACCACACACTATTGTGGATAGAGGGTGCACTGGTCTATGGAAATGAAAACAAATCATAGATTGAGCAGTTTGTGGAAAAATACATAACATGCAACACAAATCATTTGGATCCAGAACTTGCCAAAGTTAATAAACATTATCATACAAGAAGCTATAAAAAACGAAAAAAATCACATTGCAGATACAACTTCCCTGTGCCGCCAATGAGAACAACAAGAATCATAGAGCCAATTAGTTTAGAGGACAATGTTCTCATTGACAAATCTAAATCCTTGTTCACATTTCTAGAACAATGAGACTTTGATGAGTTAATGAGCTTCGACGACTTCTTGACAGAGCTAAATCTAACAGAAGATGAGTACATCCAAGCCATACAATCTACACTTAAACAACCAATAGTTTTCCTTAAACGAAAACTTTCCCATATTTGGAACAACAGTTTCTCCAAGGACATGCCAGTTATGTGGAATGCAAATACAAATGCACAATATGTCCTCAATGCATATGTTGCAACATCATATTGTACCTCGTATATGACAAAGGTTGAAAAATCTATGACAAATGCATTCAGAATAATACGCAAAGAACATGAAGGAAATCATATTGATGTTATTCAAATGATACATACGCTTGGAAATACATTACTTAATCTTCAATAAATGTCTGCTCAATGAGAAGTTCATATTGCACTTTCCCTTCCCCTCAACTATAGTTCAAGAAAATGTGTCTTCATAAACACATCTCCACTTGAGAAACACACATTTGTGCTTAAACCATCGTCTTTGATAGAACAAGAGCCTGACAATTCAGAGGATGTACTATGTCACTCTATTATTGATTATTACCTCCAGGGGCCATCTCCTATTAAGCATATATGCTTAGCAGAGTTCGTATCGCATTACAAAAAAAATGGTGCACCCATATCAAGAAGAAAAAAACCCTCTGTCATACGCTTTGTCAAATACAACAAACATACTCACTATGAAAACATTGTAGATAAAAACTATTTTTGTATGGTTCCTTTGATCAAAATGAAAACACATTAAAACATAACTTCCCTACATGGGAAGATGTGTATATTTCTTATGAGACTACAGTACAAACCAATGAATCTAGATTTACATATAATGTTAATCCAACATGGGGTGATTTAGAAAGTGCAGTTCATGAACTAGAAAACCCTGACAATGTTGATGAGACATTCACAAACCGTAAAACAAATAGAACTCTATGTGACTCCTATGACTTGCAAACAAATTTTCCTCATCCTCGAGAAACCAACATCGAAAAACATATTTATCTTGGATTTAAAGTCACAAAACATCCTTTCCTTATTGAAAATAATGAATACTACAGAGTCAGACGTCTGTTAATTCGAGAGCATCAAGCAATTCCGAAGGACATTGCAATTAAAAAACACTTGAGCATGCACACTCCTATGCACTTGTTCCTTACAGGCGGGGTGGGAGCAGGCAAGACATTCACAGCAAAAGAACTATGCTAAATGATTATAGAATCTATGATTCAAAAAATTCCTCTAATCCTATGAAACCAAAGGGGATAATAGTTGCATACACAGGAAAAGATGCATATAATGCAGGTGGAACAACAATCCACTTTGCATTTTTGATGCCTTTTAACAAGTCACAGTTTCTTCCACTCAGGAAGGAAATGTTAGATACCTTGTCTAAGATTTATGATGAACTACAAATTGTCTTCATATATGAGACATCTTTTATTGAAAGTCGCTTCTTGTATTCCATTGACAATCGACTAAGAAACATAAAACATGTGCACACCAAATACTTTGGGAACATTGACATGATATTCTGTGGGGATCTTTACCAGGTGCAACCCATCCAAGATTCTTTGATATTTGAAAAACCTACGGTCAATATTGATCTAGGTGGATATTGGTGGCCATCCATCTTTTCCAACTAGCTCAAAATAGTTTTCTGGAAATTTTGGTAATTTACTATTTTTAACAATTTTTTCGGGTCCTGAACTTCCGGAGCCGTTTTGAGGCCCTAAATGACGTTTTTTTGGGAAAACAGGGAGCAACAAGGAAGTTAATTCGATGTTTCTCACATCAAAGTTGTATTCCTCAGATAGAGATTTATAACGAGGTATTGAGCATGTCAAATAGATATCGTATGCAAAAGTTATGACCCCGGGAAGTTAATGTACTGACTTACCCAAACAGGGCCCACATGACTTTTGGTGCTTCACCTCCTAGGGTTAGGTTTTTGGATGTATAGGGTTTTTGAAATTCCTGTTTATTGTAAAAGGCCTTCAGAGCCTCATTGTAACTAGCTTCTTGTGATTGAGCGCAGCCGTCACATCTCTTCTCAGAGATAAGTCGCCACCATTCTAGCAAGCTTGTTTTTCGTTGCATTTTACAGTTTCAACTTATTTCCTTATTGAATAGAAAACTAGTTTTATTGTATCTCTGTTATTCTGTGTTAAGCATATGTTAATAATCTGTAGTCATTTCGTTATGCTCATAAAATATGGATCAGTGGTATTAGAGTGGTCTGATCTTGTCATCTTAATGCATGTCCCCAATGAGGTCGGAGTACAAAGAATTGGGTCTCAATCTTGTTTCTCTTGAGGACAAAATCTCTCACACACCCAAGAAACCTTTCATGGCAGGAGAAAAGAAATATGAAGGGACAAGAGATCCTTTCAAAATGTTGATTGAGGAATACCTCATGCAATAGAGGAACGAGATGATGGATAGTTTCGCACAAATCCTTCAGTGGATACCAACAAGTGACGCATCTTCTTTGAGCGGAGGCGCCACCCCATTGAAGATACAAATCAATTTTGATATTCCTGTATTTGAAGGTCAAATAGATGCATATGATGTAGACAAGTGGTTGAATCTACTAGAAGGGTATTTTTTTTTCCATAACATTTTGAATAGAGAAAATATTACTTTTGCATTCCTCAAAGTTGTTCCCCATGTCAAAGATTGGTGGGAAACTTTCTATGAGAAAAAGGAAACAGAGGAACCCTCATTATTTATAGTCACGACCACCTAGGAATCCTTCAAGGATTCTATTAAGGAACAATACTACCCTGTCAGAAGTTATGATGACTTGTATACCAAATGGACTACATTGCAGCAAGAAAGAGACCAAGCAATGCCAGAGTTGACAAATATCTTCCATACGTTGTGCACCAAGCTGGGTATCAAAGATTCAGAGTGACATTTTGTGCTCAAGTATTGCGGTGCTCTGCATAGATACATCTATACTGAAATGGAATTTATGGACATCTCATCCTTGAGCACGGCCTACCGAAATGCCATCAAAATCTAGCAGAAGCTCAAACAAAAGACACGACAATTTGGGCCTGGGAACCCCTCACAACAAAAGCCATAAAAGGGCAGCCCAAACCCACAGAAAAAAGGACAGAGAAAATATGTATAGTATCAAGAAAACCAGTCCAAGCTGCAAGAAAAGAAGGACACCAAAAAGACAAAGAAAGATATCAGGAAGTGGTGTGACTTCCATAAGAGCCCTTGGCATAACACTGCTGACTGTCGCTCAAAGAAGTCACCGATGGCTGAAGTGAAAACCTTTGAATCAGATGTGGGTTTTGAATCTGAGCCAAAACCATAAAGGGTAAGATGAATCATTGACGCAGAACCCAGTGCCACTATTGCTACCACCAAGCTCCAGCCTGGTGAACCAGACGAGCCAGAAGAAGGAGAGTGCATATTCCATTCACAAATGTGGGTAAAAGGCACGCCGTTGCACTTCATCATTGATAGTGGTAGCCAGAAGAACCTCATCTCAGTAGAGGTCGTCAAGCGGATGGCCCTGCCGAAAATGTTGCACCCACAACCCTACACCATTGGATGGCTCCGCCAAGGAAGCGATCTCTGTGTCAGCCAACATTGTCGATTGTCATATGACATCAAGCCCTTCAAAGACGAGGTATTGTGTGATGTTTCTTCTCTCGAAGTTTGTGATGTTCTTTTGGGCCAACATTATTTATGGAAATGTCATGTTGTATATGAGTCTAGGCCTCGTAGTGTTATTATTACTTTGAACAGGAAATTGTACAGGATACCCAAGGCAATCCCACCTAGTGTTATTTCCTTGATCTCTACTAAGAAATGCAGGAAGGTCATCTCTTAGACGGATAAGTTTGTCTTCTTCATGATTCGCTCTCAGAATGAGCGAAAGATCACAACCACATCCAGGGTCTCTGTGGTCGACCTCTACACATAGTAGAAGCAAGTAGATACGTTCATGGAAGAATACTCGAATATCTTCTCCTCACTTATCGGGGTGCCTTTGCACTGTCAGGTCAAGCACCCCATCGATCTGACCCCAGACGCACTGTTGTCCAATGGGCTAGTCTATTGTCGCTCTCTGTTATAGAATGAGGAGATCAAGCGACAGATCCAAGAACTGCTCCACAAGGGGCACATCCGTCCTATCTCATCACCTTGTGGGAGCCCAATCATGCTGGTATAGAAGAAAGATGGAATCTGGCGCCTCTGCATTGATTACCATGCTCTAAATAAAATCACAGTCAGAAACCGGTACCCGATTCCTCGAATCGACGACCTCCTTGATTAACTCACGGGGGACAAATACTTCAGTAATATTGATCTGAAGTTTGGTTACCACCAGGTCCTGATAGAATAGACAGATGTATGGAAGACCGCCTTCAAGTCAAAAGAAGGCATTTTTGAATGGTTGGTCATGCCCTTTGGTTTGACAAATGGTCCAACCACTTTCATGAGGATGATGGAAGATATCCTACGACCATTCACCAATACTTTTGTAGTGGTTTATCTGGATGACATTCTCATTTACAACAAGACTTGGGCAGAACACTTGCATCATATTCAGCAGGTTCTTCACACCCTACGACATCACAAGCTATACACCAACTTGGAAAAATGCTCCTTCGGCATGGACAGGGTCCATTACTTGGGCTACATAGTTGATCAACATGGTGTACATGTGGATCCAACCAAGATCCAAGTCATTCGTGAGTAGCCAGCCCCAACCACACTCACTGAGCTTCGAAGCTTCTTGGGCCTTGCCAATTTCTACTGCAGGTTCGTGTTGGGATTCTCCCATATTGCATGGGCTCTCAGCCAAATAACCAGGGGTGGTGGTAAGGAGAAATTTGTGTGGGGCCAATCCCAACAACAAGCGTTCAATAATTTTAAGCAGTGCTTGTGCTCAACCCTAGGGATTTCACTACCAGACCTGTAGTATCCCTTTGAGATCAAGACAAATGCTTCAGACTATGTTGTGGGCATCGTTCTCACTTAGCACGACCACCCTGTGGCCTATCATAGTGAGACACTATCAAATGTTGTCCATAAGTAGCCTACTTATGACAAATAAATGTACTTCATTGTGAAAGCCTACCACCAGTGGAGACATTACATTCTTGGGAAGGAGACAATCATCCACACTGATCATAAGCCACTGCAGTTCATGCAGACACAAGGCAAATTGTAGAATGACCGCCATCAAAAGTGGTCCACATGCTTGTAGAAATTCCACCTCAACATCAAGTATAAAACAGGAAGCACCAACTGCATCGTTGATTACCTCAGCATACCGCTAGTTGTGACACTCACCACAATGCTAGACTCTTGCGGCCATGAGACATATGGATGGCCCCAACTCTATGAGACAGAGCCAGACTTCGCCACCACCTACCAAATTTTGGGTGCAAACGCAGTTGTCGATAATTTCCATCTTCAGGATGGGTTGTTGTGTTGTCTGGGCCATATCTATGTTCCATAAAGCGAACGAGCGAAGATGATTTGGGAATCCAACTACATTCGGGTGGAACGACACTTCGACATCGAAAAGACAGTGGCGATGCTATAGAAACATTTCTACTAGTCGAAAATTTGACAGGAGGTCAGCAAGTATATCAGGTCCTGCATTGCCTGCGCTATTGCCAAACTGACCACTAAGAAACAGGGTTTGTACACCCCTCTTCCTACTCCTGATAGGCCATGGGAATCCATCT
>SNQJ01S0005130.1:0-16076 GCA_010110895.2 Picea sitchensis | reverse complement strand
CCTGACAGGCCATGGGAATCCATCTCAATGGACTACATGTCGAGCCTCCCGTCCACCAAGCAGGGAAATGACTGTGTTTTTGTGGTTGTTGATCGCTTTTCTAAGATGGCGATTCTGGTTGCCTGCAAGAAGAGCATCACAACAGAGGCCACTGCCAAGATCTTCTTTGAACGAGTCTGGGTACATTTTGGAATCCCACAAACCATTGTCTCAGATTGGGATAGTCAATTTCTTAGCACATTCTGGTCGATCCTCTAGTCACTGTTGGACACCAAGCTCACCAAATCCACGGCCTTCCACCCCTAGACAGATGGTCAAACCGAGGTCGTAAATCAAACGATTGTGCATATCCTGTGCATGTATAATTCCAAGCACCCTCGCACATGGGATGAGAGCCTCCCCTATGTCTAGCATAGCTACAACTGAGCCCTTCATAGCTCAACTGGCCATAGCCCCTTTCAGGTGGGGTTGAGATTCCAACCATTGGGTCCCATAGATATTTCACTTCCCCTTGTGGCCACCTCGACCGACTCATCTCCTGCTCCAACTGAAGCTAAAAAGGCCACTCGATTCATTGAGTGGATCCAACACATCTACCAATAGGTTCAGGATATCCTACATAAGTCCAATGACAAGTACAAGCAACGCCATGATCAACATCGGGTGCCACATAAGTTTAAGGTGGGTGACAAAGTTTGGTTGCACTTGTAGAAAGAACGCCTTACAAGACCCCATTGGAAGCTTCACCCACTCTGTTATGGGCCGTACACCATCACCAAGGTTGTGGGGGATAACTATTTTGAGCTCAATATTCCTCCTTTCCTTGGCTCGCACCTAATGTTCAATGTGGATATCCTTCGACCTTATTTCCCACCATTATTGGAAATCTCAGACGTAGCAGAACAACTGACACCAATAGAGCTCAACCCTAACTGCATACAATAAGAATCTAATGATCAGATTGTGGACACACAGATCAAGGGCACTCGACAACAAAGGATCTAGATTTATCGAGTCGTCAAAGCAGGGAAGCTCCTACACCAAGGCAAGTGGCTCACCTGGGGCCAAATTCAGCATAAATTTTCTCATCTGATGGGGGAACTCAATGCAATGGAGACCATGCTTCCTAAGGAGGGAGGATTGATCCAAGTGGATATCGGTGGCCACCCACCTTTTCCAATTGTCTCAAAACATTTTTCTGGCAATTTTGGTAATTTATTATTTTTAGCAGTTTTTTGGGTCTTGAACTTTCGGAGTCGTTTTGAGGCCCTAAACGACGTTTTTTTGGGAAAACGGGGAGCAACATGATTATTCTTGCATGTTTCTCACATCAAATTTGTAGTCCTTTGATAGATATTTCTAACAAGGTATTGAGCACGTCAAACGAAGATCGTATGCAAAAGTTGCAACCCCGGGAAGTTGATGTACTGACTTACCCAAACAGGGCCCACATTCCTATTTATTGTAAAAGGCCTTCAGAGCCTCATTGTAACCCGCTTCTTGCGAATGAGCGCAACCATCACATCTCTTCTCAGAGATAAGTTGCCACCATTCTAGCAAGCTTGTTTTCCACTGTATTTTACAGTTTTATCTTATTTCCTTACTGAATAGAAAACTAGTTTTATTGTATCTATGTTATTCGGTGTTAAGCATCTGTTAATAATCTGTAGTCATTTCATTCTGCTCATAAAATATGGATCAAATATGCAAACAATGACACATGACTTCTGTAAAGACAATATAAAATGCTTTGAATTACATACTACAATGCGTGAGACAGATGAAACATTTATTGAAATTCTGAATAGAATGCAGACAAACAGCCAAACACATGATGACTTAACATATATCAATTCAAGGTGCATGTGACCTGCGCCAACAGACCCAACCTTCCCTTACCTATTCTACACGAATAGGGATGTTGCAATGCATAATTGGTACATGTTATCGCTCATGCCTGGCGATGATATCATCATCAATTCAATTGACCTCGAAGAAGACAACCATGGAAATGTACCACGACATGAACATACAACCACTTTTCCTTTGCAACTTGACCTGAAATTAGACATGCTAGTTGAAATATATGCCTGCAACTACGATTCATAGGATGGCTTGGGAAATGGTGTAGATGGAATACTCAAAGGTTATACCAAAACATAAAAAGTTGATGTCCTCTGGATTAAGTTCCATGAGCCGCATATAGGCCACCGACAAGAAAACAAGTTGGCTTATCTATATAATTCAAACACTACATGTGATTGGACACCTATCATACGAATATCAAAACCAGTATCGACATCGACAAAGACAGGTCGACTGAAGATTCGAAAACAGTTTCCAATTAAACTTGCATGTGCACGTACAGTCCATAGATTTCAAGAACTAACACTTGATAGTGTTGCATTTGACCCTGTTGGAATTCAAATACATGGACTTGTATACACAACATTGTCTCGTGTCAGAAGTATAGACTCCTTGTATTTACTAAGTCCTCTTACAAAATATAACTTCAAAGTCAAACACAAAGTTGATATTGATATGCAACACCTTAGGACTAGCGCAAAGTGGCATCAATTCTCTCACTTAACACGCGCAACCTACATGCACATATGGATGATATACTCAATGACTATGGCACAATGCAATCTGATATTTTGTGCTTGCAGGAAACATACATGACATCATGCATGTAAAACAAGCAATTTCCAAATCACAATTGCATATCAAGTTACATTACACATGGGGTGATGATATTAGTGAGAAAACATGTAACAATTTTGGAGCATATGCATTTTGAAGATAACAATGTTGAGATGGTGCACGCAAAAGTAATTTTCCATGGATAAAAAATTGCAATATTGAATCTCTATGTTGCTTCGCATGCAACATTCTCCAACATACTAAATGTTATTTCTAATGCATTAGAGGATTTTCATCTGAACGAAACCATTGTCATTGTAGGAGACTTCAATGTTGACATGCTACAAAATAATGCCAGAACAAAAGAATTGGAAAACTACATGTGCATATACAGTCTCCTCTTTCTTTTGGATAAGATAAACCATGTACAAAACACACTTATTGACCATGTATGGTCGAATGTGACCATTTCTCAATACATCGTCTTTATCTTAGACACATATTGGTATGATCACAATACAATTGGTATTTCACTTGAATTATGAAATATACATCAAACATATTGCAAAATCATATTTCTATGTTTCAAAGCATATATGTCTAGCTTGTTGCACAAAACCAAGTTATCCAACTTCTTATTTTTTCCTGGTTTGTAATTGATTTTGGACACAAATTTGTTTACACAATTTTTTTATATATACACATACATGGATGAAGAAAAAAAAAATTAGTACATTCTTCTAACACTAACTATTACTCTATTCCCTCTATTCTAGTTTATTTACTGTCTGTACATATTCCTTGTTTTTTCCTTATATATCAACTTTCGTTCATGTTCATTGTGTTTTGTACTTTCCTTCATTGAAACAAACAAGAAAATTGGACAAGTCAAAGAACTCTCAACCATAAATGTAGAAGAATACATACAAAGGTGCATACTTCTACCCGTATTCCATATCCAATTGTTTTTCATTTACTCTGTCTATATTTATTCCACTGGTTTGCAGCTCTTTTGTTTTTTTTTCCTTAGATATTGCATATCTTCCTATATATTAACTTATCTTCATGTCAATTGTATTTTCTGTGTCGCTACCTTGAAATAAATAAATTTTTACTCCATCTTTTTTTTATGTGTTCCGTCATAGCAACTTTCCTTCATGTCCATTATATTTTGTGTATTGCTACATTGAAAAAATAACAGACTAATTGAACACGACGATGGATCCTTATGTGCCACAACTGAGAAAGTTGGAGTAAAATATTCCAAAAGGTATGGCTACAGTGGTGCCAAAACAAATACAATGTGTATGCCTAATGCACATCGATATCGAGTATGAACAATATACACATGTTCATAGCCAATGCTTCAGAAGTGACATGGGCATGAGCAGTGAACCATCACAAACATCAACACAACGACAATGTCGAATGTAAGGATTCATGTATTACGGTCTTGCTATGTTTATGAAACAAATATCCACAGTTATTTATTCTACTATGCCATGATAAATATGTTTATGTCATTTACACCACACGTTTTTTAGTTCACAAGAACTATCGACAAGTAGAAGTGAAACCTCCATCATAGTAAAAGGTCCAGAGACTAAGAGGTATGGTTACAAAACTCTGATCTGCATACGTTATCTAATTTGTGCATATATTGAATCTTGTCATATTTTAGAATATGCTTGCATGCAAGAATGCCAAGTCATATATTTTTTCTATTGCTTGTTGAAATAGATATAAACAAAATCTCTTTTAACTTGAACTAGGGTCTGTTGAGCTCCAACTATATTTCATGGCTAAGAATGTTTTTCCCATAGTTGATGTGTTTCTATCACTTGATAATTATCAGACTAAGTGTTGTTGTGTGAGGCATAAAGTTATTCTCTCCCTTTCTTTTTCTTGTTCTATACTTACATGTTTTTCCCTTTTCTTCTTCCCCTCTATTATGCATTCCTGGTTCTATACTTAGTTGCATGTCTATGCTCACGGGTTCTCGGGGTGGTGGAGTGAGAAATTCTATATCCATCTATATCTTCACATCACAAGTCCGTCCGATCACCGTTCGTTTCCATACTTATCCAATTTTATGGCCGTGGGTTCCCGTGTAGGCGCTATCAAACTCTCATACCCCATGTTTGGGGTCTACATCTTGCACCCAAAACTTCATTGATCTACAATTCAAACTCGGACTCCTCGAACTCGCAACCCTCACTCTACCTACGATGACTTCGTCTGAATGCTTGCATATAAAAATGCCAAGTCATATATTTTTTCTATTGCTTTGTTGAGATAGATATAAACAACATCGCTTTTAACTTTAACTAGGGTCTGTTGAGCTCCAGCTATATTTCATGGTTGAGAATGTTTTTCCCATAGTTGATGTGTTTCTATTGCATGATAATTATCAGAATAAGTGTTGTTGTGTGAGGCATAAATTTCTTTTCTCCCTTTCTTTTTCCTCTTCTATACTTACCTGTTTTTTCCTTTTCTTCTTCCCCTCTATTATCCATTTTTGGTTCTATACTTAGTCTCATATCTATGCTCATGGGTTCCCGGGGTGGCGGAGTGAGAAATTCTATATCCATCTATATATTCACATCACGATTTTGACTGAATGTCATTCATTTCCATACTTATCCAATTTTATGGCCGTGGGTTCCCGCGTAGGCGCTATCGAACTCTCATGCCTCGTGTTCGGGGTATATATCTTGCACCCAAAACTTCGATGATCTACAATTCGACATAGGACTCCTCGAACTTGCAAGCCTCACTCTACCTATGATGACTCCGTCTGACTGCCCCACCTTTCTATACTTAATACTAAGTGTTGTTGTGTGACGCATAAAGTTCTTTGCTCCCTTTCTTTTTCCTCTTCTATACTTGTCTGTTTTTCCCTTTTCTTCTTCCCCTCTATTATCCTTTTTTCTTCTATACTTAGTCGCATATCTATACTTGTGGGTTCCCAGGGTGGCGGAATGAGAAATTATATATCCATCTATATATTCACATCACGGGTTTGACCGACCGCCATTCATTTCCATACTTAGCCAATTTTATGGTCATGGGTTCCCGGTTAGGCCCTATTGAACTCTCACGCCTCGTGTTCGGGGTATACATATTGCAGCCAAAACTTTAGTGATTTACAATTCGAACCCAAAATCCTCGAACTCACAAGCCTTACTCTACCTACGAGCTTGTTGAAATAGATATAAACAACATCTCTTTAGACTTGAACCAGGGTCTGTTGAGCTCTAGATATATTTCATGGCTGAGAATGTTTTTCTCGTACTTGATGTGTTTCTATCGCTTGATAATAATCAGACTAAGTGTTGTTGTGTGAGACATAAATTTCTTTTCTCCCTTTCTTCTTCCTCTTCTATATTTATCGCCTTTTCCCTTTTCTTCTTCCCTTATGTTACCTGTTTTTGGTTCTATACTTAGTCACATTTCTATGCTCGCGGGTTCCCGGTTGGCAGACAGAGAAATTCTACATCCATCTATATCTTCACATCACAAGTCCGACCGATCATCATTCGTTTCCATACTTATCCAATTTTATGGCCGCAAATTCCTGGGTAGATGTTATCGAACTCTCATGCCCTGTGTTAGGAGTATATATATTGCACCCAAAACTTCGGTGATATACAATTTGATCCTAGACTAATCGAATTCGCAAGGCTCACTCTACCTATGATGACTTCGTCTGACTACCCCGCCTTTCCATACTTAGTCGATTCTTCAAAGTTTTATGGGTTCACGGACTCCTAGGTTCACAAAAGTTTCAAAGAATTTTTCGCTCCCCTCCATCCCCACCACCTTCGCCCCTTTCCAATGCACATTAATTATGCTTTTACTAGTGACAACTCACCACAGATGTTCGAAAATATTTTCATTAATAAGAAAAATCTCGAGTACATCTCCCATTAAAACACATTAATGGGAGAATATTATGGAATCTAATGAATTTTTTTTTGTCAGTCTTGAATTGGCAAAAAATTGTTGGTTATTTTAGTTTTTTTAAGGCATCATCATAGAAAAAATGAAGTATTGTGCTAGCCCACTTTCATCTACAAAGGTGTTGACATGATGCCCCTCTTTAGTATTGTGCATATATCACAGCTTGGCATATTTGAGAATATGCTTGAAAATGAAAATGTTAGTTCACCCTTCAAATTTGAACATGGTTTCCATTTGGGCCACAAAAAATACTAATAAAATAAAATAATATGAATAGTATATAATTAAATATAAACAAATTATATTTTAATTTGAACCTGATTTTGTCTAGCTCCAGGTATATTACATAGCTGGCAATGTTTTTCCCATAGTTAATTTTTATGGCCGCGAGTTCCCGGATTGGCGCTATCGAACTCTCATTCCTCATGTTTTGTGATATACATCTTGCACCCAAAACATATGTTATCTACAATTCGACCCTAGACTCCTCGAACTCGCATGCTTCACTCTACCTATGATGAGTCTATCTAACCGCCCTGCCTTTTCATACTTAGTCAATTTAATCACCACCTTCGCACACTTCCCAGTGCAATTTGATTATTCTTTTATTAGTGACAACTCACCACACAGGTTTGAAAAGATTGTCATTAATGAGCGAAAATCTCGTAGACATCTCCCATTAAAATGCATTAAACCAAGATTTACGATATATTATATTACCATCCTCCAGTGTTCATTCTAAATAGTATCACACAATTATTGTCACATGTTGCAATACAAAAAAATCTTCATCAAAACATTAACTTTTCTCACGTGCACCCCAGTCACCTAAACTTAGCGATATTTGGATCCATCAACTACCTCCCTATTATTAAATTGGCAGAGGTCAATATTATGGCATTTGATTGTTTTTTGTGCGTGGATCTTGAACTCAGAAAAATTGTTATTTACTTTAGTTTTTTTAAGGAATTATACCTCGCCTTTCCATACTTAGTCGATTCTTCACCTATTGTTGTCATAGATTTGCGGGTTCCCGGGCTACCAAGTTCACAAAAGTTTCAAAGCAGTTTTCTCTCCCATCCATCCCTGCCACCTTTGCATGCTTCCCAATGCAAATTAATCATGCCTTTATTAGTGACAACTCACCACACACATCAAAAATATTGGCATTAATAGGTGAAAAGGTTGAGGACATCTCCCATTAAAACACATTAAACCAAGATTTACGGGAGATTATATTATCATGCTCCAGCGTTCATTTTAAATACTATAAATAGAAAAGGAACATTCTCATAACCTTATGGTTGCAACTCGACAACATTTATGTGGGTATACCTTGAATATTTTCGGGCGCAAGGACCATAGTTTTCAGTGGTCCAAAGCTTATGACTACTACTCGTCCCCTTCTGCCCAGAAGGAAGTTATATGGACATCTGGAATTGCACGAGAAGGTTGTGTCCATGAACTTTTTGACTGTAAGGAGTTGGTCACTTGTTGTGCCGAAAATTATATTCCAAACCAATGGATTATCCATTTGCGAGACCATTCCTGAGTCTCCCTATCGCCTCAAGTATTTCGAAAGATGTTAATACTTCCCAACCCAACGCCTACTTTCAAGGGCGAGAATTACAGAGAGTTATTAAAGAAGCATGATATTGAGTTGGACCTCTTGTCGAACTTCTTAGAGAACCTAATGGCCAGTCCCGGGGACATGAACAGATTACAAGTTAGTGCATTTAAAAACCCTTTTTGGGAAATTGCATGGTTTTTCATGAGGATAACAAGATAAGAAAGTACAACCAACATCTCTCGGATGATTCTGTATATTTTATATTTTACGGTGAAGGAACAAGCCATCTTCCATTGGGGAAAGTTGGTTTCCATTGAAATCTCTTTCGAGTTATTGCAATACACAAGGCATAAGAAATTCTTTATGTCATCTTATTTAATTTTCGCGGTAGCGCATTGCTGTCCATTCCCTAGATTATCTATGTGTAAGAAGGTAAACTGAGAATTTGACCCAGTAACCTTCTGGTACCACATATTATGGAGACACCACACCTCCCAACATTTGTATGAAGTCTCTAATGATTTTGTTTCAATTTTTAAAGGGTTTATATTTGGAAAGGATTTTCCCTGGATGTTTGACCAGGTGACCAAGTTCCTAGATAGGAAGGGCACACTAGAACAAATGGAGAACTATAATGTTATAAGGATTTTTGGGTCCAAAAAAAATCCTTCCTTCCTTCCATGTCACATATTTGGTACAATGTTTTTTGTTGAAATAGAAAGGAAATACACCTACTGGTTGCATTCTTTCCATGAAAAGAGAAAAAGGAAATTCATCTCTCAACGTTATAAATTCGGGGATTTCATAGTCAGGAATATGAACAATATTGACAGTTTCGCGGGCCACTTCCACAACTTCAATTTGAAATGTGCTGAAAAGTAAAAGTGTTCAACCTTGATGGTATCTTTGTAGAACACCTATTGGTTGTTGGTTTCAACAATTCTTTCATTGACATTATCATGAATGAAGATGAAGATAACCCATCAAGAAGTTTTTCATGTGACACCAACGACCTGGAGAAAATACTCAACACCAATGAGTCGTACAAGCATAAACAAAAAGGCCCGGGTGAGAAAAGTGCCTAATCCCTGACCGCCACACCCAAGACTACAGCATCTCAGAGCAGCACTCCAACAGCCTACCCAAGCAAGAATGTCACACACAGTTCTTCAGGTAGAGGAGGAGATAAGAACCCTCCCTTCGACAAAATTGAAAGTTCTCACAAAATTTCCGTGAGAAAAAAACGAAAAACAATAGTGCAAGAAAAGGAGGGACCGAGGGGACAAATTCATATCCACAATCTCTCCCTCGAAGATATGGAACTAGAAATTGACATTGACAAAATGTTCCCTGACGGTGACCACCTAGAGAGCACTACTCCCCATAACCCTGAGATGGAAATAATTGGGACTGATACCTTGGACGAAGAAGAGTCTTTTGCATTTCAGATCGTTGTTTTTGACAACGAATCCAAAAAATTGGTTATTGAAAAGATAGATGTAAAGAATAAGAAAGGGAAATCTCGTTCAGAGATGAAACTACGAAACATGCACCCTTCCTAGATCTCCCAGATACATTGAGCAACTAGATATGCTCTAGAAAACTCTATTCGCCTCTTCCACTATTTGTTACTCCTTTGGAAATGATCGGGCCCATCGCACCTGCGGCAAAGTTAAAAGGATCAACAAGCCTTCTCACATCAGCCTGAGGCTATGTGGAAAAGAATATAAAGAGAAGAATGGAATTAATAACAGAAGATTGGGAGATGTCAAAGAGTATGGTCTCTTTTGGAACAAAAGTGCATGTTTTTCATGAGTATCTACAAGCAGATCTCAAGAATGAGCAAGGTTTCTACCTCGATGCAGTTGTACCATTTGGTGTCAAAGTTACTAGTATTATGGAATTCGGAAGAATATATGAGGATCTCCCTTCCCCGGATCGAATAAACCAACTAAACACATGCTAGAAAGAAAAGGTAAAAAACCTGAATGGTATCGTTCAAGCATGTAGCCAGGCCATATCTAGAAGAGACAAACTATTCAAGAAGCTAACTGAGATAGATCTAGCTGTCAGCACCAATTAAGTCCAAGACCAAAAATTGATATTCAACTCGTTGTTTTTAACCAAGAAATAATTTGATGATCAAGTTCAGATCTATAAAAGACTTTCATTTGAAAATTTCTATGGAATTCTTGAATATGGTTAAGGTGACGTGAAAAAATGGCTAGTCGGTTATTCGATTAAAAACCAAGATATTTAAGAAGCATTGCACAACCTCTCTATTGATCTAAGGGACTTGGAAAGTGAATTATTAAATATAAAAATCTGACATGAAATCAACGTGGTGCCCATGAGGAGCTACATCCAGGAGTGGTTCAAAAAGGTTGTTGACAAGATTACCAATGAAGGGAAAAGGACGCTTCAGACGGTTCCCATAACTGCTGAGGAAAGCCACAAAAGGACATCAACGAATAAATGATAAGGCATGGGACACCATCATAGTAAGTTGATACTAATCACATTCTTTTGTCTTTGTCGATGTCTTCATCCAGTTACTGTACCTCTTTAAATACAAATCTTTAACCGAGGACTGGCAATTTTCTCTTTCTTGTTGCTAGGTCTTGATATTTTCCATCACCGACTTTCTTCTTTCTACAAGATTGATTCTTGTACATCTTTTCTTTGTGGTCCGCGGGAGCCCCAATCCCAGTCATTATGGAAAACACATTTAAATTTCACAGAATATGTACTGAACTATATATTTTTTTACAAATTCCAAGACAACTATTTTGGGAAATATTCTCAAATGTATTTTGTAACCCAGTTTATCTGAATATAAAATATTTGGGGTTGTTGTATGGTGATTTTCAATGTTTTGTGTTGTTTTTTTTAATTTTGTATTTTTTTAAAAATTAACTCATTTGTTTGTACATGTTGAGATCATGTTCATGTTTAATATTGTGCATATATTACAGCTTCCTATATTTGAGAATATGCTTCCATATACAAAATGTTAAGTCATATTTTTTTTTCTCTATTGTTTATGGGTTTGAGCAAAATTTGCAATCCGAAAACACCCTTCAAATTGGAACATGGTTTACATTTGGACCAAAAATAATCTATTAAGATACATTAACATGAATACATTTGAAATGAATATAAACCAAATATATTTAAACTTGAACCTAACTTTCTCGAGCTCCAGAATTGGAACACCCTTCAAATTGGAACATGGTTTAGATTTGGAACACAAATAATCTATTAACATAAATTAATATGAATACTACTGAAATAAATATAAACAAATTATCTTTAAACTTGACCCTGACTTAGTCGCATTTCTATAATCACAGGTTCTCAGGTTAGTAGACTGACGGGTCCTCATCTCCATCTATATCGTCACATCATGAGCTCGACCGACCGTCGTCCCTTTCAACACTTAGCCAATTATCTCACCGTGGGGTCTCAACTTAGCGCTATTGAATTCTTATGCCCCGTGTTCCGTGATATACATCTTGCACCCAATTCTTCAGTGATTTACAGTTCGACCCCAGACTTCTGGAACTCACAAGCGTCACTATACCCAGGTTCACAAAAGTTTCAAACCATTTATTTCTCCCTTCAATACCTTCCACATTCTCGCCCTTCCCAATGCACATTCATTATGCTTTTACTAGTGACAACTCAACACACAGGTTCGCTTATTGGCATTAATAAGCGAAAACTGCATTAAACAACGATTTACGGGAGTCCAACTGACCGTCGTTTCTTTTCATACCTAGCCAATTCTATGGCCATCGGTTCCTAGGTTGGAAAAATTGAACTCTCATTCCCCATGTTCCGTGATATACATCTTGCACCCAAAGCTTCTGTGATCTACAATTCCATACTTAACCAATTTTATGGCCGTCAATTCCCGGGTTGGCATTATCGAACTCTCATTCCCTGTGTTTCGTGATATAAATCTTGCACCCAAAACTTTTGTGATCTACAATTCCATGATATACATCTTGCACCCAAAACTTTCGTGGTCTACAATTCCTCCAGCTCGCAAGCTTCACTCTACCCATGTTCACAAATGTTTCAAACCATTTTTCACTCCCTTCCATCCCTGCCACCTTCGCGCCCTTCCAAATGCACATTGATTATGCTTTTACTAGTGACAAATCAACACACATGTTTGAAAACATCGACATTAATAAGCGAAAACCTTGAGGACATCTCCCATTAATACGCATTAAACTGCGATTTACGGGACTCCAATCGGCCGCCCTTCCTTTCCATACTTAGCCAATTTTATGGCCGCGGGTTCCCAGCTTGGTGCTATCAAAATCTCATTCCTCGTGTTCCATGATATACATCTTGCACCCAAAAATTGTGTGCTCTACAATTCCACCCTACACTCAAACTCACAAATTTCACTCTACCCAGGTTCACAAAAATTATCAAAGCATTTATCACTCCCTTCCATCCCTGCCACCTTCGTTCCCTTTCCAATGCACATTAATTATGCTTTTCTTAGTGACAAACCACCACACAGGTTCGAAAGGATTGGCATTAATAAGCGAAAACCTTGACGACATCTCCCAATAAAGCACATTAAACCGTGATTTACGTGAAAACCTTGAGGACATCTCCCATTAATACACATTAAACCATGATTTACGACAATCCGACCGACCACCCTTCCTTTCCATACTTATCCAATTTTATAGCCGCGGGTTCCCGGGTTGGTGCTATCGAACTCTCATTCCCTATGTTCTATGATATACATCTTGCACCCAAAACTTTTGTGATCTACAATTCCAACCTACACTCCTCAAACTCACAAGCTTCACTCTACCCCGGTTCACAAAAAGTCCTAAAGCATTTATCACTCCCTTCCATCCCCACCACCTTCGCGCCCTTCCCAAAGAAGATTAATTATGCTTTGATTAGTGACAACTCACCACACATATTCGAAAGCATTGGCATTAATAAGTGAAAACCTCGAGGACATCTCCCATTAAAACGCATTAAACCACGATTTACGTCAAATTATATTATCATATATCTTCTTCACATGCTACATTTCATATTACTTAATGGGAAGATTTCATTTCATACTAATTGCTTTGTTCCTGCCATCTATTTCTGGGTAGATTCTTTTTCAATAATTGTAAAGTAAGGTATAACTTATATCTTAAATTACTATTCAATGTAATTTCAATATAGCTTTTAATATTTACATTTTTCTTATCATTTCATTTCTAAAAAACAATTGAACATAACTTTTTAATATATTTTTTTTTTTTCATTTAATTTTACATATTTCAACTTTCATTTGCTTATTGTTAAAGATCTATTCTAATTGCCCTTTACTTACCATACTGTTAATTTCTATTTTTTTAACAATACTCCTCGTCTCTCCCCATTTTCCAAAAAGCATCATCATGAATAATTATAAGGTGTCAACTATCATCTCCATTCCCAAATCTACTTGGCAGGGACTAAGCTACCACACAACACTTGTTTGTTATTTGTATTTATTGTAACCTAAGAAAATCAGAAGAAAAAGTCAATGAATTTTGTTTTCAAGTTTGTTTCTTCTCCAAGGATTTAATTTTTTGCAAATACATCAACACATAAAGAACTTGAATTAAGAAACAACCTTTTGAAAATCACAACTACTTAATGACATCTCTTTAGTTTAAATTTTTGTAGATAGTACACATTGAATACAAAACTAAGCCATTTAATCAAACTCCAACTCTAAGATCAACAACATAACATACACAAATAAACCAATCCATTTTCTTCCTTGTTCAACAACACTTAAAACAACCTTGCGTTTAGATTTTCAGGGTGGGTTTTAACATCCCATGGCTATGAAACTCAGAAACATAAAATTCAATAATAAGGATCAATTCCTTTGTAACACTATGTGTAATTGGGAATACATCTTTCCTTTCTTAGAAAAGGGGGCATATTTGATCAGAGAGGAAATTGTGTGGAGTGTGACTTTCTACATTTCTCTCTCACTTTTGTACACCAAACTTAAAAAATACTCACCTAATGTCAATGAAAGATCCTAAATCCTTTCACTCCAGAAGACTCATAAGGGTAATCAAATTTAATCACAAAATGTGAACATGCAACATAATGACCATTATTCCAAGTTGTCCACCCTAGGGTACATGCTTATGGGATTGTGGCAACATATCCTTTGGAAAGGAAATGTACGCTTGATGAACCTCATTATATTTTATCACATTTGGCATCATACATGGGTTATTTAAACTACCTTTTTAACCTCACATTAGTAAGTTTCCCTTATTGTTTTTCATAATCAAATGGGAGATAGAAAATTGAACCTTGACCCTTTTCTCATTAGTTTTCTTTTGCTTTAGTTTTCTTGTGCTTTGATAATGTATCTTAAGAGTGTGTTTTCTTTAATTTTATCTAAATTAAATTTGATGTCGTAGAAGTTTGAAAGAAACATCGTGCTTAGTTATTGGATAATTTAAATCTTTTAAAATTAAAACATTAATTGATATAGTAAATTCATTATATCCTATACATTACCAAAAAAATTTAAGACAATCACTTATATTTAGATCATTACCTCCATTTAATATCCTTAGAAAAACATCCACTATGTAAAAAAAAACATTGGAAAAAATAAAAATAATCCACTATATCAAGAAACATAGGAAGAAACATAAATAATCCTCGTCATCCCTCCACTGAGGGGTAGTCAAAACTTTGTTTTACCTTTTTGTACATACCTCAAACCTTCTATATTTATGTAAGTTAAAGAATAAGCTCATACATCATAATTGCACTTAGACGATTATGTCTACTAGTTAGCTTCCTTTAGACATTCCTACTAGTTATTATAAATGTATATCTATATTATTTTCTAAGGTACTTCCTTATAAATTGTTGTATAGAATCCTTAGAATGAAATTGTCTTAAATATCTTAGTTAGTATAAATGTATATCTATATTATTGTCTAAGGTAATTCCTTATGGATTGTTGTATAGAATGCTTAGAATGAAATTGTCTTAAATAAAATATCTTCCATTTATCAAGGAGGAATATATTCTTCATTGAATTGGGAAGATATACATAAAAAAAAATATTATAAAATAAATTTGATATTAACTTCCAAAATTATGCTTAGATTTAGGCATTTCATGTATGATACTTGTGAGATTTAAAAAGTTTGATGTTTTCCCTTTTGAACCATGTCTTTTGAAAGGAAAAAAATTATTAAATTTATATGATCTTGCAAACATATTATTATTCTCTTTAATAAATTATAAGAGAATTTTTTTTATTTTAAGGAAATGATTATTATTCTCTTTAATAAATTATAAGAGAATTTTTTATTTTAAGGAAGTGATTATTATTCTCTTTAATAATAATCTCACACACATTGAAAAGTAATCGTACTCGTGCCTTATGTTATTGTTCTTCAACTAGGCTACCCTTGATCTCTAATTCCTCTTATAGGGTCAAAGAGTCGTACCAACTATTCTGAGGAGTGTCATACATGAACTCCGATAACAACACACCATTACATGCCAATACAATGAATAGTCATCACCAATTACAAAATTGAAGTTAACCATGTAGGATACCACAAGTTAGTAGATAGTTATTATAGGTTTTCATTTGAAGTATGAAAATGGTACGTGCATAAGCATTTCAATGGCATATCACATTGGATGCGTCGATGCCTTTTTCGGTTAATATGTATAACTAGGTCTTACTCTTTGTAAGGTGTATGTTTGGGTCTAGAAGAACATATCTATGTTTATTTGAGAGATGATCCAGGAGAGCAATTAGGGATATGCTTTAAGAGGCATTAGTGGATGTAATCTTCATTTGTTTTTGAAATAAAAATTGTGTTTT
>SNQJ01S0005129.1:178095-213078 GCA_010110895.2 Picea sitchensis | reverse complement strand
CACAAGAGAGTGAGTTGTGTGTTATGTTCAAATGAGGGAAAAACATCCTCAATATATAGTGTATCATGACCTTTAATTAAAATTAGGTCATTAAAAATAGCCGACAAGGCTACAAACCAAAATCATACTGTTTTTATATTAACTGCTAAGTAAAAGACATAAATGAGCAAAAGTGAGACGTCAAGCCCCTTTGAGGGAGACGTTAGGCCCTTTTGGGGCTAGTCCAGCATCTAGAAGTCAAACGTTAGCCCTTCCTGGGCTCCTCCAAGCTGCCACACGTGCCAGCCATCCTGTCAAATTGCTACACGCTCAAGGAGACGTCAAGACCTCCTGGGTGACGTCCTGGTCATCAAAAGGAAAATGTTCCATATAAAGTGGGTCAACCCCCTGGGCTGGGCTCAACCAAAGTGTCCTAGGTGGAACGTCCTTCTTCTTCTCATGTGCAAAGGCTTGACCAATCACTGTCCTGTCTCTGCCCCTGATGGGGTCCCAACAACCATCTGATGGGCTCTTCAGCCCCATGGAGGTCCGAGCTAATCATCTTCACATGTGTACCGATCCAACTGGTACCTATCCGTTGGGCATGGTCCTGTACATCAAAAACTTAGCCCTCCATGGGCTCATCAGTCACAGGGATCATAGCAATGTCAATCACATTTCATCATTAATTTTATCAAATACATGCATAAAACCCCTGATATATCATTCAATAGCTCAAAGATATTACAATGACCTACTATACAAAGCCGAAGAAAAAGACAAAATACCCTATTGGGCCAACATCTATAAGAAAAGGAAAGTCTCCAGAGGGTACCATCCAAGCCATGTAAAATGAGGTGATGTGGTCAAAGGATGTCCAGACATACGGGTAGAGTGAGAGACAGGGATGCATGATATTACCTGTGGGTGCCTTTGTAGAAGGTGAGCTGTACCCGTCATGGATGCAATTCTTTCCAAGCCCTTTATTGCCTTTATTCTTTCTTTTCTTAATTTCTTTTTTATTTTATTTCAAGGTCTAACTAGAGGACACTGCCTTGGCGTGGTGACCAGAGCTGACAGTGTTATCCACAAGCACTTTCACAGAGATGATAAGGCTGGCCCGTGATTAGACCCCCTTTCCCTTTGTCCATGCAACCAAAGATCATTGCCCTGGCGTGGTGACCAGATGATGGCAATGTCATACTGCTAGGTACCCATGAACATAATAGGCTGGCTCGTGGTGAGACCCCCTATCCTCTTGGCTAGGTCTTGTTTAGTTATTTTCTTAGGGTCCCTCTTGTTTCTTGCTGAGAGGCTTTTTATTGCCTTCTCGGGGATCCTTGGGCGAGGCATCTCTAGGTTTCATTTTTTATGGCTTTTATCTTTTACCAGCTGCTTTTATCTTCTGGGCCTTTAGCCCCTTCTTCCCATGAGATAAGGTGCAACCCCACAAACAGATCATCCTAATGCCCGGACTAGGGGAGTGGGACATATGAGTGAGAGATAAGATGTAAAAGTGATGATATGATGGGAGCAGACGATGGCCCTTCAAAATTCCCCCCCGGTGGCAAACCAAAACCTATGGATACAAGCTTGCTAGGATACCCTATCAATCCCCCCAACCATGGTCTAGTGGGTTAATGTAAGATCCAAGCAGTCGTCAGAAATAAAGGAACTTGATGCATATATCTAAAGGTTATAATGATCAAATATGACACATACCATGATACCTAGACCAATTACCTCATGGAGCAAGAGTCTTCTCTGATACAACTCCAAGCCGAAGGTGATGGAGGCTGCTGCTGCTGACAAGACAAGTCTGATGAAAGAAAAGAAAGATGGGCCCTCCAGGGCCATGCTTAGGTCAATCCTGCTCTCGGTACTCCATGTCTAGGACCTGTGGGCCTCGAGACATGATCTCCTAGTTATCCCTAGAAATCGGGGATAACAGGCCCCCAATAGACAACTGGGGTTCTTGGTCTGGGACCAAGCAGTAAAGACCCTTGAGAGGGCCCCCAGTAGATGACTGGGGTTCTTGGTCTGGGACCAAGCAGTAAAGACCCTTGAGAGGGCCCCCAGTAGATGACTGGGGTTCTTGGTCTGGGACCAAGCAGTTCAAGTCCCTAGATATGTCTAGGGCCCCTGGAGATGTTCCAGGGTACCCATGTCTAAGACATGGGTTGATCCTCGGTCTTGTACCTTGGTGGATAAGACCCCAGATATGTTCTGGGGCAACCTGGTCCTTGATCAGGTAATTATTGGTGTGTGATCCTCTTCCTCTCATCCAGGATGGTCCACAGGACCTAGGAGAGATACCACATGAGGGATGTATCCCATATGTAGTGATGATAAAGTTGATTGGTCATCTTGAGAAGTATATGGACATGTGTAAACCTCTCGTAAAATATAAGAAATATTTAATTAATGTTAATTATAATATATTTAATTAATATTTATATTAATTAAATATGTTAATTTAATTATATTTTTAATTACCCTAACCCTTGCCTAAAAGTATAAATAAGAACCCCTCCCCCTACTCTCACTCTCACTCATTCCTTTCTCTTCAAAGAAGTGGCAGATTGCTCTATGTGGACTGCGGCCTCCTTGTGACAATAGCGTGGCCTCCTTGTGACAGTGGCTCGGCCTCCTTTGTGATAGAACAATTCAACTTCTCCTTTGTTTAGCTGCCAGGTCCCTACTATGACTTTTCTGTTGCTGTGTGGGTGTTGAGAGTGAATAAATCTCTGCTATAGCCAGCAGAACCCAGCAGAACTGGCCCTCTCCTATAGCCAGCAGAACCCTCCCTGAAGGCTGCCGTCCCCTAGATCTGAGATTTTTGAAGGCCGCGACACCCTAGCAAGGTGGCTGGACCTTCATTACAGGTAGCCGTCCCTCCTTCTACTGGCAGTTTATTTTATGTGTGAGGGTTTGTTGCTGTGTGGGGTTTTTGGGAATGCTTGTGTGAGGTTTTTCATGGTGGTTTGAAAGTCCTATACTTCTCTTGATAGAGATCTGAACCTTGAGGCAGATCCATCATAGATAGACTTATCTGAGCATACTGCAGTGGCTTATTATCTCTCAGGTGTACCATGCTCTTCTCCTTTTTACAGAGGTAAGGTTATCAAGAGGTAAGTTAATTTTTTCAGGTCTTGTGCCTTGCTTACATTTAGATCTCTGATTAGAATGCTTTAATATCACTGTCTAGTTTAGATCTATAAATTGTTCATGTTCAGAAATGTCTATTTAACCTAGATCTAACTACTGTGCATGTTCAGTTTTATACCTATTGTTTAGATCTGATTTATACAGTTTAGATACAACATAAAATTGCCTCATGATATAGATCTATCTTCTGCACATGTTTTGGTTCAGATCTGAGTATTTTACTCACTCAAAAATTATTTATGATTCAGATCTACCTACTGTTTATGATCATAATTAATTTCTAGTTCCGATCTGAGTATTTTGCTCACTCAAAAATTGTTTAAGCTTTAGATCTATTTGTTGTACTTGTTCAGATTTAATTTTTGGTTCAGATCTAACTATTCAGCATGCTCAGAGTTTTTGAAGTTCATATTTGTATAAGTTTAATGTGTTTATGCTGATTTTGTCTACAAATTTTTTTGAAAAATAGATTCTTGTTTTCTTTAGCTAAATCTAACATGGTTTCAGAGCTTAGGGCGTGAAAAGAGCTCAAGGAGGGCAGACTTGAGCCTGCGTAGATCCATTGTTGTTAGGGTTCATTTTAGATCAATAGTAAGATTGTCTTACCCTGTTTACAATATGACTCCTACACTTAGACAAGGAGATAAATAGGGCCTGGACTTTGTTGACAAGATCCAATCTTTGACAGAAGCATCAAGTTCTTCTGCAACTTTACAGGCATTAGTGGATTCCAACATCAAATCTGGTTCTGTGAGAGGTGGTAGTTGTTCCAATAACTTACTTTTAGTTAAGCGTGGGCTGGACATGGTTAAAGTGTAAATTGAAAGACTTCTTGTTACAAGTTATGCCTTCATTTCCAATCTTACTTTGTCTCTTTTCTGTCCATTCAAATCAGAGAGAGATTTATTCTCCAAGGAGTAACTTACCGTTCAGTTATCAAGCCCAAATTACAAAACAACGTAACCGGGATCCTTGTTTTGTTGAAACTTGGCTCCTTTACAACAGACATGATTGTAATAGATTTAAAATCTTTACAAGTGAATTTATGCATTTGTATAGACAGATGGAGATTATCTTCATTCAAAGGCTATGGCAATTTATGTATCCTTTTGCTACTCTTGATGGAAGAGAAACTTGTCTTCACTTACCCACTTTATTCTCCATTGTGGATCAACTGGAACATTGACATAGAGTTATTGGCCTTGTTTTTGAATTCATTTGTCCTAGGCCACAAAAGCACTATTGAAACAAGGTTTTAGAATCCATTTAAATGACTTTTCTAAAATGCAGAGATGTATAAGCGCATGACTTAATAGACTTGGTAACTCAATAGGAACCCTCATGGTTTACTTTCTCAAGAGGACAATAATGTGTCTCAACTCTTGAGTAATTGTTTGGCACCCTCAAGGCTTTGTCAATATTGGTAGGAGATTCTCCTCCCCTTTTAAAAAGGTGTTTGTTTTTCAAATCTGAACAGTTTTTGGTGAACCTCAAAACTTTTCTATGATGAGTAGAATCTCTGTTCTAATTATCAGACAGATAAACCTAAAGTCCCTAAATTAAGATGCTCAGAGCACCTCAACCCTGAAAAGAATTATGTGTGACTTTCTGTTTCATCTTTTTAGTATTACCTAAGGTTCATATGCTAAGTTAGTACTTGCAGCTGTTTCCCTTGTGCCTAGTTCATAAGCTTCATTTCCAGGAAGACAAAATTCCTGAACTTCTTTGCAGGAAGGTTTTGACAAAGGAGGATTTGGAGAGGAAATGCAGATCCTCTTTACTATACATTTTTCTTTTTGAAATCCTGTAGTAAATTGATCGTGTCATAAATTTACTGTTTGTACTAATCCACTTTCTTTACTGTTGATATTACTAAGGACAAGGAAACTGAAATTGTTTTCACATACTCAGTTAAGTAGGTGGAGAATCAGACTCCATTGGAACAATGAATGGATATTCATTTCAAAGTCCTTATCCGTGCCTCTGAATTTGGAAATCCTTAATAACAGTCCTTATTCTGAATGGATTTCCTGTCAAAATTGTCTTGCATGACTTCATCAAGTCATAGACAACATCAAGTGGTATAACAGACAATGGGTTGATCTCTTGAGGATATGAAATTACTTTTACATGTAAAAACATCTCAGATAGCTACAGTTGGTAGCAAGCTGCAAAGTACATGTGAGTTCTCATCCCAATGCAAGTTCAAGGTAAGTTCAGGTATGCTTCATTTTTTATTTCTTTCATTGAAATTGTGATTACTGAAGATAGCAAGAAGAGCTATGTTTACTTTCTTATCAGTTTTTAATGATCCAGTGTCTTAAGGAAATACTGTCAGAATCTCTTTTGTATTTTTTGGTTATGTAACCAAGGAAGCTGTGATCTCAGCACATACTGGTTTCTTTTCTCCCCGGTTTGGAAACTCAACAATATGTTGGTCTATTATCCCTGATATGAAAGACAACATGAAACCTTGGGTTATTTTTTCTTGGTTAAGGAGTCCATTGAATTATCTTATTGTTGGGGTATTTTTTCCTTGTGTTGGGAACCCTACTGATATTTAAAAAAAAGAAAAAAAAAGATTGTAATTGAGCCATTATCCTTGGCACAGGAGCTCAAGAAGTCTGACTCAGCCTTTCATATTGAACTTAGTACTGGCACCAAGAACATCTTGAAGAAATAACGACACCAGATCAGATCCATAGAATCTTATAGGTTCAGAGGGAGCCAGTTTACACATGTAGGGAAGTGAACATTTTATGAGACTCAGAGGGTGCAGTCCTTGCATATGAGTTAGACCGTGACCTTCAACAGAGTTGAAAGTTTAGTAGGGTCAAGGGATTCTATCGAGTTTCCTTTAGAGAAATTTTCTATTAAAAGCCTAGTGCCGGGAAATCTAAAGGAAACAAAAAAACATTCATCACCTAAGGGCACTTTTAGAGAAAGCAAGAAACCAGATAAGTACTTCGACATTATAGCTAAATTGAATCTTGTGATTGATTCAGAACCCTCCACATTTGAAAAAGCCTCAAAACATTCAAGTGTGGAAAGATGCTATGATAGAAGAATATGAATAAAATCTGAAGAATAATGTATGGGTAGTAGTTCCAAGACCTCGTGGAAAATCAGTAGTAACCTAAAAATGGCGTACAACAGATGGTTGTATTGAGGTTAAAATTGTGACTTGTGACTTCTCTCAGAAAGAAGGGATTATGTATGGCAAGATCCTTACTTCCAAACATGATCTTTCTCTCTCTTGTCCCAGTTTTAATTTGGAACCTTCGCCAGATAGATGTTAAGACTAATTATTCTTAAAAGTGAAGTTAAGCAAGAGGCTATCCATGGGAAAGAATCCCAAAGATTATAACAAGCTCCGAGAGCTTGGTATGAAAGTATTGACAGT
Organism: Picea sitchensis; assembly: GCA_010110895.2. Classification (NCBI taxonomy): domain Eukaryota; kingdom Viridiplantae; phylum Streptophyta; class Pinopsida; order Pinales; family Pinaceae; genus Picea; species Picea sitchensis. Next base: position 206,528 of record SNQJ01S0005129.1, on the reverse strand, counting down.
CTCTCTACAGAATCTTGGATTCACCAAGAGTATTGCAGATCCTAATCTTTATATAAAGATTGTACAAAATCATCATGTTGTCTTAGGATGATCTGTTCTTTACAGGAAAGGAAATTTTCTTGACAGCTCAGACCAAGAGGGAGCTCTTCAACAGATATTGAAATGAAAGACTTGGGTCTTTTACATTACTTTCTGAGCTTAGAGGTGTGGTAGAAACCAGGTGAGATGCTTCTCTCACAAGAGCAAATTACGCAGTTGATATGCTCCGTAGACTTGACATGTTGGACTGTAAGTCCATAACCACACCAATGATCTCTAACCTAAAGTAACTACAAGATCAGGTTACAGGTTCAGATCCAGAAGACCCCATCTTATATTGGTAGATCATTGGGTCATTGATGTACCTCGTACATACTAGACCGGACATTTGATATGCGGTAAATGCCCTCAGCCAGTTCATGTGTGAACCAAAGCATATACATATGGTTGTTGTTAAGCATATTCTGAGATATGTTCGAGGAACTATAGCTTATGGTCTTAAATACACTTCCAGTGGAATTGTAATGCTTCATGGATTTACAGATTCAGATTGGATGGGCAGTACAGTGGATCGGAAGAGCACTTCTGGATATTGCTTCAGTTTGGGTTCAACATTGATTTCCTGGTCCAACAGGAAACAGGCTCCATAGCCCAGAGCACTGCAGAAGCATAATACATTACTGCAAGTGCTGCTAGCAGAGAAGCAGTGTGGCTTAGGAAGCTACTTTCAAACTTGTTCAGTACAGAGCTAGAACCCATAGTCATTCACTGTGACAATCAGAGCTGTATAAAGCTCAGTGAGAATCCAGTGTTTCACGACAGGTCGAAACACATTGATATGAGATATCACTATGTCCGGGACATGGTACAAAAGAATGTTCTCAGTATTCAGTATGTTTCGACGACAGAACATACGGTAGATATTTTGACCAAGCCACTGTCCCTGACAAATTTTGTGTATTTTCGTGACAAGCTTGGTGTAGCTGAGAATGCCTCTCTTGCTGAGAGGGAGTGTTGAATTTAATGCAGCTGCAAGAGCCATTCTTCTCAGAGGATGGCTTAAGACCCTAGTTGTGGACTAGGGCCCCCAATACACTCCCGAGGTTCTTGGTTTGGGACCAAGCAGTTAGAGCCATGGCAAAAGACCCTTGTAAGGGCCCCCAGTAGACAATTGGGGTTCTTGGTCTAGTACCAAGTAGTAAAGACCCTTGAGAGGGCTCCCAGTAGATAACTGGGGTTCTTGGTCTGGGACCAAGCAGTAAAGACCCTTGAGAGGGCCCTAAATAGATGATTGGGGTTCTTGGTCTGGGACCAAGCAGTTCAAGTCCCTAGATATGTCTAGGGCCCCTAGAGATGCTCTAGGGTACCCATGTCTAAGGCATGGGTTGATCCTTGGTCTTGTACCTTGGTGTATAAAACCTCAGATATGTTCTGGGGCAACTTGGTCCTTGATCAGGTAATTGTTGGTGTGTGATCCTCTTCCTCTCTTCCAGGATGGTCCACAGGACCTAGGAGAGATTCTTGAAGGCGGGCATGACCACATAAGGGATGTATCCCATATGCAGTGATGATAAAGTTGATTGGTCACCTTGAGAAGTATATGGACATGTGTAAACCTCTCCTAAACCCTCCACCCTTGGTTTTTGAGCTTGAGTTTGTTTAGGGGTTTGTATTTTTGTTTTAGGGGTTACTATAAGAAATATTTAATTAATGTTAATTATAATATATTTAATTATATTTTTTATTACCCTAACCCTTGCCTAAAAGTATAAATAAGAACCCCTCCCCCTACACTCACTCTCACTCATTCCTTTCTCTTCAAAGAAGTGGCGGATTGCTCTATGTGGACTGCGGCCTCCTTGTGACAGTAACTCGGCCTCCTTTGTGATAGAACAGTTCAGCTTCTCCTTTGTTTAACTGCCAGGTCCCTGCTATGAATTTTCTGCTGCTGTGTGGGTGTTGAGAGTGAATAAATCTCTGCTGGAAGTGCTCTTGCTGCTGCCCTTCTTGTCTGCTGCAAACTGGCCCTCTCCTATAGCCAGCGGAACCTTCCCTGAAGGCTGTCGTCCCCTAGATCTGAGATTTTTGAAGGCCACGACACCCTAGCAAGGTGGCTGGACCTTCATTACAGGCAGCCGTCCCTCCTTCTAATGGCAGTTTATTTTATGTGTGAGGGTTTGTTGCTGTGTGGGGTTTTTTGGAATGTTTGTGTGAGGTTTTTCATGGTGGTTTGACAGTCCTATACTTCTCTTGATAGAGATCTGACCGAGGTAGATCCATGATACATAGACTTATTTGAGCATACTTCAGTGGCTTATTATCTTTTAGGTGTACCATGCTCTTCTCCTTTTTACAGAGGTAAGGTTATCAAGAGATAAGTTAATGTTTTTAGGTCTTGTGCCTTGCTTACATTTAGATCTCTGATTAGCATGCTTTAATATCACTGTCTAGTTTAGATCTATAAATTGTTTATGTTCAGAAATGTCTATTTAGCCTAGATCTAACTACTGTGCATGTTCAGTTTTATACCTATTGTTTAGATCTGATTTATACAGTTTAGATACAACATAAAATTGCCTCATGATATAGATCTGTCTCCTGCACATGTTCTGGTTCAGATCTGAGTATTTTACTCACTCAGAAATTATTTATGATTCAGATCTACCTACTGTTTATGATCAGAATTAATTTCTAGTTCTGATCTGAGTATTTTGCTCACTCAAAAATTGTTTAAGCTTTAGATATATTTGCTGTACTTGTTCAGATTTAATTTTTGGTTCAGATCTAACTATTCAGCATGCTCAGAATTTTTGAAGTTCAGATCTGTATAAGTTTAATGTGTTTATGCTGATTTTGTCTACAGAATTTTTTGAAAAATAGATTCTTGTTTTCTTTTCCTAAATCTAACATTCACAAGAGCAATGAAACTAGTGCCTTTTGGGCTATGGAGTCATTTACAACAGCAATAAGCACTTGGAGAAATGATGATGATAATGTCTAAGGAAAATGGGCTTGAAATCTAAGGTGCTAGTGCCTTAGGGCCTTAGATTTTAATAAGAAATTGCTATAGTGCAAACACTCTTGGGCTCTAGCAATTCTTGCTTCCCTTCTTAGATCCTTTAATGATATTATGACAAGCTTCTAGAATCAACTCCTAAAGTGTTATCACTTTAAGGCTTTAGGAGTTTACCCTAGATGATGTTTTCTTAACAAATCAATGGATGAAAAATTCTTGAGAGAGGAAGAACCACCTTATGTTCCTCTCCTAGGGTTTACACAAGTAATATAGCTTCAATATGAACAAGTAAAATATGCCATAACCATTCAACACATGAAAGAAATTGCAGTTTTTTTTTACTCCACCAAGATTAAATCAAGCACAAACCCTAGTTGCAGAATTTTCCACCAAGAAATGAGCCAAGAAACATCCACAAGTAGTCCTCCAAGCCTAGCACACAAGTAAAAGAGACCAAGTATGCCAAAGAGGGCGAAAATTTCAGTCCTCTTGTGTGAGGAAAGTTATATGTCAAAATGAAATGCCAAGAGGTGTATTTATATCACCTCTTTGGCTTAACACATCAACTTTAAAAATATAATAGGGCTGACCTTTAGAATTTGCCCTTACAATTACAAAAATTCAAATTTTACATAAAGTAACTCTAAGGAGGGTTACGTCATTCCTTCTAGGGTGACGTTTGGTTCCCAAAGTGAAACGTTGAGGTGGAAAAGTGCAACGCTAGGCCTCTAGAGGTCATCCATCATGCCAAACGTTCCAACCATCATGTCAAAGTCTCCTCCATCAAAGCATCAAGCCCTAAGTGACGTCATGGGCTAGTGGGGTAACGTCCAAGCCTCCAAAGGCTAGTGTCCAGGTGTAAAGAGGTGGGAGCTCATCTCCTAGCCCTGCTAGAGTGTCTCCAAAGGCAATGACCTCCTTCTTCAAGGTGCAAACGGTCATCACAAGGTTGCCTTGGACGTGGGGTTTTTGCATCCATCCTTGGGCTCCAAAGCCCTCATGAAGGTCCGAACAAAGTCATCTCCCCATGAATACCTGTCCACCGGGCGAGGTCCTGCAAAGACAAATAGATGTGCCCTCCAAGGGTCCATAAGTCACAAGAATCATGCCAAGTAAGCCACATCTAATAATGGAACCACCCAAATGTGTGCATCAAACCCCCTTTTTCAAACTAAACAAATGCTCAAAGACCTTATACAATTTGTCAAATTTAGGTATGGGAGGGGTGTCATGGCATCATATTGGGTCAGTCAATCCCCAAGTTAGAGGTGTTTCCCAAGGGAAACCCATCTTAGTCATGTGTGAGTATGAGGTGGAGTGGGGTAAGACTTTTAGGCATGGGGTTCTTGACATACAAGGGTTCGTATTGTCTCATTTATGTGTGCCTTTGTAGAGGGTGTGCTGCCCTTCGTCTGCGATGCAACATTTTTCCAAGTCCATTCATTGCCATTAATTGATTAAAGTCCAAAACAATTGGGTACTATAAGACATGGAAAGAAAAGAGTACTGCAGCGTCACTTGAAGCTTAGGTACACCGAGTGCCATATGCATGAAAAGAAAAAGACACAGCATAAATGCACCTCCTCGACAAGTGGGACATATATTTAATGTGAATTTGCTTTTGTAGGTCTTTCAATTCTTCTCGGAGAAATGTTTCATTGTTCTCAAGACCTTTTGGGCGAGCATTTGGAAGGTTATGATTGGCTTTTATCTTTTTCCAGCTACATTTCCCTCTGGGAGACGAAATGGAAGAAGTGTGGAAAGTGATAAATATGATTGGAAATGGTACAATGATTCTTCAAGGAACCCCCAGTAGCACCCTATTCTCGAGGGTGACCAACTTACTAGGACGTAATGGCACCTGTTATCGCATAAACTGTAGGTTGGGAAAAGCCCGACCCAATCCACAATATGGCGATAACGGTGGGAGAGTTTACCCACTGTCACCTCAGATAAACCCTCCCCTCGCTTTAGTGAAGGAAGAATCCAACACAAGGGGGAGTCCCAGGTGATCCTTGGGGGAAATGAGACGAAAAGTGAGATGATGGAAGTGATGCCCCTATAGGTCAAGATACTAAAGATAGTTTGGAAATGAGTCTCGGAAGTGGTTAATAGTTGCCAAGAAACTTGAGTACCCGTGGAAGATGATTTTACCTGCTCGAGACACAAGAAAAGACGAGTATGCAAGCTTAAAGTTAAGTGGAAAAGCCAGTTAAGCTTGCTGTCCCTATTTGCAGCAGTCAACATAGATATATATCTACAAGCAAATGATTGTTAAAGCTGCTAACATGATGCTAAAAGTCAAGTAAATGATGCAAGAGATAAACTAGCAATCACAAGTATAACTCAAGTATGAAAGCATACGACTTTAGCAACAAACCAAGGCTGTTTTAAACAAGTATTGCAGAGATATTTTATCATCCTTATGGCTGTAGCAAACTATTGTTAAGTTTTGAGCTATTATTAGGTTTCTTTTCAATTTACTAGATAACAATAACATAGGTAGGATCATTGAGAGAAACATAATCACAAGATACACAACATTTATCCTGGGAAACCCTCATGGGGAAGAAAACCCAGCAAAAACTTCCTTAATATAGATAGCCAATACAATGCCAAGACAATAAACCAAAACACTAGAGAATATTCAACACTGAGCAATGCGCCTCTCTCTTCTTTCTTCTTCCAACCATAGCTACCAAACTTATGCACTGGATGAGCGAATGAGTGAGTGTGATAATGAGGCTCTGGCTTCCTTTATTTATACAAACTGGCAGGTGTTGGAAAGGTGTCTCTTCATTGGGCAGGGCTGACTTGTCTTCTTAGTGGTTAAAACCACTTTAATTAGCCCAGGGGTCGACTTGTCAATTTGCACAATATATTTAGGGTTTGACCAATCCACAAAAGGGGATTTGTTCTATTACAATGCCCGACATGATCAATCCACAAAAGGGGATTGATCTAATTAATAATGACTCAATAAATAAATAGAATGCTCTTTGCAGTTACAATATTTCAACAACTATTGCTACAGCAAAAAATTTCAACCCACAAAACAAGCAATCAAACCACCCAAAAAGTGCGCTGAGGCTAGTGGATTATAGGGGCAATTTATTAGCAACTTTTGACGGTTGAAAAGTGAGTTATAATTGAAATAGAAAGAGATTTGCTGCAGCCCTAATGGTTGTAGCTTTTATTGAGTTATAGCTCTAAGAAGACCAAGCAAAACAAGACGCCCTAGAGGCTTTAGCAACCTCAAAGCATCAAGAAAAGATTCCAACTTGCACACTATCAATATCTCTCTAAATTACGTTTCCCAATGCAAACAATTTATTTCTCCAATGAAAACTTCAGATTAGTGCCTTTAAAATTTGGGTGAATGGAGTCTTGAAAGCATGAGTTAGATCAACAAAATCTGTAGGGGTGTAAACCCTCTTACTCCCTAGGGCATGCAAATCAAACTAAGGTAAATCTAGGAGGGTGTACACCCTTGTACTCTTCCTAGCAACCTTGCAATAAATGACTTATAAACTAGCAAATGAAATGAAACTTGATGGAGGGTGTATGCACTTATACTCCTACGGTTTCAACCAACAATAATCATGAAACAAGCAAGAAGAACTAACAATTGCAGATTTTCCTTGCCAATTCCAAGAGAGATGCAAGATCAAACCCTAGTTCACCAAGCGATGACCATTCATAAGCAAGAGAAGAAGTCTCCAAGAGGTGTGCACCACTTTAGCTCAACAATTCACCAAGAGATATCACCAAAAATCATTTGCAGAAGAGAGAGATACCGAATTGCCCAAGAAGGGCGCAAATTTTAGCCACAATAGTCTTCTCACAATGGGAGAGCTATGATAAAAATGAAATAAAAGTGATCTCTATTTATACAAATCCTACTAAAAGTGTTTGTCCACTTAATTTTAGGGTAAACCACAAAGTAAGGGGTCAACAACCCTTACTTTGCCCCTTTACATTATAAAATTCAAATTTAACTTTAAAATGCACATAAAAAACCCTAAAGTGACGTCATCCCTCTTCTAGGATGACGTTTTGGCACCTTTTGCAAGTCGTTGGAGTAGAAGATGGAAGTCATTGGGCCTTCTAGGGCCTCCCTTTCATGCGCTAGGGTTTCCTCCTTCAAGCCATGCCTTCTTCCATCAAAATGTGCCAAGTGTCAAGTCAATCAACACCACCACCCCAAACCCTAGCCCCACAAGACGTCAAGCCCTCCAAATGTGATGTTTTGGCCTCCAAAGGAAAAACATTGGGCTAGTAGGGGCATAGGCGAGGTCCTCCAAGGTATCCTTATGGTCTCCAAAGGCTGTCATCATATCAAACCTGTGGGCTTCAAGCCCCAAGGAAGCCCAAGCTAGGCCTGTTCTTCCAAATCTGTCCACCAACTAAGTCTTGCAAAGACAATGAATACGCCCTCCAAGGATCTCAAGTCAAATGCATCATGATAAGTAAATCAAGTCAATAAAAGAGCCATCTAAGCATGTACATCAAAAACCACCTCATCAAAATAAACAAGTGCTCAAAGACCCTATGCAATTTTCCAAGTTTGGGTATGGGAGGGTTGACAAAGTGACCTATTAGATGGATCGCACCTCAAGTTTAGGAGTGTTTCCCAAGTGGGCCCCTCTCTAAGACATGTGGACAAAGTGACATGGATGGGGGCAAGACTCTTGGGCATGGGGTTCATGAAATACAAGGGATCATAGTATCTCATTTATGGGTGCCTTTGTAGAGGGTGTGCTGCACCTTCGTTTTCAATCCATCCTTTTTCCAAACCCATTTATTGCCTTTTGTTCTTTTAAGATGTTTCCAAGTTGAAGCCAAGGTGGGGCTTCTACCTAAGCATGAAAAACAATGCCCACCTTGACTCTACCCTGGTCACATCATGCTTCCCCAAGTTGAAGACAATGTGTGGGGCTTCTACCTAAGCATGAAAAACATTGCCCACACATGCTCCACTTTGGTTGGCATTTTGTATTAGATATTTTGCACGAGTCCCATCAGTTTCTTATGAGAGACGTTTCATTGTCCTCGGGATCCCTGGGCGAGCATCTAGAAGTTCATGATTGGATTTTATTTTTTTCCAGCTACAAGCCTCTGGGCCTTCAGCCCCTTCTTCCCATTAAATGAGGGACAATCGCTTCTTGGGTCAGTACACCCGAAAATCCCAAAATATAAGGAGATGAGGGGATGAAGTGTGGAAAGTGATAAGTATGGTAAGGAATGGCACGATGACTCGTCAAGAGGACCTCCCAGTAGCAAACCTATCCCTAAGGGTGACCCTCACCCACTTACTAGGGCGCAATGTCAACCACCAAGGTGAAACAAAGAAAAGAGCATAATTTCCATGCAGACGCTACATAATCAAAAGCAGTTTAAAATGCAACAAACTCAAATGCCTCAAATATTGAAATGACACTCACCATAATACCTGGCTTGTACCTCATGGAGCAAGACCCAATGTCTTTCGGAAGCAAGCTGATGTGGTGGATATCCTCATGATAAACTTGGAACTATGGTGGCGAGGTGGGTCTCTGTCTGTGCAAGTGGACACTGCTGGTCAAGCTGTCTCTCGGTACTCCATGTCTACAACCTGAGGGCCTCGAGACATCATCTCCTTAGTAATCCCTAGGAACCGGGGATAACATTTGGCTCCTGCTTGGGGACATGTACTCGTCGTAGAGTGCATGAGAACCTCAACATCTCCTGGTGGACCTGTGCCTACACTGAAACATAAAACTATAAACTCTAGGGTGGTTCTATCACCCTTCGTCCATATATATCAAATCCTAAAAACTTCAAAAATACAACTAATCTAGAAAAGAAATTTTAGCATTTTTTTAAAAATTTCTAAACTAAACCTATAATACGATGAAAGCAATACACAAGTAGAGAAAAATGAAAAATGAAATGCAACTAAACTACCATGAGCAATCAAGATGCAAATGCAAGGAAAGCAAGATGACCTACCCACTTACCTGGGTCCTGGGCCCTGAAGAAGTCAAGTGCCCTGAATGTAGGGTCGGAGAAGAGACCCATCTACTGGTAATGACATATTTCTCTCGTCCAAGGCCGTCAAATAGTACTTTTCCTTTTCAGACTTCTTCTTGACGATGTAAGGGCCAAGCCAAGAACTGTTATCCTTTTGGTCGTATTTAGGCTTGCCCTTCCTCTTGTCCCACATGAACGCAAGACTTCCTTCGCTGTAAGGATAGGAAGGAGGCTCTATATTAACTGCATCTTTAATGGCTTTCTCACGTTCTTTGTTCTCTTTATCTTCTTTCTTCAATATTTGGATGGACCCTGACTCTTTACCCTGGAACTTCGCAAGCTTCTCCTTGTACTCATTTGTCCTTGGGAGTAGTGTATCTATGCAATCTTCTTGCGCAAAAGGAAGGTCCCAAGGATCATACTCAATAATCTGATGAGGTACATCAAAGTCGCATTCACTCATGTAATCAGGACCGTTGGGGTCCATCACATGCTTGTCAGCCCGCTCTCGACTATATAAAATCTCAAAGGTGCCATCCCCCATGGGAATATGTGCATGGGTGAGATCCATACTGAGAAAACCCCCATTGAGTGCATTATCCTCAACAACTAATAATCAAATCATTCAGGTTGCCCCCAACATTTGAGAGTAATGTCAGTGTGGGTCTTGAGAATAAGTGAACTCAGTATAACTCAATGACCTGCAATTCTCATTAGTATCCATAATAATAACAAGTGCCTAACAACAACTTTCAAGCTGCTCTCAACATTTGACCCTGGTTAGTGCAAGTCCCGAAACTAGGCAATTAATGGATAATACATCATCAATCAATAATCATGTGCACAATGCATCATAAATCATTGAATATAATGTCACGTTGTAATATTAACTCATAATATAATCAATGTGCCTCAAAACATCATCCTAATCATAATTAAATAAATGAACATCAAAATGTACTGAGGTCTCAATGATCATACATATGCATCAAAAACATCTACTGAATGTCAGCTCAAAATCATCAACCTTGATGCATGAGGAAACTAGCAGTAAATGCTAAAGTCCAAAATGGGGTGTGTTATCCCCCACTTTCAGGGATAACGAGGAGATCATGTCTCGAGGCCCACAGGTCCTAGACATGGAGTACCGAGAGCAAGATTGACTTCAGCATGGCCCTGGAGGGCCCACCTTTTTTCTCTTCTAGCATCCTTATCCTGTCTGCAACAACAACCTCCACCACCATCGGCTTGGTCTTGTGTCAGAGAGGGTTCTTGCTTCATGAGGTAATTAGTTCAGGTATCATGGTATGTGTCACTTTGATCATCAAAACCATTGAATGTATGCATCTGATTCCTTTTATTTCTAACAATTGCTTGGACCTTGCACTTGCCCACTTGACCATGTTTTGGGGATTGACAGGATGTCCTAGTACGCCTGCGTCTGTTGATTTTGGTTAGCCACTGGGGGTCGTCTCTGAGAAGCCATCGTCTGCTCCCTTCACAACTTCACTTTTCCATCTTGTTTCTCACTCACCTATCCCATTCCACTTGTCCGGGCACTGGGTTGACCTATTTTAGGATTGCATCTTATCTAGTGGGAAGAAGGGGCTAAAGGCCCAGAAGGTAAAAACACGCTGGTAAAAGATAAAGGCCTAAGAATAAAACCTCGAGATGCTTCGCCCAGGGATTCCCGAGAAAGCAATAAAAAGCTTCTCAATAAGAAACAAGAGGGACCCTAAAAATAGTAAAACAAGACCTAACCAGAGGATAGGGGGGCTCATCATGAGCCAGCCTATTAGGTCCATGGGTACCTAATAGTATGACATTGCCATCAACTGGTTACCACGCCAGGGCAGTGACCTTTGGTTGCATGGCCAAGGGAAAGGGGGCCTCATCATGAGCCAACCTTCTCATTTCTGTGAAAGTACTTGTGGGTAATGCTGTCGCCACTGGTCACCACGCCAGGGCAGTGTCCCCTGATTATCTCTTGAGCAAAACAAAATTAAAAAGCAATAAAAGATAAAATAACAAAAAGAATAAAGGCATGAATGGGCTTGGAAAGAATTGCATCCATGACATGTATAGCTTGCCTTCTACAAAGGCACCCACAGGTAACATCTTGCATCCTTGGCCTTTATTGCGCCCACCTGCTTGGACATCCCTTGACCACTTCATCCACTTACATGGCTTGGAAGAGGTCTCCTTCGGGAACTTCCCTTATTAGCATTTAAAGCAGTAAGCTTCACACGTGTGAGATTATCCAATCAAATGTTGAGAATGTGGTAATGATTACATTTGGCTACGACCAACTCATATTGTGTCATTGATGCATTTGGTTAGCTATTAATGTAATCATTTATTGTAATACTAGGTTTTGGCCAAGGCTGACCTAGTCAACTTGTACCGCCCTCATTAATCCCTATTTGGTGTAGCACCCTACTTGAGTTGTTTATAAATACATCGCAACTCTCATTTGTATAGCATTTGTATAGTATTATCTTGTGATATTCTTGAACTCTTAAAAAGTGTTTAAGCCTATGAGCACGATATCTAGTGTTGTGTTCCCTTGTTCTACAGATGTTTTACTCTCTCTTTAGCACATCTGGTGTTTCTCTCCCTAGCACACCTATGGACAGCTCCAGTGCATTTCTTTAGTGCCTTTCTTCTTCTTTATTTTGCAGGTTTTTGGTTTGGTTGTTTGTTTCCATTTGATCCTCATTCTCTTGTGCAAATCTCTACATCAAATGGCTGACTGGATGGCCGCCTTGGTTATATCATATCATCTCAGGAAGACAAGGTTTTGGAAACCACTGCCCCACTGGTGGAAGAAAAGGATAGGTGGACGGTAAATCTTACTAACCTCCTGGGGGAAGAATGGATTCTACTCCTAATAAGGAAAGGGTTGGGTGTCTCCCACCCCCCTGTTGATGTCACGTCAATGTCATAAATGGCAAAGGGAAGATCTTATCTTTGCATAATGATAATCTGCAAGTTGAACAGTTCCCACATAGAGGAGTTAATCCTCCTGTAACCCCATCATGGGAGTTGTCAGGGAGTCTCTATCACCATCCCTCCCATTGATTACATATGGCCCATTCAAACAAGCAAGGAGACATTCTGGAGTTGAAGTGCTCAACCAGAACCTGGTAGAAACTTGAAGCATTTTCTCTGCACCCTGTAAAGCATTCCCTAGACTCGAAAAAAGAAAGATGGAGCAGGATTCAGGAATTTGCCGCTCATAGCAGATGGGAAAAAATCCCAGAGGGTGTCCCAAGAAGAAAGTCAAAGAACCCTTGCCATATCCCTATGAAAATAAAGAATGGCTCGAGAATTTCATTACCCAACAGGGCCTGCAGGTAGCTTTCCAAGAGCCATCAAGTTCCAAGAAGAAGCAGAAGTCCAAGAAGATGTTGGTGGAGCAAGTGCATCAGCTGCTGATTCAGTTCATGGATATGTACAAGGATAGATAAGATAAGACAATTTTATCAATATCCAACAAATGACCACAAAAATAGGTCAATGGGACTAGAAGGTATGTCTAGTGCAAATACAGTTGGGAGTGCAAAATCACCTCCTTTTCGCACTCCTATTTCGATGCTGAAAGCAACAAAAGGGAAAAAATAAGGAAGCATAACTTAGTGTCTAGCTAAGCTATTCCCTAACAGTCTATCCGAAAGATACAAAAGGATAAGTGCAGTAATACAATAGAGAGGCCAGAGACTGGAGATCTTGGTGCTGAGAGAAAGCGGATGTCAGGGCCCACTGGTCCTGATGGCCAAGGGAAAGGACAGGTGACTGAGGTAGACTCGCTGTCAGAGTAGTCGATCACTGAAAATGCCAATGCAATGGCTGATGATGTCATCCGGGAGGTGAGCAGTGCTGAGGGGAGCTGTCTGTACAATCCTGGTGGGGGGAAAGTCAGCCAGAGCTGACGTTGAGGAGAAAGTCATTAGTATGCTCAAAAGCATAAGTGCTGAAGGATTCTGGAGTCAGGTGGACACTGTGATCATCGAGAAAGAACTGGGGCCATCACCAAAGCTGTAGCTGTATCCCAGGCTATCTCTTGTCCCTCTTTCTGTTTCCTTTTACTACCGCTGTTGTTATGTTTCTATATTCTTATGTTATTGTTGAATTTAAGTGGATGTAAGGTCTAATAGGGCTCAGTCCTCGAATAGAGTCTTCAAGTTTGTAACTTTTGTATCCTTTTTGTACCAAATTTTATTATTCCAGGCGTAGACCTGAAAGATTGGGTCAGTTGGAACTTAAGGCTGGTTGGTTAACCTGGGCTGACAACCAAAAACATCTATTATATATGTATATTTCCATCTTTAGTAGATTCAGCTTTTGATCTTGTAATTGAAATGTCAGCACTGTCAAAGTGAATATCGGGTGCCATGAAGCCCTAAGCTGAACTGTGTACACCCTCAGAGCATGAATATAAATAAAATCTCCTTTTTTCATCAAAAAAGAGCATTTTATAGGGGCCTTCTAAATTGAAGTGTAAATCAAAGTGGGTCTTTTACATGAGGTTAGAATGAAATCAGATAATCTATTTTACCAGTACTAAATGAAGGCAAGACTTTAGGGTGCCCAGAAATACCACTGAGAAGGCAGGACAATTGAGAGTGGCCTATATTAGAACTATGTATCTATTGTTTTCTTATGGGCTATGCAATTTGTAGTTGATGGACACATCGTGATTAAGATATGCATGTCCTTTCAACAAAGAAAATGAGTTATGTGATCAGTTGCCACTGACATCAGACTCACATATGACTTGCTGAGAGAATGCCAAATGGACACGAGGTTTTGTGAAATTCAGCCATAGTTATTCAGTTTTTTTCCTTTTGAGGGCTTCAAAAAATTAGGATTAGTAAGATATGTTTCATGATGTATCAAGTCTTTAGCTGTGTAAGTTTATTAATGATAGGTGTTGCCGTCCTAATGATAGGTGTTAATGTGGAAGAAACCTTCAATCCACTTGGTGTGTCCTCGGGGGCAAGTCTCGAGTCAAGGTGTTGTCACCTGATCCTCAACTCCTCCGTCTAGGCCAACTCCTAGCGAAGCCAAGGGGGATAGTCCCTATAAAAATAAAACTAAGGCTTTTCTAAACTAGGAAAGAAAAACACTTTAATCTAGGAGTTTATTGCTGAAAATAAAATTCAATCATTCACCATATAGCATTTATCATCATAAAGAACACTTTAGCAAAGTGTTCTTTATGATGATAAATGTTAAATGGTGAATGATCGAATTTTATTTTCAGCAATAAACTCCTAGATTAAAGTGTTTTTCTTTCCTAGTTTAGAAAAGCCTTAGTTTTATTTTTATAGGGACTACCCCCCTTGGCTTCGCTAGGAGTTGGCCTAGACGGAGGAGTTGAGGATCAGGAAGAATGTTCACTAAGGTAACTAAACCAGTGTTTCTTTACAAACTGAACTTTAATTATAGATAGTTTCTTCCAGTCAACAGGTAATAATGATAGGGCCGACAGCAATAGGCAGACCTGTTATCTGCTAGATTAAAGTGTTTTTCTTTCCTAGTTTAGAAAAGCCTTAGTTTTATTTTTATAGGGACTACCCCCCTTGGCTTCGCTAGGAGTTGGCCTAGACGGAGGAGTTGAGGATCAGGTGACAACACCTTGACTCGAGACTTGCCCCCGAGGACACACCAAGTGGATTGAAGGTTTCTTCCACGTTAACCCAGGTGTGTATTAGGACGACAGCAATAGGCAGACCTGTTATCTGCATAAGTTGGTTGGATGGAATTACAAAACATGGTAGATCTCAATTATAGATTTCCTATGTGTTGAGTAAGAAAGTGTTTCATTGATCAGAAGAAGTATTTAGTGCATCCTGAACATTGATTTTTCTCATCCATCACTTAGCATTTGAAGAAATGATTATTCTGTGACTTGTTACTGATATTTGAAATAAAAGGAAATTATTCGAATCTAAGCTCTTATCTTGTTAAACCAGTGTCTTGAATTACAGCTCGCAAGATGCAAGCACCAACATTCTCCCAGTGCTCAAAAGGATAATTGAACATGGTGTACGTGTTTGGGTTTACAGGCAAGTATAAACAAAGGCAATTTTTATGTTTTTGTATTCTAGAGGAAAGCACATTGTTTGCTTGCAATTTGTGCTCACTGTCTGCTGCTTTTGCATATTAGTTGTCAAAATCATATATTCTTGGTATGGTGTGAATATTATTGTTATCAGCCTTTTGCTTTGAGGAGCAAAACTTGCAAAAACAATAACTAGATTTCTTTGTAGGTGACCATTGGAGTGATTACTTTAAGATTATGCTTTCAAAATTTTCCAGGCTTAGAATTGGTCATTTATGCCCCTTCACACTAATCGTCTAATAGTTAATTGATACTTTCTCTGAAGATAGATCAGGAGAAACATTTCAGTTCTCTTGTAAATTTTTTTTCTCAAAATTTGACATTGGGTCACTTACATGATATCATTGTCTAGAATAGGCTTATTCTCTTTGCTAGTTCATTATTATTAGATCTTCTGGTTTCTAACAAAATGAAACCCTAAGCTCTAAAGTTGACTTATACACAACTAAGACATTTAATGTGCTGATACTTTCAGTGGCGACCAAGATGCAGTTGTACCGTTATTGGGATCACGATCGCTGGTTCGTAAATTAGCTGATGACATAAATTTGACCGTGTATTCGCCATATCGTGCCTGGTATCAGAATGGACAGGTATCCTTTTTTCTCATTATTTAGTTTTTATCCTTGTAGTAATGGCATACAAAATTATGAAACATTTTGTAAAAGTCGTGGTTATTTGATCAACAGGTAGCTGGATGGTCAATTTCATATGGAAAATTATTGACCTTTGCAACTGTAAGAGGCGCTGCTCATCTGGTTCCATATTCCCAACCTTCTAGAGCCTTGCTATTGTTTAAGACATTCTTGTCTGGTAAAGGCTTACCAAACAACATTAAGAAAAAAAAGGAATGAACTGGCTTGAAAATTCTTGCAGAAGCTAGATTATGCCTGTTAGAATGAATCTTATATCATTATTATTTTCATATATTGTGCACAACGGTAAATTTCATGGAGCAGCAGCAGTCCATATTGACAGTCACAATTTCTACCTTTTCTTCATAGTGCCATTAACTGATTGATCGAATCTATTTAGGCTTGCCCCCTGTTCTGATGTTCAAACTTTCAAAGATTGCTCCCAGCTGAGCTTTGATTGCACTGTTTTCAAGAACACTGATAAGCAATGTTTTAAAAGGTTAAGTCAAATATTGAACAAAAGACAAAAGGTGACACTAATGTGAGCTTATTTGGTCCTATATGTCTTTGAGTATAGCTGCTACTGGTATTTGAGCTTTTTGATTATGCCAGTACTCAAATTAGAATCACTCCCTCGGATGGCAACCATTGTCCTTGCCTTGGCAGGGACTACGAAGCTGTTTTTTCTAGTGAATCTGTTTATTGTAATATATGGTAGACATGCCTGTGTAAATTAGCATGGTTGCATATTTTACACGTCTCCATGAACTCAGATTCACTGATTTTCTACGAAAATATTTTCACCTTTAGAAAAGCATGCGTCTATTACAACAAAAAACTATATGATTACATCAGGATATACATTGATTGGCTTGGCAATAGTCGCATTATTCCTAAGCCAAGTGATTCCTTTACCAAATTCCTTTCCTAGGCCTCTTGAAATTTCCCGTCTCGTCTGACATTCCCGTGAACTTATTCATCTGATTATTTCTCTCTTTCTTCGACTACCAAAAGAAAGCAGTGCATCACTACCAAATTTATAAAGCTCTTCATATGGATTTCTGTGACAAAGCGGCATGATCTCTTAGAGATTGGCTGACGGCCTCTCCTCTATTTGGCCTAACTGCCTTCACAAGATTGCAACAAGCAGGCAGTTTTAGGTATTATTGGTTTGAGGGACTCATTTAACAATGTGATAAATTTACGAGTCCCAACAAATTCAACCATTTACAATTGTTTTTCCTTGTGTGTACACTGTTGGCTATTGATCTACACCTGCAATCCATATACGAGAAGTTCGCTGGTGTTCAGCTATGTCTACGCTGAGGATCTTGGATTTGCTACTCATTCAGAATATGTATGACAAGGTCTCTGACCCTTTAGTTTGCAGGACCAAAATGTAAATTTTCAGACCCCACCCAGTTTCAAGTCTTGCTGATTTTTATCAGTGTTTAATGCCCAAAACCCAGATTTATGGCAGCCGTAAATACTTAGCAAATAAACAATATTTCAGAACTGAAACATGAGGATTCTGAACATCATTTAATGCAGAAATAAATTTATATCAGCAGCACCATATTCAGAAAATAAAATGCACAGATTTTTTGTCAAACTTGACCCTGGAAAAACCCACAAGGGGAAAACCAGTGAGAGGGATTTTTATTATTTTCAGAGCTCAGAGAAATCTTCTGTTACAACAGAAATTTATTTTCAACAAAAATTACAGACTTATCTTGTAAACTGTGCCAAGGTTCCTCCTCAAAATCTGAGCCACTTCCTCCTTGAATTTCGTGCCCAGAAAAAACACAGCTGTACACCCCTCGATTTCCATGCCTCCTAGCTGTACGGACTGTACAGAATTTTCCAGAAAATCGTGCCTCCTGTCACAATTTTTGTGCCAAAACTGTTGTACGACAACCTTGGAATCCGTGCCCTCTTTGCCTTAGAAACCAACAGTACAGCCTCCTCGATTTCTGTGCCATTTTCAGCTGAACGACCTCAAAAAATCCATACTGTATGGCCCAAGTATGATGTACCTTCTTGATTTGTATGCTGTACTTTTTCTGTCTTGGAATCCGTGCCACCTTCAGAAAAATGCTTTCTCTGCTTCAGCTCGACTTCACTCTTTCAAACTCTCTCCAAATCACATCAACAATGAAGATGGAGGGCGCCTCCCTAACTTTAGTCGACTCATGAGGGAATGTGAGGGGTTTCATAATCCAACGGTTGAGATTAGATTAGATGAGTGGATGAGATTGAGTGTCCATTCACTCACCCCCTTCACTTAAGTCATAAAGTCACCTTTTAATTTATCTGTCATAAATTAAATGACAAGGGTCCACATTAGGGACTTTCCCACCCCTAGGCAACTAGGTGATGAGAAACACTTGCCTAGGTACTTTTTAAATTATTTTAACACTCCCGAGCAAGGTGCTACTCACCACTCCAAGCTTGTCCCTGGAGAATACAAACTTGCCTTTGCCCAAGGCTTTAGTGAGTATGTCCGCAACCTGCTCATATGTAGATATGTACTGTAGCTCAACTGCTCCTCTCTGAACATAATCCCGGATGAAGTGATATCGAATCTCAATGTGCTTAGACCTGTCGTGAAAAACTAGATTCTCAAAGAGTTTGATACAACTCTGATTGTCACAGTAAATCATAGCGGGTCTCAACTGCACACCAAATAATCCCACCAACAACTTGCAAAGCCAAAGGGCTTCACAACTGGCCTGATTGGCAACCATATATTCAGCCTCTGCAGAACTCAAAGCCACTGACCTTTGCTTCTGATTGAACAAGACACCACTGCTGAGCCCAATCCGAAACAACATCCAGAAGTACTCTTCCTGTCATTGACACATCTTGCCCAATCTGAATCTGTATAGCCCACCTATCGAACTCCATCCTGTCTTAGATAGTCCAGACCATAATCCACTGTACCACAAAGATACATGACCACATATTTTGCTGCCACCCAATGCACTCTCCTAGGCTCCACCATAAACTGACTAAGAGTGTTAACAACAAAACAAATATCTGGTCTTTGACCAAATACATCAAGGAACCAATCAAATGACGATATAAAGTGGAATCAACCAACTATGACTCAGAAGCATGAAGCTTCTTCTAGTTAGTAATCATGGGTGTGGTCATGGGCCTACAATCCTCCATTTGGAATCTCCTCAAAATGTCACAAGCATACTTCCCCTATCCCAGAAAGATGTGTCCAGGCTCCCGCCAAACCTCCAATCCCAAAAAATAATGCATCAGTTCAATATCTGTCATCTCGAACTCTGAAGCAAGGCTCTCCTTGCAGCTAGTAACGAGTCTCTCAACCCTTGTAGTGAAAAGATCATCAACATATATCAAGAGTATGAGAGGATCCTCTCCAACCACAATGAAGTATAGGTTGGGATTTGTCTCACTCTTCTCGAAGCCCAACTGCTGCAAGTAGGCATCAATCCTAGAATACCAAGCTCTGGGAGCTTGTTTAAGCCCATACATTGCCTTCTTCAATCTGCACACATGAGACTCTCTCCCATGCACCTCAAAGCCCAATCGTTGCTCAATGTACACCTCCTCCTGTATGAGACCATTCATAAATGCGGTCTTCACATCCATCTGATGGATCTTCCAAACCATCTCAGCTGCAATAGAGATCACTGCCCTGATCGAGGTATATCTAACAATCGGAGCGAAGGTCTCATCATAGTCAACTCCCTCAACCTGTGAGAACCCCCGAGCCACAAAACGAGCTTTGTACTTCTCAATGCTGCCATCTGCAACATACTTGAGTTTGTAGAGCCACCTATAAGTCACCATTGACTTCCCCTCAGGTTTAGGAACAATCTCCCAAACATCATTCTTCATGATGGAACTGTACTCTTCCATCATGGCATCTCTCCAAACCTGTCTGCCAGTAGCCTCCTCAAAAGTGGAAGGCTCAGACTCCCTGATGCTGCTCACCATCACAATGTAGCTGCAAAATCTCTCAGGAGGTTTACTCTCTCTCATAGCTTGCCTGGGATTCTCCACTGAACCCTGTGCTTCTCTCAGAGTGTCCTGAAGCCACTTGGGCTTCCTCCTCTCTGAAGTAGTGTCTCGTGGAGGGGACTCCCTCTACTCAACCCCATCACCTGAACACTGTGAACCTGAAGTAGAATCTAGAGCACTCGATCCTAAAACTTGTGGACCAGTACCCTGTGATCCTGACATCTATGGCCCTGTAACTTGTGGACCAGTAGTCACCGAAGTTGGTGGACCTGAACTCTATGTCACTGAAGTCTGTTGTGGACTCACCTGAATCTGAGGTGTTGATTGCTCACCCTTCTTAGTCCCTCGTGACTTCCTAAAAGCTCTATCCTCCTCAAATCTCACATCCCTTTTCAAAACTGTCTTCCTCAAGGAAGGATGTATATGCGGAAAGCCTTTGAAGTCTCGCTGTACCCAACAAAAATCCCCTTTTCTGCCGTGGGTTCTAGCTTTGTCCTCTTCTCAGAAGGGACATGTGAATATGTAAGGCACCCAAAAATTCTAAAGTGGCCAACCTCATGCTTCTTCCCAGAGAAAGCCTCCTCAGGAGTCTTATCCCCCAATGCTCTGTGTGGACTCCTGTTCTATAGATACATTG
The DNA here is from genome assembly GCA_010110895.2 of Picea sitchensis. Lineage (NCBI taxonomy): Eukaryota > Viridiplantae > Streptophyta > Pinopsida > Pinales > Pinaceae > Picea > Picea sitchensis. The sequence continues at coordinate 186,066 of SNQJ01S0005129.1, read as the reverse complement.
CAGTGTAACATGCTTAAGCCCAAAGAAAGAGTGGCAGCCCCTGATCATGCAACATGGCTCTCGCAACCCCAACAATGGCCCTGTTCTTCCTCTCAACAACCCCATTTTGTTGTGGCTTGTAAGGAACAATCAACTCCCTCCTGATGCCCTCTCCTGCATTGAAGTCATTAAACTCCTTGGAGGTATACTCACCTCCATTATCTGTCCTCAATACTCTGATTTTCCTCCTAGTCTGGTTCTCCATAAGAGATTTAAACTGTTGGAACCGATTGAAGACCTGTCCTTTGGTCTTTATGAAGAAAATCCAAGACTTCCGAGAGAAGTCATCAATGAATATGGCATAATATAAACAACTACTCAAAGATGTAGAAGACATAGGACCACATACATCAGAATGAATCAGATCAAGTATACATGCTGCTTCGTTGTCACTGCTTGGAAAAGCTGCCTTGGTGTATTTTCCCAAAGCACACCCCTTGCACAACTCCTGGTTCTCTGTACTGAACTCTGACACTCCAGTCACAATCTCCCTCAATATCCTCAGAGCCCCATGATGCAAATGGGCCATCCTCCTATGCCATAGTTCACAAAGATCACTGCTGCTGGTAGTATGATACAATGCACTAGCTGGATGAAACATGAACTTGTACAACTTCTCATGTCGAGTCCCAATCCCAATCACTTTGGCCAAAGTGATACTGGACCCCTTGGGAAATAGGAGCACCTGTCCATCACGGAACAACACCTCATACCCCCTCTCCTCAAATTGAGATCAAGTTCTTCTTCAGGCCAGGAACATATACGACATCTATAAACAACATGGGAGGTAGAGTCTCCCTCTGAAATGATACTGTCCCACTACAAATTGTCTTGACCACCCAATCATCTCCAAGCACTACCTCAAGATCACCAATCTGTATAAGATCTGTCAAATGCTCACAAACACTTGTCATATGGCGAGATGCACCACTATCAATATACCAAACACTGGAATGTGTGGCTCTAGTGGAAAGAGATACCACTAAGGAAAACTCCTTATCGAACTTGGTGGAAAACTCCTCCACCTCTACTGAAGCTATTGTCTGCTTCTTCTTCTTATTAGGACACTGTCCTGCATAGCGCCCAAACTTGTGACTTGCAAAACACTTAACTTTGCTCATGTCCTTCTTGCCTTCACTCTTCAGTTTGTTTCCTCCTTTATGACTCTTTTTGAATTTCTTCTTGCTGTTAGCAGCAAGAGCCACATTCTCCTCATCATTACCAGTAGATGAACTGCCATGCACATAACCTCTCCGGGTTTCCTCTTGAACAAAGTCATCCCAAAGACGTTTCCACTTGGGAAGATTCTCCCTCGCCACAATGCCCTCAACAAAAACAACCCATTGTTTGGTCACCCCATTCAATGCTGTCCTCACAAGTTCACTGTCAGCAATGGCCTCCCCAACAACTCCAAGTTCATCTCTCACCTATGTCAACCTGGTAAGATATGTGACCACATTTTTAGCCTTAGTCATTTTAATGCTTTTCAGTTTCTCTCTCAAAACCATCCTCCGGTTCTCATTTGTACTTTGATACAACTTTGTCAGTGACTCCCACATCTCATAGGCATTTGACTTCCCTGTCACATGAAGAATCAAATGGTCCTTGATGGCATCAAGGATGATTCTTTTAGCCTACACTTCTTGGTGTAGGCTGCTAGAAGAGTAGGATCTGTAGGTATATTCACTGGGTTTGTTGTGAAGTTTTCAACAATGTCCCATAACTCATTCGCTTGCAGAATCAAAATCATTCTCTCCTTCCAAGCACCAAAATTTACTGCCCCATCAACTTTGTCCTCAACCCTTAAACCAATAGCCATTGACCCTTCTTAGCTGAAAATAAAAATTCGAAAATCTATCCAGTGAAGTAGCTTCTGTCCTCTTCTCTGTCTTGCTGATTTAAATCTGCACTTCTCTTCAACTCAGCTCTGATACCATGTAATTTTCCAGACCCCACCCAGTTTCAAGTCTCGCTGATTTTTATCAGTGTTTAATGCCCAAAACTTAGATTTATGACAAACATAAATACTCAACAAATAAACAATATTTCAGAACTGAAACATGAGGACTCTGAACAACATTTAATGCAGAAATAAATTTATATTAGCATCACCATATTCAAAAATAAAATGCACAGAGATTTTTGGTGAAACTTGACCTTGAAAAAACCCACAAGGGGAAAACCAGTGAGAGGGATTTTTATTATTTTCAGAGCTCATAGAAATCTTTTGTTACAACAGAAATTTATTTTCAACAAAAATTACAGAATTATCTCGTAAACCATGCCAAAGTTCCTTCTCAAAATCTGAGCCACTTCCTCCTCGAAATTTGTGCCCCAAAATTCTTGAATTTCGTGCCCAGAAAAACAGAGTTGTACAACCCTCAATTTTCATGCCTCCTAGTTGTACGGATTGTACAAAATTTTTCAAAAAATCATGCCTCCTGTTGTCTCGATTTCTGTGCCAAAACTGTTGTATGACAACCTTGGAATTCGTGCCCTCTTTGCCTCATAAATCAATAGTACAACCTCCTTGATTTTTGTGCCATTTTTAGTTGTACAACCTCCTAAAAAATCCATACTGTATGGCCCAGGTATGTTGTACCTTCTTCTCAATTTGCGTGCTGTACTTTTTCTGTCTTGGCCACCTTCAGAAAAATGCTTTATCTGCTTCAACTCGACTTCACTCTCTCAAACTCTCTCCAAATCACATCAACAATGAAGATGGAGGGTGCCTTCCTAACCCTAGTCGACTCAATGAGGGAATGTGGGGTTTCATAATCCAACGGTTGAGATTAGATTAGATGAGTGGATGAGATTGATGTCTACTCACCCCCTTCACTTAAGTCATAAAGTCACATTTTAATTTATCTCTCATAAATTAAATGACAAGGGTCCACATTAGGCACTTTCCCACCCCTAGACGCCTAGGTGATGATAAACACTTGCCTAGGTACTTTTTAAATTATTTTAACATAAAAGAACATACCCAGAGCAATCCCTTGACTTTATTTGGAATTGTTTATAGGCTTTTAGTGAACTTGTATGTTTATGTCAAATGACGATAACAAAGCGATCCAAATCTCCATTTATGTTTGAGGTTATCAAAACAATGCTTAAAAAATCCATTTATGTTTGAGGTTATCAAAACAATGCTTAAAAAATCAAGAGACATTCATCAGTTTGCCTTCACATCTGTCATAAGGTAGAAGTTGTGATGTGAAAACGTAGAAGTTGTAACTTCTGATTTGTGTTATATTTAAACAATAAGCATTGTTCCCAACATCATACATACATATATATGTGTATGTATGTATGTGTGACCCCAACACATATATATGAATGAGTATATACAAAGTCAAAGTTTCATCGTGTCAACCTATTTGGGATTTATTAAAAAACAAATGCATATTGTAATATTGAATTTTCCCAAATTTTCATATTTTTAAAAACTACAAATAGTTATACATGATCAATCTGACCTCGCATACATGATCAATATAACTTGGCATATGTAAATAATAGTTATGCGATTAAGAAAATACTTCCATGTGATCAACTTGACTTGGCATTTGTAAATAAAAGTCGTGTTATTGATAAAATAACTAGCACAGTTGCTAACTCGCGGCTGAGAACGCCGAAAGGTATCGACTGAGAATGCGTGCCCCCAATATAAAATGTCTGTGGCAATTCGTAATCTGTCTGTGGTAATATGAAACATTTTGCTGTACTGTTTAATCCTACTTAATCATTTAAACGTGGCAATTATATATCCTTACAGTAATTTTTTAATGTGATTAGGTAAATGTTAAAAAGTAAACATGTTAACGGATGCTTTGATAAATGCAAGAAAGTTATGAACAATAAATCTGACCCATTGATTTTGGAGGACGACTAAGAATATGCCAGCATCTTCAATGCATAGCCATCAGATTAGGGTTTAAGGTTAAATAAGGTTACAATATCATTAATTGTGCCCATTGTCAATAGGTGTATGCCTTTCAACGTAAATATTGAAAATTAGAGCCTTTTAGTACTATGAAATGGATTTTTTATTACATAATTTGATTTACAAATAATGAATTCTAATTGATTTAACTACCTATGACTTATAAACCATTAAATTGCTTATGTCTAACTTTGTTTTCTAAGTTCTTCTATAGATTAAAGATTTGGTTTTCTTATAAATGTCAATTTTTTCATTTACACATGTCCATTAATTGGTTTGTCTTCCAAGAAATGTTGGTTGGTTGACTTTAGTTGAAGGGCAATGCCCTACCATTATGTTTTGGTGTACTATTTGTTATATTTACGAAACCACCATTTGTTTCTTGATATAGTGTAACTTGCACATTATTTATATAGTTTGTTTTTACTTCACTTACAATATGGTGTGTTTTAATTGTTTGTTGACCTTAGAGAATACGTTTGATATGTATAGTGGATTTAACTACTTAGACTTTTTCACCTATCATCTATAAATTGAAGTGATGTTGTATTATTTATCATTGGATTGATGCTTAAGAATGGTGGCAACTCTAGTTTGAACGCATTCTTATTTATATTCTATTATTTGAAGTGATACATTTTTTATTAGCTTTATTTTCAATTTTTTTTCCTTTTTAAGTGTTTTTTTTTTTATAAATGCAACTACATTTTATCTTTGACATGGTAGTGGTCATTGACTTGGTGCAACTTATGTCGATCTTTTTAATTATTTCAAATCTCTATTAAAATTTCTTACACTTGTTTATGCTTTTCTAGATATTTTTGAGAATAACGTTTTCCTATGGACATAGAGGTAGAGTGGTTTGCATGGCTATGTATAATAATACTTGAGGTGGAAAACTTAATGATGTTTTGAATGACAATTTATTGTAGTTGTGGATGACTTTGACATTTGTGACATTGATACCTACTTAACAAGTAATTTCTATATAATGCGTGCCATTAAAAACCAACATTATGTCAAGTCAAGGAGCTTATCAACCAACTTATTATATAGTGTCATTGATTAAGGCTATTCCTTGAAGGAGGGAGAGTAGGAAGTCGGTGGCTATGTAGGCTACTATTAGGTGTGAGATGACATTGGTTGCAAACTTGAAGTATGTGTTCAATGTTGGTTTGTGCACCGAGCAATATGTAATAGTTAACATCTCCTCTTTCATATGTGCATTTGGCTCTAACTTCAAATTCTATGATGCAAACTATTGTGCCATGTTGTATAAAGGGCAAGAAATGATGCATGTTGGCTTGAAATAGTAGACTACGGTCCATAGGGTTGTCGCACAAATAGGTTGTATTCTAGCATAGACATATCTATCCTTGAGGATAGGGAAAGTCTCACCCGAGGTGCATTGCCAAGGCTTTAGATGGATGGAAGAAAGTTACAAAGGATGATCACCATTGTTTCTACCTTTGTACTCTAATAAACAATATATTCATTCCTTTCATTTGTCATTACATTGATATTGTACCATTGACGATATTATAACATAGACACAACTATCCATCATTGCAAATAAGCTGAAATAATACTTAACAATGAAGAAAACATCGTCATAATATACTATCAACACAATAAACAAATTTTGAAGTTGGGGTATCATTTTGTTCATATTCATCATAAATAAAAGCATCATTACATCACATATTACTGCTCACAAGAGTCACGATTGAATGCAAAACTTAGAATCCTTGTGATCCCTCTAGCTCTCGAACCCTTTATAGGTCGAAGCCTTTACATATTTATACTCGTGTTCTTGGTCGTCGAGGTTCCCTCAGGCTATTGCCTCATTGCTAGTGTAGTAAAGCTGATTTGTTAGTCGACTATTACTTTGTTCTTCAATATCCTGTAGTCTTCTTTCAATCGGCTCCTCAAAACTTGAGATCTCTTCTTGTTTCTCTATCTCCTACCTTCCACAATCTCTGTCTTCGTATATTTCTACACACTGCTTCTAGGTCTAGGTAGAGTTGTGTAGATCCTATTGTCTATACATTTAGCACCATTGTGTCTCTATAAAAAACAAAAAGGCCAACAAGCCCTGAGTTGTTGACTCGTCTAGAGTCAACTATGGTCACCCTTCATTGTTGTGACCACAAACTAGGGGGCCAATTTTGATATTGTTTGAACCACTTTCTTTTGGTACCATTCAAATGTGGTGAACCCTTGCGACCATTAGGAACTAGTATGCCAAAAACACTAGTGTGTTGATAATAAGGAGTCCACACTAAGTTGTTTGAAGCTTATGCTACAAGATATGTTAAAATATGTCATAGATATGGAGTTTAAGTAGAAATATGTAATATATTTGGTTAACAAATTGCATTTAGTATGGGATATGGTTCATAATTACGCATTACTCAACACAAGTGCAATGCCATGTTATGATCCAAATTGTGCCCTCAACTTAGGATTTACCCATTTTAATTAACTATGTCGTCATTTATGGCTTTAATGGCATATTTAAACTTGACTTGATAGTGGTGGAATCAAACTTTTTGATATTAAATGATAAGTTATGATCAACTCGACTACGTGACTTCGTGACCACATGATTTTGCAGTGTGATAGACTAAATGAAGATAATAAGAAATTTCTCAACCACAAAGCTGGTGCATGTTCTTAAAAAATGAAAAAGAGATTCTTAGTGGAATGTGACATATTTAACTACAAATTGGAACTAACTCAATCAGTTTCAAATTTTGTTCATTGTAAAATATTATTGACTTCATTAGTGATGCCATGGTCAACCATATGGTTTAAGCTTATGACTATAAAGAAACAAAAGTGAAATAACTTTATTGTATAGTATTCCTCTTTTTATAAGTGGTGCAGTTTATTGTTGTGATGAAGTGAAAGACATGCCATTCACCCAGTCCTTTATGAGTGTCATCTACTTGGGCCAACTAGACAACGCTTGAGTTGTGTATTTCCTTGAATAGGAAGGGATCTAACAAAATCATAAGAAGTTGATTGGATGTTTCATGTATTTTCTATCATCTAATAATACAAAGCCTCCTTCATCAAAGGTCTTTAATGTGGCGATCATGCCAAGCCTTTTCTCTTTCCTCTTGCATTATTTGGTGCAACTAAGCCTTGTCTTCCTTTAGTTGCACTAGTTCTTGGAGCTTGGCTTGTATGTATTCTTCCTCTGTCATCTTTGTTGCGATTATGATTAAGAAACTGTGAACGAGGAATTATGCAGGAACTATTACTTCCTTTCCATATACCAAGTTAAATGGAGTATGTCTGGTAAGATTTTTGACATTGGCCTATGCTAGAGAATCGTTGGTATGCACTTGTCCTTATCATCCTTATTGATGAAAAAATATTGTTCAACTCATTTTCCATGATCTTGTTAAAGGGTTCTACCATTTTGTTAGCTTATGGATGATAAGGATTGCATGTGTGATGTTGTACCAATAATACCTATGTCAATGTTGCAACCATTTTGTTCAAGAAGTGTTGACCCTAATCAATTGCCAATCTTTGTGGGCATCCAAACCTTGTGATGATGTGCTAAAAAATAAACCTAGCTATTGTATTTATTGAGCAATGTGTGTTTGGTGTTGCTTCTGCCTGTTTGGTTAGATAATTGATAGTGGTAATTATGTACTTGGCTCTTGAGTGTCAAAGGAGAGGATTGATTGGTCCTACAAAATCAACAACCCATTTTCAAATAGTTGAAGAGCTTTTACTAGGTGCAACGTGTTAATGTTTAAGCCATTATTATAGTTCTTTGCATTTAAATAGATAACAATACCATAATGCAATATCAATGAGAAATATACAATCACAAGAGACACAACATTTATCCTGGGAAACCCTCTAGGGGAAGAAAACCCAGCAAAACTTCCTTATTATAGATAGCCAATACAATGCCAAGAGATAACTTAAACTAATGCAGAAGATCCTCTCCCAAAAGATGCGCC